>CM067371.1:123833210-124212022 GCA_034401795.1 Chaetoderma sp. LZ-2023a
ATACTTTGAACTCTGATTTCCCAGAATCCGATTTTCAAGGTAACTATACAGGTAGGCTGGTAACTGGTACAGGTATACAGGTAAGCTGTTGAATATTTTGAAACTAATTTGTCTGGGTTCTATGGCAGCAACAGTGCCCAGTCAAATTAGTTTCAAAATATTCAACAGCATGTTTATTAAACTGCAAATCCATCAAAGACATACAATTCGTACAGTTTACCAACTGTTCCAGCTTCATGACTGAGTTATCTGTCAATTAGGATTGTGACATCAGCCTACATGTGATGTAATTGAATATGACATCATATAATTAAGTGACAAATCAGATTTACCAATTGTTAATAGACAGTACACACTACTACAACACACAGGAGACAAATATATCTTCCATCGTCACTGAATTTGTAATTGAATTAAATTAAATTGTTTTGAAGCGATTTATGCATAAGGTTCCAGGGACATTATTTTCCAAATATTTAATAGCATTCCTGTATGATTGGGGGGGGGGGGGGGGGTATTAATTTTTTGTCCTGTCCATATGAATGTACGTCCAACTAAAAGATTTTTGTCACTGCAACTTCTACAGTTTGAAACCTAATTTTCTGCATCTCTGTGGTTCCAGGTGAACGGTATAGATCCCCTAGGGTCTCGTGTTTAGTTTACCGCACCTGTCTTCTTTTCACACATTCTTGTACAATCACCATTCTACCGTGCACCAGCTACATATAAAGTCTGTTCAAATTTGTGTGATAATATCTAAACAGTGTACTAAGTGAATATTATTTGTTTCTTCCTTCTCAGAGAGACAGGTGATGGAAACACTGGCCAAGGAAAGTCCTGAGGACATGGTGGCCCTCATAAGTGACCTCATCTGTCATATACACTTGTATCATAAATTGTGTAAATAAATACTAGAAGTGAAACAAGTACATTGTACTGAGTTTTCTCCACTGTCCCCTTCAATGAATTAGGCCCTGTCTGTCTGGATTCCTGAGCATAAGATGTTGAATGTCTCCATTCATTTATGTGTCAAGCTT
This sequence comes from Chaetoderma sp. LZ-2023a, assembly GCA_034401795.1. NCBI lineage: Eukaryota > Metazoa > Mollusca > Caudofoveata > Chaetodermatida > Chaetodermatidae > Chaetoderma > Chaetoderma sp. LZ-2023a. Next base: position 123,834,248 of record CM067371.1, read on the forward strand.
GTTTATAAAAATTATGTCCCTTAAAAAACAAAATTATCAATCAGAGTTTAATAAATATCATATTTAGCAGACCTAAAAATTTATACAGATCGTCATTGTCGCATTCAAAATTCTTCAACTAACAAAAAGTATACAAATTGACCAATCGAACCTTTGAGCAAATCTGGCTCATATTTCCCAAGATAAGTGTCACATGAGTCGGCCAAGCAGTTTTAGAGCTATTAAAAGTGTTTCTAATAACACAAAATCCAATCGATTTCATTTGAACAACCTTATTGACTATCTGACTGCTACAAACCACCAGGCAATAATTTCAATACAAAATACATCGTTAACAAAAGCTAAATTTTGCGTTGTATTTATGAGTTTTGTGGTATTGTCTCACCTATGAAGCAGACATAAGACAAGAAAGGGCATCAGTTAGACGACGACAATGTCAGAATTCAGTCATGTATACCTATCTGACACCACCAAAATCAATGATGACAGTAACACCCACCACCACCACCAGGGGCCTAGTGCACCGCTATGGTGTTAAATTGGTGTAAAGCAATGTCCGTTAGGCTAATGACGGACATTGCTTTATGGCTTTTTTAAAGCCACAACGGTGCACTAGGCCCCAGGGCACTGAAAAATGGAGGAAGAGTAGAATGTTGGTTTCCCCCTCTACAGGTCTACTTACATTGGAACTCATTGTGTAACGGGAAATACCGCTTTCCAGTCCTTCTGGAAGTTGTGGATTCATGGCTCTAACATCCGCAGGAAAGTCAAGATGCAAATATATGATGCTACACCTGTTTCCATAATGCTGTAAAATTGAAACAGCTGAGCAGCTCCAAAGGCTCTCTTGTACAAACTTAATGCATGTCACCGAAAACATCTGCGAGCCATTACAAATCATCACTGACCACACAGTTTAATATCAAACGCAGCATGCTACAAACTGTGTAACACAGAGCCCACTATCCGTGAGGATAGAGCAACAGTGATGGTCTGTGTTCCGACATGTTCTTCGAATGACAGCGAATACGCCTGCTCAGCAAGGACTGGAATTTGCAGTGGTAGGTGCCAACATGTATCAGGCATGCAAAGGATGCCACACAGTGTTTTGCGATCAGACCTCAAAGAATTTAATCTAGTACCACTAAAGACAAGAAAAAATCTAAAGGTGCTCAGGACGCTCGCAGTGGACAAGACACAGTCATGAAGGATGATGTTTTCACTTCTTCAGCTGCAGAACAGTCACTCATCATCATCAACTTCTGTTGAACGAACTTAAATGATGGTTAGTCGTTAATCATATTGCCAAAATCTTGGATCCTTCCTTTCAGCTGTTCCGGATAATTACTTGCTTTTTGTTGTAAAATCTAGTTCATGCCAGATGATGAGTAGACAAACTATTACAGATCACGTTCTCATGAACAAACTGGATTCAGTTATTGCCCTCTGGACGAAGTTTCACATCAAGTGATTTCAGAGATCTTTGCTTCTAAAGATAGCAGAAAATCCAAGATTACACCCTATCACATCAGCCAATCTGCTTTCGTTAGCCCTTTAATGACTAAATTTGTTGAACAAATTTAAATATTTACTTATTGAATGTCCATTTGCAGGCCAAGAGAAAACTATTTTTGAAAATTTACCACTGGAATGACTGGCTCGGTTATCGAGGCTGTCATTCCAGTGGTAAATTTTCACAAATAGTGCTCTTGCCCTGCAAATGGACATTCCCCATGACCACTGCAGAAGCCGATTTTGACCGGCTTCATCCGTAAATTGTTAACTTGTATCGCTATGATCCTTCTTGCCGTTACATCTATTCATATCAGATATGCTAACCCTTTCACTGACAAATCCGAGAAAAAGGATATTATTTATGATATAGTACATATTCTGGTGACGATTTTGAAATTAATACTTCCAGTTAAATTAATTTCAGAATATTCAACAATTTTCCTGTATGGGCGCCTTAAAAATGAGATATGGACATTTCATCGGTGAAAGGGGTAATTGGAGAGATATCTGACAAAAGTCAAGTTAACATTAAACTCATGGGAGTTGTAATATAATTATGCACATATTAACAATTTTAATTCTGAATCTGCATATTAAATATGGGAAATCAGAATCAAAATTGTTAACTTAAACTTGGTCTTAAAGGATGGAATTTTGAGACATGTTGAATATCTTTGAACCTTTTTTTGGCCTATGGAAGAAGACTAAGTCAATTTTTCTGAATTTAAAGGATTTTAACAATAGCATGTTTTAGCACTTTAATTGTTAAGAAAATTTAAATTATTAAAAATTTTAATTTCCAGATGCTCTGATGCAAAAAATACTGCACAAATAACCAATTTTCTACATTTTTTCCTACATATTACAGACAACCTCCCGCACCGCCCCCTTCTAGCGCAATGCTATACTCAAGGGGAACACCACAGCTTCATCGGGAGGAATCGCCACCACCTTTTCGCCGGTACATCAGTCACGCTACACATCACAACCGTCAGCCGACTGCACCACCGCCATATGAGGAATATCAGTCCTCACCTCGGGAAGAACGTCCGCGTAATCTTCATAATATTCCGCCTCCCGTCCATAGACCCATGCCGGTCTATGGTTCTACAACACGGCAGGATTCATTAAATTGGAGTAGGCATGTTCTTGCCCCTCGGCATCGGCGGGAAACACCACCACCACTTGCACAACGACCAGCCTCAGAATACTCGTCAGTCTCGCAGGTACCACCACCACCCGGGTTTCAACCACTTCATTCTTCCCGTGGTCTTGGCCGAGTCATTCTCCCTCCCAAATTTAGTGGGGAAAATGACTGGACCAACTACAAAATACAGTTCGAGATAATAAGTCGGACTAACCGCTGGAACGATCAGCAAATGGGTGAATATCTCACCGCAAAGCTTTCCGGAAAAGCCCTTCAAGTTCTTGCAGATCTTGGGACTGACTAAACACCCACCTACACCCAATTGGAACGAGCATTGACGGAGTGATTTGGCGACACAGCTCTCGGAGAAACAAGTCGTCTTCAACTCAAAAATCTCCAACGACACGCGGGAACCTCTCCCAGAATTAGCTAGCCGAGTCAGAAGGCTAGTCACCCGCGCATATCCGAGCACCAACAGAAGGCGTAATCCATCTGCATCTTGACACTCATCGATGCATTGAGTGGTGAACCCGCCCTGAAAGAAACGTTATTTCTTGGCGACCACGGTAGTTTGGCCCAATTGACGGCAAACACGGTCCGTATAGAAAACTTTCTGGAGCGGGAAAAGAGTAGCCGACGCCAACTCCACCCTATCAAAGAGATAGAGGGTGCAGCTATCGCCACGCCCACTAGTGTTCCCCCCAGTTCATCAACACCAACCGCACACGCATCACCACAACCAGCTGTACAAAATTCCAATCAGAATCAAGCGCCTAGAGGAAGGGGGCGTGCCCGTAGAGGAAGCTATAACTGGGCCCCCGGGTGCGGGAACCAGCGCAACAATAACAATGGCAACATGAAAGAATGCATAGATGAGATCAATAAGCAGATCTCCACACTAACTAATTTGGTCACAACACTCAGCACAAACCTCGCCACCCTCTTCAGGACAACGAACACTACCAACACGGCACCGCCACCAAACACCTGTTTCGGATGCGGTCAGCCAGGCCATTGGAGGGAGCGGTTTCCTAACCAACCTCCTACAATGCCTGCCCCTGACCGCAGCACACCACAACCGGAGAAGCCATCAAACTCTTAAGGGCACCGAAAGCAGTCACCTCGGTGCCCGTATCCGCTTCCCGGCTCAACTGCGGCCTTCGTACGACAATGTTCGGTGGCCAACAATCACCCACCAAATTCGGCTTTTACACCTACACCAAAACGCATGGCTTCACATATGTCAATGCCTACGATGCCTCCCACATCCGCAGCATCGCCATCCCCCTCTTTCTCCGCACATAACAAGCCTTCTTTCCTGTGTAAAACGGCAGTGGTAGGTTGTAGCACCTCCGCTGATACAACGTTTTTGCAAGCACCACATCCCGCCACCAAGACACTGAATTCTTTGTGTCCCTTGGTGGTATGCAAAACACCGCCCCACCCAACATCATCTCCCACATCCACAGACAGCAGCGATCAGGAGAAGCGGTTCACTCTGCCTCGTGGATCTGTAAGCGCTGACGTAGACGGGGAAAAATACGTCCCTGGCGGCATCAGTGTTTCTTCTGTGCTTCACCAAAACATCCAATGAAGTATTGCAAGAAATGGCTTGCGCAGGTGGAGCTTATTCCTCATCCTGTACGCACCGCTGTCTACACTAATACAGCATACCCTGAAACAGCAACATCTCCATCATCATTGCTACCCCCAGTCCCGCCTTCACCGCAGCCCTCACAGCAGCGGCGACGATGGACTGGCCCCTTCCTCACTCAGCAATCCACCACATTAAAAGAAGCAATTCGGAAACAGTCAGATTACATACAGAGTGATTCCACTCCGACACCATTGTCGCAGACGACGTCATTGGAAACTCTTCCACAGGTACACCGCAAAGGAATATACAAATGTGCCTGTCTGTTTAGTGGCGTTTACACCAGTGCCACCGTCGATACTGGCGCTTCAATCACAGTATTTAACAACTGCTTATATGAGAGCATCCCACCTCATAAGAAGCCTCCCCTTAAACCTACAAACATTTACCTACAGATGGCTATGGGAGCTGATGTGCCCGTAGCCGGTGTAGTCAATTTAGTAATCCAAATAGAGGAGATGCAATTCATACAGCGAGTTGTCATCGCCTCTATTCACAATGATGCCCTCCTTGGCACTGATTTTCTCAGTGCCAGCGAAGCCATCATACATTGCAAACAACAGGAACTCGACATACACGGCCGACGAATACCTCTTGGACCGGCATCGTCATTATATGACACGTGTGCTGTAATATTATCAAGTACAGCCACAGTTGAGCCGGGACAAGAACAAATCTTATGGGCCATTGCACCACAGTTAGGAAGCAACACATATCGCCATGCTGGTACCCGATCCTGATTACATGATCGCCTCACAATGCGCAAGTCCCCGCATGATAGTAGACACTACTAATAAGGAAAATATACCTTATAGAGTGTTCAATGGTACCGCAGACCCCATCACTCTGGAACCAGTAGTATGCTGCGGCCATTTAGTGGACATAATCTCATTGGAATCGCCTACACCTACTGGCACACCACAGTATATGACTGATGATTTACCCAAACATTTACATGATTTATATCTATGTGCCAGTTGGATTACAGCAATCAGAGAAATATGAAATTCGGAAATTACTGCACAAATATCGTGATAGTTTTTCCTCCGGAGACATGGATCTCAGAGAGACTCATCTCGTACGACACTCCATCGACGCAGACAATAATCGCCCCGTACGTCAACCGGTACGACGCCTTCCCATTCATAAGGAAGCGGAAGCACACCAACAAGTGAACGACATGTTGCGAACTGGTATTATTGAACCCTCAGCATCTCCATGGGCTAGCCCAATAATACTAGCAGGCAAAAAGGATGGAACCTTGCGGTTTTGTATTGACTACCACCGCCTTAATGATCTTAGCATCAAGGACGCTTATCCGTTACCTCGGATAGATCAAGCCTTGGATTCCTTGTCCGGAGCCAAGTGGTTTTGTACTCTTGACTTAGCTAGTGGTTACTGGCAAGTAGCCATGGATGAGGCAATTCCGCAAGATGCCCTACAGGTTGTGCAACGCTCCCGGAACTTTTGAACGACTCATTGAGCAGGTATTAACCACCCTGCAATGGGAAATCTGTCTGTTACATTAATGACGTGATAGTCTTCGGACCAACGTTTGAGCAAACCATAATAAATTTGGACACCATGCTTTCCCACTTCCACATGGCCAATTTGAAACTCAAACCCAAGAAGTGTCATCTCTTTAGACAGAGCGTTGAGTTCCTGAGACACGTCATATCCGGTGATGGAGTGGCTACTCAGCCGTCAAAAACTAAGGCAGAGTTTTCTTGGCTTATGGTGTGAAGTCTCCTTCAGGGGGTTGAAGGAACTCTTGATGACCGCCCCAATTCTTGCTCATCCTAATCCAAACCTCGATTTCATCTTAGACACTGACGCGTCAGCTTACGCTATAGGCGTGGTTATATCTCAGGTCACAGAAGATGGAACGGAGCAGGTATTGGGTTATGGTTCGCGTACTCTGAATAAAAAGGAAAGAAGATACGCAACCACCACGCGATAACTGCTAGCGGCGATGCACTTCGTCAAGTACTATAAACACTTTCTGTACGGGCGCCCTTTTACACTCCGTACAGACCATGCCTCACTACGATGGCTCAGGAACCTGAAAAATCTGGAGGGCCAGGTAGCGGCATGGCAGGAATCCCTGCAGGCCTATAACTTCAACGTTGTTCACCGTCCCGGCAAATTGCATGGGAATGCCGACGCCATCAGTAGAATTGGCGTGGAGGCCGAACACGAAGAGGCTGCCACCATGACACAGTCAACACAGCCATCTCCGGAGTTCCCCGAATTGAGGTGCGCAGAGTGGAATCCGGAGAAAATCACACACCACCAAACAACAAACGTACAGACACGAAATATATACGCATGGATCCAGGAGGGGGTACATCCTCCCAAGGAATCTGTAACACCACGGCAAAATATTACCAACGGTTCGAAGAATGTCGATTAATAAATAACGTTCTGTATATTAATGACCGTCTGGTAGTCCCGGAAAGTTATCTTATATTAAAACGGCCGTGGAAAGGACTGTTGCCCGTATCAAATTGAGAGTCCATTGGATCGGGATTCGCGATAGTGTCATGGCATGGGTTGCCAAATGTATCCCATGCCAAAAACATGCTGTTGGCCAACACCAGATCGCACCATCTCAAATTACGATTGTTGGTGCACCGTGGGAGCGAGTGGCTATCGACGTGCTCGGACCCTTGAATACGACGGATGACGGAAATAAATACATCCTTGTATTACAAGATTACTTTACAAAGTGGGTAGAAGCATTTGCTTTGCCAGACCAAGAGGCATCCACCGTAGTGGAGGTCTTGGCAGGCAATGTGTTCTGCCGTTTTGGTATGCCTTATAAGTTGCACTCCGATCAAGGAAGTAATTTTGAGAGCCGGCTCATATCAGAGCTCTGCAAATTGTTCCATATCGTCAAAACAAGGACGACTCCATACCACCCCCGGAGTGACGGGATGATAGAGATTCAACACAACTCTTGTGAAGATGCTTACAAAGGAAACACGCCTTGATTGTAGCGATTGGGACCTACGGCTCCCGTATGTACTCATGGCTTACCGCACTTCAGTACATTCCAGCACGGGTTATACACCTGCTCGGTTAATGTTAGGCCATGAATTAGCCTTACCCCTGGATCTGGCCATGCCTTGGATACCAGGAGACAAAAATTCACCATCTCTCTTATGTTGAACTCTTGCGGCACAGGATAGAACAGGCCCATGAGTTAGTGAGAGAAACATCCACTGCACACCGGCAGCAAAAGACATGGCACGACCGGAGGGTGCATGGAGATCCGTATGAAGCAGGAAGGATGGTTTGGGTACACGATTCACGACGGTCCGCAAATGTGCCAAGTAAACTGAGTTACCAGTGGAAAGGCCCCTATGTGGTAGTAGGTAAGATGTTGGACGTGATCTACCATATCCGTGCCTCGGATGGCCTGACCTCAGTCATCCACTTCGATCGACTTAAACCGTGTGTCAGTGATGACCCAGTACCAGGGCTTGGACTGGGCGTTTCTCGTGACACCGGCACCCAGACATATATCTACGGAAACTAGTATTCCCACGGTTAGCGCAGAGCACCGTGGTGCCAGTTCAGCCCCTCTTCTACCAAGCCAGAGTGTGGGTGAACAAGCAGCTAACGATAACGACGATGACGAGATACGTACTCGCCCTCTCCCTCCTCAGCACGGGTCTACTTGGTCTGGGAAGTCGTATCTGAAGAACTTTGTGTTTGTTTTGTCAAAGAGACCGGATGGAAAAGCTGTTCCTCCGATCTCTTCCCGTTCCCACCCACTTCATGCTATGCCCCCCCCCCATCATAGAGTTGCCACAAGCGGAGGCTGAGGCTGACCCAAGCCATGCTTCCCGTGGGATGGAACATATGATGAATAGCATGGAAGTGAAGAGGCTAGATGAAGCTGTGGCATGTAGAACGAGGTGTACCCGACCACCCCCCCCCAAAATCACCGACCAAGAGGGATAGGCTCCTCAAATGTTGCCGATAACAGGCGACAATGGACCCGCGAGGGCCAGGAGACACATAAAAAAAGGAAGCATGGTGTATAGTGCAGAGGAGATACTGAAGGTATCCGTGTCTAACGAAGGATGAATTAACATCCTACTGTGGTACTGTCTAGTCAGCGTCATGTTCGGGCTGCTGAGGTTTGGATTCGAAGTGGACATGTGTGGTACGTGGATGACAGTCCACACCCAGGACATCTCTAGCAGACTAGAAGTCCCCTGTGTTTGCTAGGGATGCCCTGCAGGCAAGGCCGGGGAAAACGGTCAAAGTTCGTATTCTGTTGGCAGATAAATACAGATCAGACCGTCGGTTGCCCCTGAGCGTGAGCTCAGATGGTGATCGCTATCGACTGGGTCACCGGCCGGCCGTCTTGATCATGTCAGTTCATCTGTGTAATCAAGATGGCTCAATGTACAGTCAGGCCATGGCAAGCATTCGTATTGCGAGTCATGCCTCCTGTGATCAGAGGTCATGAAAAGTGGTTCTTTGGGAAGCAGGAGGGTATGCGCATGAGATGGTGTAACCTGTCACTTGCTGGACGGGTGGAGCAGTCTGGCGCCCAGGTACCCGTGGGGTGGATGACCTGTCTGGTAGGATCTGCGCAGGGCCTCAGCTAAAATGATGTCAAAGAACGATCTACGCGAGGGCCTTAGCTGCGATGCATCTAGCGGGCATCACCTCTGTGGTACGGTCTAGCGGGGCTACAGCCCCTTGCCAAAATGACCCTATTGGTGCCCAGTACTGTCTCTGCTTGGGTCGGGAGTCAGCAGGGTGCGCCTTGACTCTGTCCCGGATTATGTCCCCCTAACTTTGACAGGCCTAGGCTGCATCCTGTGTGGAGAACTGGGCGTCCGTCCGGCGTGGCAGGGACAGTGAACCACACCGGGAAGGCCAAAGGGTAAAAGCGGGATCAATTCCCACCCAAGCGGAACTCTTAACCATAACCGCACCACCACCCCAAATCCAACTGGCATCCCTCATCTATACACCAAGTTCGGACATCACCGGCCCAGTCCATTTCACACTCCACTCATCGTCTGTTGACCGTCAATCTTCAGATATGAGAGAGACTGCTGTAACAGAGGTGGCATCCCGCACCGCACCGACCAACATTAGCCCCCACGGTGGGCAGGGAAGTAGCCTGTTCAGCAGACTCTCGGCTCAAATTTTCCCGGTGTCTAAAAACTACGACAGGACACCAACCGTCATGTAATGGGAGATGACCACATCCCCCTGTCCAAAGGCCACCCCATCCATTCGGCCTACCATACTCCCCCATGAGCAGTCAGGACATCACACCACAGACAGAACGTCATCACATACAGAGCACACCTGCCCTCAAGGCTGGATACGTCAATTCGTCATTGCGCATACATCACATACCTACTCGGTTATACTCAGCATAACAGAGCTATTCAACATCGGCAAACTACATCATTTAGCAGCACCTACTGGTATTAATTAATTCCCGATAGAGACATGAAAGTTCCCGCAACAGTTCCACCTGCACAAGCTGCGGGAGAAATATCTCCCGCAAACCCCCACCTCCCGCAATAACAACAGACTTGGCGTTCACCAGCGTGGAAAACTGGAATGCGCCCACTTCGCTTATAACATTGGCATCATACAGCGCGCGGACATCCCGACAACAACATTATCATCAACAAACGACAGCCAACAAATCTCCCGCACACACCTTATCTTGTTACAGGAGAACTGATCATATGGATATAAGGAGTGCACTACAGCGATCTACAGTACGTGTCACGGGAGGAACGTTTGTCCAACGTTCCTCCCCCTCCCTTTTCCCCGACGTCGTACAGAAACAACCAAAATCTACATACTTCATCTACACATAATAACAGTCAATATTATTAAGAGAGCAAGATGCCCGCATTGTCGTCAGTCATGAGTAGGATTTTGCTACCGAAAAGTTGAATTCGATAATGGATTGATCAAAGTTACGACAGCATCCAACAGGTCATCTGTGCTCTAAAGTAACTCTGTCCGGCCCACGGGCTCGGCCATTACAGAGTGAAATACCCTCAAGGTTCGATAAAGTTGACATCACGCCGCCTCTCACCCCCATTCCCGCACCTGGTGGCCATAAAAACGTCACCTTCACCACAGCGCAAATATCATCCACAGATAACGAGCCACGCGTATCAGATTCAAATCACCAACATGTCAGAAACATAGACATTCAGGTTGACTGTATTCACAATCTCCAAACAACGGCATTGTAAATTGTAATACTGTGGCACCCACCTCCGAGTTGTACTGTAATTTAACCATTATTAAGTGGTATTAATGTGTCCGGTCTAGGCGGGGACGGAGCTAGTTCTACCCATTGAGGAGAATGCTTGGCAGCCCTCCCGCTCGGAAAACACAGCTATCTTGTTGGGATCAGTAACATTGATCTACCGCCTGAATAGATCTGTTTAAACCACACATCAAGTTACTTACAACTTTACTGTTATATTTTTGATTATGAACACAACTGCTCTACCATGCTACAAATCATTAGCGCACGGGCCGGTAAAGCGGCATCAAAAATCTAACAGTATAATTACGAGAATTTCAAAAATTCTCTTCCCTGCATTCCAGTCCATAATCAACATGGGCTGAGAACTACCTATTACAGGCATATACCAAGATGCATGTTTAAGAACTCGCGCAAATAAGAGACATTATATTATAAAGATTGATGATATAACATATAAATATATATTTCCATATCTCGCATCTACGACAGACTACACCTCGGCAACTGTATTTCGGCCATCGCCATAAACAGCACATATGTTTCCGATCAACCACGTGCTTTTAGGAACCACATGACATTTACTGCTATTTCTAGTAAATTGGATCAAACGCTTTAAACACAAGAGCCGCCCAAATACGCGACTACCACAGCGTGATGGAGGAGTGGCGAGGGTGAGTCGGGGTAATTACCGCTACGTCACCAGGCTCCCACACACCCCATCGGGTGCTCCAGCCTAAAATTAAAATAGGCAAGTTTATAAGCATCCAATCTGAAAAACCGCTTCACGCTAATTAAAAAAAGGTGAAGCTCCTCAAAAAAAAGTAGTACCACGTTTTTATGATGATCGGAGGCTATTAAATGTACTAAATTAAGACAAAGTTAATGAGCCATTACTCCTATAATTAAGTGCTCCCTTCATACGGGAAGAATTAATCCCTTGATGTCTAGAGTGGGAAAAAGAAACTTTCCATATAGGGATGACCGAATCACCTGTTAAAACTTCCAGGTGTGGTCATCCACCGCCTATGACGTCACCAAATAGTATAAAAGGAGGAAGCGCGCTCTGAAACTTCGTCTTCCCGTCAAAACTGGACACCAGGGAAGAACAGATAGCATTAGGCTTCTTTCGTGTCGAAAACCAAATTCTGCTGTTTTTATTATTAGTTCATTATTATACTTGGCCTGGAAAGTTAACAAAATGAAGGGCATTAGGTTTTGAATAAGGTTCCCGCAGCCACCTACCATGCGGGAACGAGATGTCACTCCTCAAAGATTTAGCGTTGTCGGATTCGTCTGAAGAAGAATTGGTACCAGTTTCAAAACGATTCCCGTGCAGCTCGTTATTAGCTAGCAGCGAACCCTGTACCAGAACTTTTACGAGAAAATTAAACCGCACACTTCATGTTAACAAGGATCATCTCCTCCAGACAGCCTTTTGCGTGACATGTCAGTATCTCTATACCGCTACTCGCTACGGAGTGACCCATGTACTCCGTCATCATCACCATGTGTTAGAAGTGAGATTAGTTCCCAGGGAAGAAAACGAAGATCGTGTCGTTTTAGCCACGCGTTTTGAATCTCAGTTTCCAGTCAAAGTTCTGACTGAGATGGCCCGCACGAAAAATACTACCCGTAGATATCCTGTTAGTCATCGTCCTCCTGCGGCTACCATGAGCAACATACCGGCAGCAAGACGTGAAATCCTACCTGCAGCCACGTCGGGGCGGGCTATGTCACTACCAGTCACCACATCTACACCGGTCCTGAAGCGGAGCAAGAAGCATCAGTCCTCCGCAGAATCCAGTCCGGCAGCACCCGCATCAGTAATCAGCCATCAAACTACAGCCACTACACCCGCACCCCTAGTGTCTGAAGCAATTTCAGCCAGTCAGTCGATATTGGTAGTCATCACGACCCCTGCGGGAATGGAAATTCCAAGTTAACCGCAGTCACCATCTCCTCCGGACCTGACCATAGACGAGGGACCAGGACCGTCATAGCCTGCGTCGATTAGCTTTACTCCAACTCGTGTTATTCAGCATCCTCCTCCTAGCCTTTCCGATCCAGCCATCAGGAAGGGAACCACACCGGAACGACCATACGTGGGAAAGAGACGTATCGCTCAGACGCAGGACATTCAGCCCATGCCTAAGGTTACCGCAAATCATCTGTTGAAATATGCTAAGTCTCGGAAGATGTTATCTGCCGTATCCGCTCCTGCATCATTGCCAAATCCTACGATTCAGCTCACCGCCATCACCACGACAGCCACCGCAACCACCACAGCGACAACAGCATTGACCGCCTTGACAACCACTAGCACCACCGCTACCTTACGGACAAATATTTTAGGACCTGCAGTGACTGTGAGAGACATTATAGACGCTCATATTTCTGCAACCATCACTTCAGACATTTCTGACAGTGCCAGTGATAATGAACGCATCTCAACATTCATAGTGCATCCACCACGACCAACCACCGTCATTCGCGGGACCCAGACTCAGTGGGGAAATTTTGCAGCAGAGGTGTAATCATGTGTGATACAGCAGAACATCAGTGGTGCGATTCATGGAAGCGTATTAATTATTAATTAATTTTTTTGAAATACTTTTCTTTTTATTATGTATGTTAGATCAATTGAATCCTGTCCCTAGGATGACTACGGTTATCCGAAACAGACGCACACTTCAGTGCCCAGTTGTGTCCCACACAAAATGAGCACTTCGGACTCCGGTGTTGTAAGAATATTGTGTGCGACGTAAAGAATACATCCTGTAGTGCAATAATGTCATAATCCCGTCATGCGGTCTCAGCTATGCTAGGACTGCCTGATAAACTAACTTTTGAGTTATTATTATTATTATGTTCTATTTTTCTTATTATTTTTCTTCCTGTCTTAGATGTCAGGATGGCTATGGGGTCAGCGAGAGCTGCCCGTTGCGGACCCGCTATAACGGGCTGCAAATATTTTTAATCAAGGATACGTGTTGCGTACCCCTTTATTTACCTGGGGTGCACACGTAATTTGGAGGTAATAGACTAGATACCCCATAAGGGTATGTTACGTGGAAATCATATATTTTATATATACATATATATATTTTATATTATTATATATTTAAACTTAAATTGTGGTACGTTGGAGCTTGGGTGTTCTCTGCGGAGATAATAATTATCCGCACCCAAAGAGAACACCCATGCGAGCTATTGTTTAGGATCATTAACTAAATAAAGTTGCAGCACGCACCAAAATATTAAAACAAAAAAAAGAACTGGAAAAATAATTCCATGTAAAAAATTATGCCTCCCCTCTCCTCTTTGGCACCTCTATGTGCTCTGTCTCTTGAATACGCGTCTATTGCCTCACTACTCCTCTCCGGCCACGCACCTACCCGGGAAATCTATGATTCCCGCCTAGCGTACATCCGTGCGTCGATCCGCCATGCGAGATCGTTTGCCACGGATGTCAAACTAGGAGGGGGTGGTGTAGTTCGAATCGACCGGACCGGTACCAGCCAGGCTGGGTACGCGCCGCCCGTCCTGGATTCATTCCCTGAACACGCCCCCCTGAGTAGAGCCATAAACGTATATGGGCCTATGAGAGAGATCGCGTTATAAAAACGACTAAGTTCGTTAAAGCGCATAGTGCGCATGCGCATGCTTAAATGCTGTTTTTGACGGAGCACATAGTTTACGACCAAAATGGGATGACGCTTTTAGTGTACCGAGATGGTACCATGTAATCCTTTTTAATTACATATTCCCGCCGAATCTGGCATTAATCAAGACCAGAATTCGACGGGCTTTCCAAATCTGTAAACCACTTCAAAATCGGTTAAGAAATGGTTGAGTTATCCACGGAAAACCCCTTTTGATTATCTTCAAAATATTGCCGTGACATCATAACCACGTGGACGCAGAACTTCCAGAATGTTCTAGAACATTCGACTGCGTTATTATTAGCTACGCGCTGATTGGCCGTTGCTCAACCGATGATTGGTTGGACCCTGCGCCTGTGACATCACGAGTAGTATAAAAGGAGACAAGATCCAGAGTTCGAGAGCATCCTCGGCCAGGGGCCGAATAGGTTGGACCTGTTTCAGCTACGATCAGCACGACATTACGCAGATCACTTCACTTTCTGTCGGTTTCTCTCCCTTAGCCAGCAGTACTCCAGCCCACCGCACTAAATCAATTTTGTAACTCTCATTCTTGCGGGAGAATTTTGGAACTTTATAGATATTGTTCACGAATATATCAAGTGCTACTTCGGAACACGAACTTGCGGTGAGGCCTTTCCGGCCTGAAAATGTGAGGCAGCGATGTTCTTTGGTGGATGACTCGCCGGATCTGCCAGCCACACCAAAAAGTGGTTATTTAACCGTCCCCGCACTGATGTCGTGCAGGTTCATCTAAACTTTTCGACCGCAGCAAGTAAACTGTTCACGGTACGTCTTCAGAGCTGGCTGACGTACCCCGCACCGTTAAGCTTAGTTTTGTATCTTCATCTGCATCTAACAGCCCCTGTTTGTGATCGGGTTGTTGTCAACTTCCATCCGTACCATCGGTGTACGGGAACTTTCTTCACAGCAGCAATGTTATTGTATCTCTTGCTGACTCCTCGTTAGACATTCTATATTGTGACACAGTCCTGAGTTCGATCCGCTCCCGTCATGAGCTGCTTGCGGGAATCCTGTTTGCAGGAACCAGCCTGCGGGAACGTTCCAGCTTCTTGAGAATGCATCAACTCACGTCAACCTAAGAGTGACGTATGCACATGAGGCGGCCCAAATCTCACGGGG
The DNA here is from genome assembly GCA_034401795.1 of Chaetoderma sp. LZ-2023a. Lineage (NCBI taxonomy): Eukaryota > Metazoa > Mollusca > Caudofoveata > Chaetodermatida > Chaetodermatidae > Chaetoderma > Chaetoderma sp. LZ-2023a. The sequence goes on from CM067371.1 coordinate 123,849,643, forward strand.
GGGGGGGGGGTACGTATATCATAGTACACCGGCATGCTACCGACTAAAACCTTTTCTATTCAGCTCGATAGGATAGGTTTAATATGATTAGGGACAATTTCTTCATTAGGAAAGCTGTAGTGTACACCTCTCCCGGTAATTGCAATAATTTAGCCCCGCACTCCGGCAAGATTGTGTACGAGTGGCCAAAATACCCAAAGGGCCTCATATCTCTAAGATATTGTCTCTCTTCATGTTCCACTAAGCCTTGTGGCTTCTTAATTGTTTGGATGTTCCTATCCGCACCATGGGCTGATCCGACCCTGGGAAACTGTTGGGCTTTCCGAGCGGTGATGGCCAAGGTGTGGTATCACATACATTCCCTCTGTATCCTCGGATACTTAGTAGTTAGCACTTCTGCCAATGTAGGAAAGCACTGCGAAAACATATCTTAATTATTATTTTCTTTTCTTTAATCTGCCGAACAATCCTCCCGCACCGCAGTGCATAGCTGGGCAACTTGTATTTAAAACCTAATGACAGATTAAAAAGTTAGTTCCATAGGACCTGGTGACGGGCGAGATGCGCATCCCCACCGAATTCCGTAACAATGTCTGGGCATGATATTCAGAGCTGCCACGCCCTCACGGGAAGGACATTTACGGTGGGTATTCGTCTCTATTACCCCCACCATAACGATAGATCAGTTGCCTAAAATGCTTTTGTGAAACGTAACCAGTGACGTTTTATGTGGTTACGGAGCAGGATGTCCGGATTCTTATCCAGTTCGGAGATCTTACTAAGTAACATGTATGAGCGCTGTCTTCAGTATTGATGTCTTAGGGCATCCATTCTCTATGACAGCCGTATCTAACAGCTAGGTACACTCGCCATTTGCAGCCTAAAATAGATCTTGTCTCTAAAAACTAAAAGATAGCTAAGCATAGAAGGCCCACATAAATAAAGCGGCAACTACTAATTCAGCATACTAAGAATTACATAAGACGGTGGCGTGGGAATTCTTCGGGAATCGTTCATCCCATCTTCACGTAAAACAGCATGCAACCCTATAGTCATAATCTCACTAGGTATGGTCTTTTCTTTTCAGCATTTTGGTTAAATATTAGTGGGCCCATTTTTGCCTACTACTCTTCTCCCGCTTTAAGCAGTGGCGACATTTTCCTGTAACGGAGGCCCGCGCGAGGCACTTGCCTCTCGCAAGGATTCAGCGACAACAGTCCACGCGAGGATAATACTTCTCACCCAAACTAGCACTAGTAGTGCCCGCGTGAGGCACATGATTTTTCGTCACTACAGAGATAATTTTCTTTCCATTCAGCTTAGAGATATAATAGCTTATATTAAGTTAATTAGTTAAGTTTCGTGTACGGGAGCCTCCCTTCCGGGGATACCTCTGCGGACTTACACGAGTCTGTGTGGTATCTCCGGGAGCCCCAGGGCCTAGGCATCGGTGTCGTCAGTCAGGAGGTACAGACAGAGGACAGTATTCAGCGAATAACAAATTTCAGCAGTAGAAAACAAAGTTTGACGTTCTAGGATGTTCTTAAAGTAGATAAGTTCATTAAATGCAGCGCTGCAGAGTGGAGACTCAATTTACATGTAGTTAGACTGGTGACCCATGAAATCCCGGAAAAAACAAGATGGCAGCGATATGAAAACCGGAATCCCCTAAAGTAATGTGGCACAAATGATTTAAAAAACCCTGATTATTTAATATGTGAGTCCCGTCGTATGCAGTCGTCGTCTACTTCCCTGCCGACACTAACTGGTCAAGAAGGCCGATGCTTCCTGCTAAATATAATTGAAATCGGGTAAGTGGTTCTCGAGAAGACATTTTAAATTTCTCTGCTTTAGTATTTGGAATCAGCATACCTAAAAACATATATAAACCCAATCTTGGCTTCAGAATCCATTAAATAAAAAATCTAATGTGGCCACCAAACTCGCTACATTTTGATTGGTCCATTGATGACATGGGGGGTTTTTTTATGTATCAACTTCCCGTGAACAAACTTTAATGACCGTTAATCCGTAATCCGTTTAGCGGTTCTGGAGAATAAGTCGTTATCGCTAGGTCATCCAAGATGGCTGCCAAACTATTTGGCTAATCAAGTTCCCTTAGACAAACTTGGTTCAGCTGTTGCCCTAGATGATACTTCATACGTTTTGAATTGATCCCCAGGCAGTTTCAGAGATTTTTAAAGACATTTCTAAAAATCAACCAAAATCCAAGATGGCCACTGGGAAAATTGGCCGATTGGCTTCCTTTGAACAACTTGGATCCCTATGCCCTACTGATGCTTCCTGTCAAATATACTTGAAATCGGGCCCGTAGTTCTCGAGAAGACATTTACAAATTTTCTATTGTTTTAGTATGGGCATCTTTGGCAGGAAAAAGATCTAAGATGACCTCCAAATCTGGCAGTTTCGAAAGTGGAAATTTGGAATCAGCATACCCAAAAACCTATATAAAACCAATTTCGGCTCCGATATGTCTGCCAAATACGCTACATTTTGATTGGTCCATGACGGCCATGTTTTTTTACTTATCAACTTCCCTTGAACAAAGATTAATGGCCGTTAATCCCTAATCATATCTCCCATTTGGCGAATCACGTTGCCTGGAACAAACTTGGTTGACCCCCCCCCCCCCCTCCCCTCCCTCCTCAGGTGGTTTTTGGAGATTTTTCAAGCCATTTCTAAAAATAGGCCAAAATCGAAGATCGGGTTACTTTGAACACACTTGGATCCCTTTGCCCTAAGGATGCTTCTTGTTGAATATAATTTAAATCGAGAAGACATTTTAAATTTGCCATTGCCTTAGTATGTGAGATTTTGGTGGAAAAAAGATCCAAGATGGCCACCAAACCATTTAACTGACAGTTTCGAAAGTGGAATCGGCATACCCATAAATCATATAAAACCAATTTCGGCTTCAAAATCTGTCACATAAAAAAATACAATATGGCCCACCAAGTACTGGTACATTTTGATTGATCCATGTTTTTTTACATATCAACCTCCCTTGAACAAATTTTAATGGCCTTTAGTCACTAATCATACATGTATCCCCCAAATTTTGGGCCCAATTCATTCAGCGGTTCTCGAAAAATCATTTTTCGCGAAAACTAAGTCATCCAAGACAGCCGTCAAACTATTTGTTCAATCAAGTTCTCGTGAACAAACTTGGACATAAATAATATTTCATGAGCTTTGAATCGATCCCCCAGCGGTTTCGGAGAAGATTTTTAAAGATGTTTCTAAAAATCAGGCAAAATCCAAGATGGCCAACAGTCAAATTGTGCGATCCGCTCCGTTTGAACAAATTTGAATCCCTATGCCATAAGAATGCTTCCTGCCAAATATAATTTAAATCCGTCCAATGCTTCTTGAGATGTTTAAAGAAAAAATTGACGGACAGACGCTGGACGGATGGTTGCCACGACAAGCTCACTTGGCCATTTGACATCATTTTCATAATGAATAAATTAGATGAATATATGACCATATAAGCCAAGTTGGATCTAAATAAGTCCAGAAATAAAATGTGCCACTATTGTTGATGTCGCACAGACAGATAGATGGACGGTTGTAGACAAATTCAGTCTAATAGCTAAATATTGCTGTTAAAAACGTGAATGGTTCAGAATTATCAAAAAATTTGATCCGCTTGATAGCTGGCAGCATATACCAGCAATGACAGGTGCATCCAAACATTACACCAGTCAATGGCAGAATGCTTTATGACGAAGTAAACCATAACATACTTACAGGTCCACAGATTCCAAACACTCTATGGGAATATTGGCAAATTTATCTGTGAATAACGGTATAAATCTATGGAAAAAAATGCCTGAATGCACCTCTGAATGTGCATCTGCGGACAAAATCTTAGACAAACACGTAATTAATTCAAGTGCAATAACTCTCTGAAACTAGTCATCTCAACATGGCAATTACAGGTGCACAGACTGCAATCGTAGCGAATACTTGTACACAGTTTCAGAGAAATCCACAGAAGTGTCTGAAAGTACCTGTGGACAGACTGTGGTGGATGGTGGACAAGGTTATTCCAGTATGATGCGTTTGTGTGTCTTACTGGATGATTTATCACTGTATGTGTGTTTGCCCTGTAGGTGGGGATTAGAATACACCTTCCGTATCCTCTGCGTGTCGTAAGAGGTGACTAAAGGAGGTAAGGGTGAGGTAACACTGACAGAAACCTCGAGTGCTGAAGAGAGAGGATCCAGGCCGCACGGCGCTCTCTAATAAACCATGGATCCACGCACAACGCTTATGATCATGTCGATAGTCACTTACAGGACTGGCGGTATGATCAGCGAACGAAAAGAAGAAGAAGACTGTATGTGTGTAGTTGTTTATCACCTTATGTGTGTAGTTGTTTATCACCGTATGTGTGTAGTTATTTATCACCTTATGTGTGTAGTTGTTTATCACCTTATGTGTGTAGTTGTTTATCACCTTATGTGTGTAGTTGTTTATCACCTTATGTGTGTAGTGGTTTATCACCTTATGTGTGTAGTTGTTTATCACCTTATGTGTGTAGTTGTTTATCACCTTATGTGTGTAGTTGTTTATCACCTTATGTGTGTAGTTGTTTATCACCTTACGTGTGTAGTTGTTTATCACCTTATGTGTGTAGTGTTGAAAGGGCTAAGTTAACCCTTTATCCCTCAAATCTGCCAGAAAAGGCTTCTGTAGTTGTCTTGAGACATGTCAATTTGCAGACCAAGAGAAGACTATTTTTGAAAATGTATCACTGGAATGACTGGCTCGATAACCAAGCCAGTTATACTAGTGGTAAATTTTCAAAAATAGTCTTCTCTTGGTCTGCAAAAGGACATTTTCGATGCAAAAATTTGAAATTTTCTTGAACAAATTCGAGGGTTAAATGGCTAAGCATAACATTAGCATGCATTTCATCTAAGGAAGAAAACAAGATAAATTATGTAACATTAATGTTTCACTTTTTTTCTCACGCAACTTCTCTTTAATAAATAATGTCAATAACCGGCAGCACCAAGCTGAAACTACATTATAAATCTAAATGTATAATACTGTAGAATACAGATTTTGTATTGCAGATATATTTATCAATAATTATTGTAGAATTATGGTAAAATAGCACAAAATGTCACCTCTGTGAACAAGACTAAACAGTATATATAAGTGTCACTTTACTATTTAAAGCTAATTAATATAAAACATGGATAACATTTGACAAATACAATCCAATAAAACAGTTCCAGATGATAATCACATATTAACCACGAGCAATTAGAGATTGGAGAGCCTTGCGTTTAAATTCTGAATATGACACGGTTCAAGATTTAAAAATCCGAATTGCAATCAAAGATTGGAAATGCTAGTGTACAGTAACACATCTTATTATGTTAAAGTTTGAGGGAAATCGGATCAGTCGTTTCTGAGAAATTTAAATTGGTAGTTTCAGAGATATCTATAGATCCAACCCTTGATTGAATACAGGTTTCTACAGCTGGATCAGGACCAGTCTTGGAAATCCTGGTTTTGGTAACAACCTTTTGTGTTAAAATTTGAGCTACCCAGTATTCCAGGAGCTATTGGAACCCTGTTTAATGTCCCTTAGTGCCCAATCACATCTCCAAAATTGTGTCCTGATCCGTTCAGCGGTATTGGTCGTTTTTGCAAAAATTGGTCATCCAAGATGGCCACCGAATCGATCCTCCAAGCGGTTTCAGAGATGAATTTTTAAAGCCATTTCCAAAAATCGGCCAAAATCCAGGATGGCTGCTGACCACTTTGCTTTATTTAAACAAAGTTTGATCTCTAGACCCTAAGGATGTCTCCTGCCAAATATAAGTGAAATCGGCCCAGTGGTTCTTGAGAATTGTTTAAAGGAAAAGTTGATGGATGATGGACAGTCGCCATGGCATAAGTTCACTTGCCTTTTCAGGCCAGGTGATTTAAATAAATGTATGGCTGTAATTTTATGGGCACCTTGACTAACTAGAAATGTAGCCACCATTTTAGTTAGATATTAACTGGCACAGTTATTTTTGATTTGATTGTCTTTGCCAGTGTACAACGGTCGGTATAAAATCATTCTCAAAGTGCTAATACTAGTCATTCTTCTGCTGGTTTCCAAGGTGAGCAGAGATTCCTAGAGAGCGTATAATAAGTGCATCGCATAGGTCAATACGATTTGCATATTTCCTATGGCGCAAATGAAAAAATAATTATAACACGTTTCATGAAAATTGTTGCTGCCTATAGCTATATGCTGCCTTCTCGCCCTCACACCATTTAAACATGAACTTGCTGTCTTCAGTAATGTGCCACTATGGAGACTCTTGTGTGATGTAGTGTATTAAATAAGAACATACAGTTAGACACAGAACTTATGTGAACGAGATTCAATTTGAACATGGAAAATATTTGCTTATATATTGGCTTCACTACTATATGTTGCTGTAATATGTACTTTCATAATGTCCTTTATTGTGCCTCAGAATTCATATTCATTCCCAGATGTCTGTCAGTAATTCTTTTTATAAAAGAATCGAGCCCTATAACTGCAACATACTTTTAGTTATGACTTCCAACTACTAGAAGTCTGTCTGTCAAATTTTTTACATTTCTGAACAAAGCTGTCTAGGTTGCAACTATAGGGTCACTAGGGAGCCCCACTTGTTTATCACAAATTTGACAAATAAACCAACAGACAGTCGCAACTATACGCTGCTTAACCTTGTTGGTTGGTCGTTCTGTCTTTCAAAATCATGAAAAAGCTCTATAGGTAGTAGCTATAGTGCATTATATGGGCTTCTTTTATAAACATCTCTTAACCCTTTAAGCCTTAAATTTATTCAAGAAAATTTCAATTTTCTCATAGAAAATGTCCATTTGTAGACCAAAAGAAGACAATTATTGAAAATTTACCACTGGAATGATTGGCTCGGTTATCGAGCCAGTCATTAGTGGTAAATTTTCAAAAATAGTCTTCTTTTGTTCTGCACATATTTCTCAAGACGACTACAGAAGACATTTTTGGCCGGTTTGAATGTTAACGGGTTAATAGAAAAAAACTCTTAATTTTTTATTGAACGTAATTTTGACATTTCTGACAGAGCTGACTAAGGTGCAACCATATATTCGGTATATAAAACCTATTATATATGTCTCTGTTGCAACTGGGCTGTCACACATGTTGATATAACTATATATGTAGAACTAAATTGGTTTCATATGCATAAATTTGAAAATTCAATATCTGTGAGTTTGCGAACCTGGCTTTAAGACTCTAATGGAGCCGTCCAAAATTAGCCTTTTAGAAAGTAATGACCGGAGTGACCAATACAGTTATTCCAGTGGTAAATTGTCAAAAATAGTCTTCTCTTGGCGGGGAAATTTGTTTTCTTCAACCCTCTACTCCTCAACATTTCAGTGTCTCAATTTCAAGAAAACTATACCGTAAAGCTGTTGAATATTTTGAAACTAATTTGCCTGGAACCTATCGCTCCCATTAGGCAGCAGCAGCTCTCCGTCAAACTAGTTTCAAAATATCGATTATATTAAAAAGAATAGGTCGTATCTGGTCTTTTATGGTTAAAAGTTAAGTGTCATAAATAACAAAGCTGACAATGTTGTATTTACACACCAGGATCAGTCTTTGTACCGTGAGCAAATTCTATCATATGATGTTACAGTTTAACACCAACTCTCTAATTTGTTCAAGAAAACTGAATTTATTTCATAGTAAATGTGGATTTGCAGACCAAGAGAATAATATTTTTGAAAATTTACCACTGGAATGATGGACTAGATTATCGAACTGGCTTGAGTTAATAAGAGGTCTAAAGGCCTGTGCCGCTCACCTGGACAACTAAAGCATTTGAACCATTTTCATTTAAATAGACTTGATGGATAATTTTCAAAAAATCCAAGATGGCCAGCAAAGAAATTTACCAATCATAATTCCTGTTTGAAATGTTGAAGTCTACCACCATAATATCATCCCAGCCAAGTTTTGTTGAAATCGGGCCATTAATTAAGGCATTGAGCAACCAAAATTTCTGAATAGCAGTTCTAGCGTTTACCACTATCGAATGCATCCAGCCAAATTTAGATAAAATCCACCAAGCAGTTCATGAGATGCGTTTTGAGAATTCCCAGTAAATTTTCCTAAGATTTTCGCAAAATGACCAATCAAACTGATGAATATAAGTTCTGGACCCTACCCCGATAGGGTTCATACAGCCAACTAGAACATGTAGGCTTGAAATCCATCAAGATGTTAATGATGAGTAGCGTTTTGACAATTTCCAGTAGATTTTTCATAAAATCTGTTTTTCACCCAAAAAATTTATCAATCAAAATTCTGTATAAAAGTTCTGAAGCCTACACCCATAGGGTCTTTCCAGACAAATTATTTAGAAATCCGCCAAGGGGTTAATGAGGAGTAGAGTATAAAAAAAAAAGTTGACAGACAGACGAGAAACGGACAGTCGCCATACCATAAGATCACGTGGCCTTTCAGGCCAGGTGAGCTAACAATGCAATATCTGTTGTGGACCCTATTCAATAAACAATATTGTATAACTCCCCACTATTATACGTCAATTATCTACAAGAGAATAATATCTGCAATATACTAAGTAAGGCCTCAAATAGCATAACATCGGTATTGTTCTGCATTTGCACATAGTTTAATAACATTTGGCACATAGATTTTGCATACTTATAATACAAGAAAAATCTGTAAAAAATTTGTATAAAGTTACATATTAATGTAAAAGTTGCAAAAAACCTCATTTTAATGTAAATCACACGTAAAAAATTTCATTAAGAAAATGACTGTACACGCAATAAATTAATTAAATGGTATTTTTAAAGATGTTGCTTTCGCAATTGGCATGATTGGATATAAATTTATGTACAGAATGCCATTGAAAAATGTATTTGCAATAATTTTATTACACAGATGTCAGTGTGTGTGAGAATTCACAGTTATTAATGAAGTGGCTTGATATGTGAATGAGTTCAAAAGATTCATAATAAACATTGCCAACATTTGAACACGCGCATTGATGACCTTACAGAAACATGATGTCAGCGTAATCAATATTCCTGTTAAATATAAACGTTTTTGACACAATCTATCACTACATCATATGCGATTACGAAGAAAAATTCATTTGTATAATAATAGGTATAAATATTTTAAACAGCATGTTTAATAATGCATGGACTTGTATTTGACCATTCCAGTTTATCTATCCATCATATGACATCACGTGATGTGTCAGATGATGTCATAATAATTACGTCATGAATTACTCGATTTAGTCTGACTTAAACCCTTAATAGTCTGACATGTACAAATTTTATGTCTTTACTATTTAATAAGCATTGTCAAATATTTTGAAACTAATTTGACTGGGCGCTGTTGCTGCCATAGGACCCAGTCAAATTAGTTTCAAAATATTCAACAGCTAACCGTTCTAGTTTTCTTGAAGTTGATAGTCAGGGAGCTGAGATCAATCAATCCCAACACGAGCGAGGTGTGGGTTGAGCTAAGCTTGAGATGGGTGGGGCATGGCTGAAACTGAAAAGGTCTATTGTCAAGACGGTCAAAACCAGCCTCTGCAATGGTCTTGAGGAATGGCTATTTTTTAGCCAAGAAAAGACTATTATTGAAATTTTTGCACCAGAATGACTGGTAACCGAGCCAGTCATTCCAGTTGTACATTTTCAAAAATAGTCTTCTCTGGTCTGACAAATGGACAGTCACTCAGCAAAAATGTTAATTTACTTGACTAATCTTTAACATTAACTGTTTTGACTGCTGCTAGCAACCTAACAATAATTTCCATAGGCAATAACTCGGGACTGGATGAATATTTTGAAAACAATTTGACTGAAATTTGTTGGTGGCTTAGCCACCAACAACTTTCAGTCAAATTGTTTTCAAAATATCCATCCAGTCCAGAGTTATAGTACCTGGAACATGATGTCTGTACAAATTCAGCAGCTACACTGTAAGGGGTTGTTAACCATTTCACCGATGATTTCCCCACACCTAATTTTCAAGGCAACCATACAAGCAAACTGTTGAATATTTTGAAATTAATTTGACTGGAAGCCGTTACTGCCTTAGGCAGAATTGGCTTCCAGTCCAATTAATTTTGAAATATTCAACAGATTAAGTTTTATAACGTAAAGAATATACTTTTTCAGGGAGTAGTCAGTGAAATGGTTAAATAAGCAGTGCATAGCGACTTAGTTTAGTACTCATCGTATGTAAAACCTGGATTAGGCATGTACGGCGGAGGAACACGATACGCAGGGGGATGATTGCTATTTCCCCCGATGACAAATACACCCGGTCCAGTATCCGAGTCAAATGAGTCATCCAGTGATGCACTGACACTAGGGTTATACATACAATCGCCAGGATAACTGGGTGGTGGAGGGCGGGTATGCGTGATTGCGGGCAGATGTCCGCCTAGGTTTCTCGCTGGTGGATGATCTTTCTCCGAGGGTAACACCGCTGGACGCTGAGGCTTGTACAGCACATCGTGAAGCTCTATATCCCCGGGGAGAACCATAGGGTTCCTCTGATCAGCAAACGTAAATGTGTCAGATTTACGTATAGGGCTTCTGTCGTGTGATTTGCGCCGGCGAAGAAGCACGATTATCAGAATGATGATTATACAAACGATAATGAAGATAACGACGGGAATGAAAATCTTATACCAAATCTGTTCTTCTGAGTGTGTGTTAGCACTTGTAGATGATGGGGTGGTTCTGGCAGCCAGGACTGTGTTCAGACATATATCTGTACGTTTATAAGTGACAATGATCATTGTGAATTCAGGATGAAAATGCTCCAGGACCTGTCTGCTCATCTCACCTGTGCTTCTATTCACCATACTGTCATATATACTCTCCATGTCATCATACAGGCACTCACTCACAGACACACTAATCACAGTCCCTTTACCTTTCACTGAGCTGCGACTCGCGTTCACAATACCAAACTTTATACTATCTAACGCTCCTACACTATAGCGAGCAAAATACACAGCTACTCTTTCAGCAAAAAGAGACAGATAGAAATTTCTTTTGGCAAGAAACTTGACAAATTTTCTGTTAATTTGAAACGAGAAAGTGTGAGAAGGATTATGAATCAAATCTTGATTAAATACCATACTAAATGCATCACGCCTCGTCAATCCTTGTGCGTCTTCAGCCACGAGAACTAACTTCATTCCTTCTGTCGTGTAATCACTCGATAACGGAAATCCATGCATGCTCTGATTGGCTGCATAAAACTGTAACCAAAGGTCACTAGGCAACGGTTTGTTACCGCGTAACAGTACAGATAGCGAGAGCTTCGTGGTATCTCCATCCTCTTTATCCTTGAACGTGTTCTTGGGGATCGTGAACTCAAACTTCTGCCCAACATGCACAGTGATTGGTGCAAGTGCTTGGAAAAGCCATGGCGGGAAATTGAGATCTATAATGAAAAAGAAAAGAATGATGATGAGATTGATTTAAGAAGTCCATACAGAACTTTACACTTAAATTAACCCTTTCAACGACAAATCCCTGAATAAGATAGAGGATGAGGTGTGTAGCTAAATGCAGACGCAACCCTTTAACCCTTGAATTTGTTCAAGAAAATTTAAATTTTCTCATAGAAAATGTCTATTTGCAGACCAAGAGAAGACTATTTTTGAAAATTTACCACTGGAATGACTGGCTCGGTTATCGAGCCAGTCATTCCAGTGGTAAATTTCCAAAAATAGGTCCGTTGGTCTGCAAATGGAAATTTCTCAAGACCGCTGCAGAAGCCGTTCATGGCTGATATAAGTGCTGAAGGGTAAATGTTCAAAATCCTGATCACTGTTTCTAAGAGCAGCATATGCAGCTATATATCCCGGTTTTGTTCCAATAGGTTTACCCAATCCTGCAATATAAGCTAAGAGCTTTTACTAATTTGGATGTTGAAAACCCCCCAGTTTTTGTAGTAAGGTCAAAGTAACCTTGACGTTGTGACCTACCTAAATGTCATTATCATGATTGTGCTGATTTCCAACAGCATATGTAACCATGACTGCGAGCTTAGGTCTGACAGGCTTAAGCAATCCTCAAATATATGCCAAGTTTTGCTAAATGAGTTTTGTACGAATTTACCGTGACCGTGACCTTTGACCTTGTGATCTCAATGTCATCATGTGAGGCTGATTTCTTTCCACATAGACAACCTTGTATGCAAGTTTGTCCCAAATAGGATATGGCAAATATAAAATATAAACTAAAGCAATTAGCTAAATACAATACTCAATGTTGCCAACGCTGCAAGCCAGACAAATAGTTCAGTAAATTAGTTGCTATTCACATTCTTTAGGAGTATACTGATCTCTCTGTGGTTGGTCAAAGATTTTCACTAGCTATATATGAAGGCAATACAGTAGTTAACGTTTTGGAAACAATGTTGAGCAAAGTTTCCAAAATGCATACCTGTCTTTTCTACCTACTGGACTCCTTACCTGATATTACAATGACGAGGGTTAATAGTAGATTTGAAAAAAGCAGAATTATCATACCTGAAGTGGTTAACTCAGGCAATAGACTGGAAGAAGCAGCAGCATGCGAGATGTGAACTGATGAAGGCTGCAATTCATCTTTCCATGCACTGTTAACTATTGGTGTTAGTCTTGTCTCTATAGACTCTGTCACACTTAGAGAAGGATCTATGAGAGTCGACAAAACATGTGTTAGCGTAAGCTCCTGAGAGGCTCCTATGTGAATTAGAACACTGGCCTGACCCGCTGATGATGGCATGCTTAAACGACTTGGTGTAACCGGTGAAGATAAGATGGTTTCAAAATTACTATCTGTAGATAGCAGATGTGTGGGTGTAGTCATCATGGAATGCGGATTATATAATGCTGTATATTCTGTCACGTCGACATACTGAGTGAAGTCAGTTTTAGAGAGTGTATAAAAATCATTACCTTGAAAATCACTAGATTCTAATTTTATATCGGCCATAAACGATGTCAGATAGCTGGGTGCAATCTCATCGTACGATGGAATTGAGATTAGAGGTTGTGTAGGTGACAAATCTTCCGCATTATCCATTCTGATCGTGTTAGAAAGTTCATAAACTGACCTTGCGGCAAATGGTGTAATGGTTTCTGTAAATAATGATTGAAATGCTATGGTCATTACTTCAGGATTATTGATAGTGAATGATTCTGAATGTTTCAGATCTACTTGAGTATGATCACTAAACATATCTAACAAAAGGTCGCTGAACACGGGTGAACTACCACTGTTTATTAAATGCAATGAGGAATGAGGCGAAACTTGCGCAGTACTGGTAATTGTTGGCGAATTATCAATAATTTCCGATGCTTCTCGTTTTTCTCTGAAATGTTCTTTACGATGCGGCTGATGGCTATACATGTATTTACAATCTAAACATTTCATTATCTTGTATATTATATTTACGTTGGTGTTCAGCAAGCGCTGATGCATGGCATCATCGTAGAGTGTTAACAAAAACTCATGCACCTTTAACAACACAGGAGTACACAGATGTTTCTTAGCTCTGGCAAACTCATGCTTTTTGTCTCGTATACTGTTATTATTGACAGCATCAAACGTTATTTGTTTCTGTAACTTTGTACATAAATATTTCAAGCTAGTGACAATGTCATGCATCGTTAGAAAAGCTTGTGTTCCGTTTCTAGAAGATCCCTTAAAGTTAGACAGGCTATGAATATGCAAGAACAGAAGTCTATTAGATGCATTATCAGAGATGCGGTTATTAATTTCCAAGCCGTGCTGTGTTAAATATTGCCATACTTCAAGCAGAAGTTGTCTCATAATATACAAATACTGACCGGCTTTCTTTGTGGCTCTCGTCTTAATGCTAAATGTATCAGAGATGGGAGCACAGTTAGAATCACACACAGAACAAGAAACTGTCACTTGTACAGTCAATGTCATATCAGTTTCATTGATGATAACAGACGAGAATGAGCGAGTCGTGTGATTATAAGACAGCCAGCTGCCAAGAACACTACCATTAGATGTTTGCACCTGTAAAATATAAACAACAGTATGAGGGTTAAATACATTAAGACAATTACATGTAGCAACTTTGTAAAAGAATGGTAGACACAATATATTTAACCAATTTCCTTACTTTGCATCACGATGACTGAGCTTTTGATACCAAACATTCCAAAATCAATAGGCTTCTTAGTGACCATAAGTGCACCCCAGTACTCAAGTTTCTTAATGACAGCTAGAACGAGTTACCGTACTGAAAAGAAAGCCTGGACTATCAAATGGATAGAAAAAACAAGTGCTCCCTGTATGGTTTTCTTGAAATTGAGATTAATAGAGTGCAAGGATTGATTGATCCCAACACGGACAATGCACAGGTGGAGCTTAGCTAGAGATGGCGGTGGTGGTGGGGGTATTGCATGGCTAAAATTGGATTCCTCCATTATCTACAGGGCTTATACACATTCTGCAGAATTAAATTACATACATTTTCCATACCTTCTTTTCCAGACCTAATTCTATCCAGACATGCCACAACAGCTTTATGATTTCAAAACTGCAAAATTTTGCAGAAAACTGTTGGAATTACAATTCAAAATCAATACTTTCAATTATCTATATTATTCATGTTATTTGGCATATGAGAATCACACATGAGAATATAATTTTATATTTTCCGAACTTTCCAATGCCTGGAAATGGGTTTAATATAATTTCATACTTTTCCAGACTTTCAATACTTGTGTATGAACCCAGCCTATTAAGCACATAGTGATCACCCCTGTACCTGCATGGTCAACCCAGCCTCTTATCAACATAGTGATCACCTGCATTTGGGTGAATATATTCCGGTTTAACAATGCTTTGATCGTCAATCCAGACAAAACGGGCCACTGGAATTGTAGAGGAATTTGTTTTCTACAATAACGGAAAACAAATGGAATTCACACAATTGCAAATTTGAAACGGACAGATGATATTCAACAGTAAGTCAACGGAAAATGACATTTTGCTACAAAAGATTTGTAAATTGAAATGGAAGCATGACATGCATGATATTCAAATGGAAATCCAACCAATATAGACATTGTCCTCCAGAAATGAAACGTTCTCTCATACAACTATAAATTATCCTCCACCAATATTTTCACCACCAACTTCCCCTCCACCCCAAACTTCCTACCATCTGGTCATACTAATAGCACAATAGGCAACACAGATTTGTCAATTTCATTGACTTTATTAAGTGTACATGCTAGTTTATGGAATGGAAATGAAATGGAATTAGCAGATGTCTTGTGAAAATTTAGATTTTTGTTTATGTAATGTTCATTTGCAGGCCCAGAGACTATTTTTTCCAGTCACTCGATTGGTAAATTTTCAAAAGACTGCTCTTGACATGCAGTGGACATTCAATAAACAAAAAATAAAATTTTTTGACCTAATCTCGACCATTAACAGTTTAAAGTTCTTGTGTCCCATTAAATACAGAAACATTTTCACAAGTTAAGGAAATGCCTGTGATGTCTGTGAAATTGAATCAGCATGCAATGCACTGACTCCATATTCGTTGTAATTATCGGACACCATATTATTTTTGTAGTCTGTACAGGCCGTGAGTTCTAAAAAAAAAATTCTCCACGGTCTGACATGCAACTGGTTATTCGTCAACTACGTAGCTCTTTGGGTGTAAGCATGTCGGACGTGTTCATGTCAGTATAGCTCGACAGCACATATGGCAATACTGGTCAGTGTATCAATTTCCAGAAGAAAATACGAGAAAGCTGTTGTATACTTTGAGGGTAATGCCTGGAAGGAGTTGACAGCATTCTGTCAAAATAATTAGTGGACAATATGATTGCTAATTGCTACAGATTTGATACAAATTTGAATGAAAAATGTTGCTGCAATAGTTTTTAGTCCAAATATTCTAAAATAACCATCATAGCTTTGAGTGGTACCAGCTGTTCTGGCTTTGAAGAGCTGGCTGACAAATGTCTATTTGCAGGTACTGACATGGAATTTTTCTTCGTGAAATCTAGGCCTGTATAGAAACAGGACTCAATGAATATGACAGAAAAGAGGGAGTGAAGGAAATGTCAATTTCCCTTTCTCCGAGATCTAACAATACTCACCATTCTGTTACTTCTGATATACAGCTGGCCTTGACAGCTGGCTCTAGGACTATAGACTTAGAAAGCTTTACCGACTCCTTGGAACCGGGTACTCGGCTCCCAACTGCCGAGTACCCATCTACCATAGAGCTCATATTGTTTGCATAGCCACCAAACAAGAGAAATCCATGGCTTGCCTCCGTGGGGCTGGGAGGCTGGGTCCGTAACAGAATGGTGAGTATTGTTAGATCTCGGAGAAAGGGAAATTGACATTTCCTTCATTCTCCTTCGATCAATACTCACCATTCTGTTACTTCTGATATACACCAGATTTGATCAGTAACCTGGTGGGAAGGGGCAAGCCATCAATGCTACTTTTGCCCCTTGGAGAAAGAGTTAGACTTAAAAACTTGACTAACGGAGACATAAAAAAGGACCGTCAAGTTAACGGAACCGAATCACATTCGCATCACTGCCCCCCACCTTTTTCCTCTTAAGAAAGGGAGAGAACTCACGAACATGCATCTCGCCTGAAAACACAAATATGCCAAGAGGGTTAACTGCTCTTTGCATATCCACATGTATTAGCCTGGGAATGAGCATGAATATATAAGATGAATGAACATGATATATAGACATAATACAAAAAACTCTCAATCTTGAATTACCTTATGATAATTGGACTTCAGACGTACCGCCTCCAACCATTCACTGGTCCGGCCATCAGTGACACAATCTGGCTGTCATCCTCTCGCTCGACGATGTCTGCTTTAAATTCTTTTCTTACCAAAGTGAAAAAAGGGCGAAAAGCAGTGTGGTCACTTAACTATCGTTTCAAAACAGCTAAAGCGAGTGGATTGGCTGAGTCTGACACATCCCTCATATAGTAATCCGTGAATGAGGACTCACAGTGCCATTGTGCAACGGCCATGATGTCCTCTAACGGAACACCACTGTAAAGGGCGGTCGAGGCGGCTATTCCACTAACATCGTGTGCCCTTGCGCCTTGCACCTGGTGCCCAGTCGCCATCTCATGAGTAGTCTGAATGCATTCGACTACCCAACGAGAGATAGTATCCATGGATGCGGCGCCATAAGGTCTCTTATGGCAGATCCACAGATGTCTATCGTTCGACCGTAACGAGTCAGTCCGTTTCCTGTACTTAGTCAAAGCACGGACCGGGCACCAGACACTGGCATCACGATCAAACCTTGTTAACTTCGGTATTATGATCGGTTTGCCGGGATATCTCAAAGATTGATTCTTTGACATAAACTCTGCTCTTGGCAGAAGACGCAGACCCTCTCCGGAGACAATAAATCGGTCCCTCTCTGCTGAAAGCGCATGGATCTCACTGCGCCTTCTAGCTGAGGAAGCTGCCAATAGAAAGACCGCCTTTAGAGTCAAATGCTTTAGACTAGCCGAATGCAACAGTTCGAAAGGGTGCTTGGCCAGTACATTAAGCACTAAAGATAGACTCCAGGCTGGAATGACTACCGGTTGTCTCGGTCGGAGATTGCTCATTCCCTTCACCATCACATTTAACTGGGCCACCTCTGGACTATCCCTGTTGGCTAGACAAGGGATAACTGATGCCAAAGCTGACTTGTATCCAGCAATTGTGACGGGAGCTAGTCCTGAAAAGAACAGCTCACAGAGAAAGTCTGCTATTTGCTGAATAGTGGATTGAAAGGTATCAATACCCTTTTCTTCATACCAGTCTGCAAATCTGTTAACATTGTTGTTATATGACTTGAAGGTTGACCTCGTTCTCGCAGCCGCGATGAAATCAGCAGCTTGTCGAGAAAAGCCTTCCGACGTGGAACGTTGTTTGATAACATCCACACAGTCAATTTGAACATTTCGGGACGCTCGTGTAGGAAGCGTCCCTTGGCCTGGGAGATTATGTTCGGAATCTCGGGCAACTGCACTGGATTTTCCACCAGCAGATCTAGCAGATCCGTGAACCACGCCCTGCTGGGCCAATACGGCGCTATTAGCAGGACCAGACACGGTTCCTCCCTGATCTTCACCAATACCTTCGGCAGAAGAATGGTGGGTGGGTACGCGTAAGCGTGCATCCCCCTCCAGCTTATCGCCAGAGCGTCTGTATCGACGGCATTTGGATCTGGAATCGGCGAGACATAAGTCATGATTTGAGCATTTTCCCTTGTGGCGCACAAGTCCACGTTGGGTTTGCCCCAATGCTCGAAGATCCTTCGTAGAACTGGAGGGTTGAGGGACCATTCTGTTGGCAGAATTCTGTCTGCGAGACAAAGCATCCGCCAGAATGTTCAATCGCCCAGGAATGTGAGCTGCTTTCAAAACAACCGAGTAATTCCTGCACCATTGAATCAAGTGCCACACTTTGATACACAGCGTGGGTGACCTGGTCCCGCCTTGGCGATTTATGTATGATACTACCGTCGAATTGTCCGACCGTATCAATATCACCTTGCCCCTGATCATCGGAAGAAACTCTTCCAACGCCAGTTCCACTGCCATCATTTCCAACAGATTGATATGCAGCTGACTCTCCTGTAGAGTCCATGTGCCCGAGACCTGGTGCTCTCCCAGGCAGGCCCCCCACCCCTCCAGCGATGCATCCATGTACACGGATAGCTGGGGGTGGGGTAGGTGCAGCGAAACCCCTACTAGGAGATTCTGACGCTCTTTCCACCATACAAGATGCGACATTATCGGCTCCAAAACTGGCACCAGTTTTGACAGGGGTTCTGTTCTCCGTTTCCACAGAGACATCAGATACAACTGGATAGGTCTTCGCATTAGAGCAGCGTACGGGATCACCTGCTCCATGGAGACCATCATGCCCAGCATCTGAAGAAACCGCCTTGCCTGAATGTGGTTTCCCATTCGAAAACTCTTGAGGATGGCTAACAGAGACACCACTCTGGGCTCTGACGGGTAAACCCTGCCCTCCTCGAGATCGAATCGCATCCCCAAATAAACGAAATGTTGAGTGGGTGTCAACTCGGATTTCTCCTTGTTGACTATCCAGCCTAGATCTGAAAGTAACTTCAGAGTCAGAGCAGTATCCACGTTCAACCTGGCTGCCGAGTCTGCTTTGATCAGCCAGTCGTCTATGTATGTGTGTAGCGCCTCGGTCTCTTTTCTGAGAAACGCTGTCACCGCAAGGACCACTCTTGTGAAAACCCTTGGAGCTGTCGACAGGCCAAACGGGAGAACAATAAACTCCCATACTTGATTCTGAAACGCAAATCTCAGAAACCTGTGACAACTCCTGTTCATTGGAATGTGGAAATATGCATCTTTCAGATCGATCGACACACACCACATTCCCTTCCTCAACCCTGCCATTACCGACCTCGGCGTTTCCATCTGGAACCGAGGCGTACGGATAAACCAATTTAATGGCCTGAGATTGAGTACGGGTCTCCATCCCCCTGTGCTCTTGGGGACAAGGAACATATTTGAATAGAAGCCTGGAGTGTTCTGGTTCGCTGGTTGTATTGTTCCCTTCAGAAGCAAACCTGACACTTCGTTTTGAACGGCTTCTAACTTGTCTGGTTCCCTTGGTACGGGTGTCCAGACAGGTGCCAAAGACAGATTCTGTGGTGGAAAGTCCCACCACTCCGGCATGTATCCCTGGGATAACCATCCCAGGACCAGACTGTCTGATGTCACACCTTGCCAGGCCTCGACGAACCGCATGAGCCTTCCACCCACCATAGACGGCTCGATGTCTAACGGGGTTGTCCGGCTCGCGGTCCGCTCCCCTCCCTCTCTTAACGAGAGATAGAGAACCATTTCGGTCTTGGCTCGGCAGGTTTAACTGGCACCGCTGTTCCTGTCGCACAGGTGCGGTCCAAGAGGATACGAAGGGAGCTCTCATACCCTCAGGTACGATCTGCTCCCTTCTTTCCGCCCTTTGAGGACTTACCCTTTCCCTTCCCGCCTCTAGGGCGATCAGAAGCAACATCGGGGAGAGTAGGGGCCTCCACAACCTTCCTGGCTTTCTTCGCCGGCGGCGGCTGAGAAAAAACAGACAAAGCAGAAGTCGCACTAGGCTTAGCTTTCGCCTTGCCTTTCTGCTTCTTCTGCTTCTTTGAAGGTTGAACAGCTAACGGCTTCCCTACAGCCCCTAGCGCGTGCGCTTGCCGCACTAGCTCCAGCTGTAGGTTTACCGATCCTGCGCAATGCTAGCAGTGTCCTCTAGGATGGCCCGCGCCTGGCCACCGAAGATGCTAGGCCCTGTCAGGGGTGTCCCAAGAAGACGCTCCCTGACGGCCGTAGCCGGACGCATATGGTCAAGAACCATTTGCCTCCTGGACTTTGTAACACGCGCCTGCACCCTTGCCAGCGCATCCATAGACAGCACCAAGCCGTCATTGACACACGAAAGCGCCACAGGTGGCACAGGGTGACCTGCCCCCACTTACGCCCACACCCTCATCGCATAGGGACAGGACTTCATCCTGGTGTGCCTGGGACTTGTCCACAAGTGCCGGACCGGGGCCACCCGCTCCAGCACTCTGGACACCCAGAACCCATCGGTCATCCTCGGTGACCGATGGTACCACACCATACCTGTCGTATTCCCTCCATGGAATACGACACCTCGCCCACACCTCCCTGGAGGCCGCAGGGAGCTGGCCCTTGGTCATAAGCTGCTTACTATAAATAGCCTCTAGCAACTCTATGAACCATGGATACAGTCCAACCGACTGGATCCGGGCTGCGGGCAAGATCCCCATCCTAATCGATGCAACCGACGGACGGGGCGCATCCTCCTCGGCCGTGGCCGAAACCACAGATGGGTTGACCCTGGCTAGCCAAGCCAGAGCATCCGACCAGTCTACTTCTGAGGAAGACACACCCGTGAACACGTCACCCATTGACGCGTTCACGGGCCTACCAGCCACGGCCTCCCGGCAAGGAGTTGTGGCTGACATGCCAGGCACTCCGGTACCATACGGTTCCGCCGGCACCCCATGAAACACACCAGTCCATGGGGTAGGTCCGCAAGGAAAACCGCGCGGACCCATAGCAGACGCGGAACCGTGGCCAGACACGGGCGCCAACGGCACCCCACGTCTGACCGCCGGACCAGGTGAGATAGGTGAGTAACACGCCTGGCTCGGCACACCCGTCACTGTGTCGGCTGGTGTCAAACCAACCATCACGGGACCGGTGCCTGATACCAGATTGGCCTCCACCATGGGCGGAGCCGCTGCCCTGGCTTGCGCCAAGCCAGACAGATGGAGGACGGTTCCGTCCAGGACGGAATCGACCTCCATATTCTCCACCCGTGACATCACAGGCCGCAGCAACCTCTCCTCCTCGGCCTCCTCATCTTCAGACTCCGAAGAGTCATCACTAGACGAAGAGACCGTGGAGCCGTCCTGGCCTGACGGACCGGCCACCGCTACTGGACCACCCGGAGGTGGCCGCAGAGAGACAGAACCCATCAGGCCGGAGCCCGACGGGACTGCCAGGGGGCCGTACGAGATGGCTCCCTCGGTGACCAGTCCGGAACCCTGTCCAAGGACAGGGTCCGTACCATGCATGGGGAGAAACTGCTCCCCAACCTTCGGCAGCAGTGACGACACCAGCGTGGGCTGAACGCTATGCAGAAAACCCTGCATAGCCGGACCAAACCACGCCGGCAGTGCCATCTCTGCCACCTCCAGCTGAGGACGTGGAGCGCCCCCACCGGCCGAACCGGACACTCCACGATTTACCTTCGGACCGCCTGACCCCGTGTCAGACTCAGCCAAATCCTTCTGGGCAAGGAACTTCAACATCATATCCGCGGACCACACATTACACCTACTATCAAGGTTACATGGAGTACATCTAAAGCAGACATGGTACTTAAATAGGACCCGTACGAACTTGTGGCACTCGTCACATGATGGCGGGGCTGGCTTGGCCTATAAATAAGCACAAACCTACAATAAGCAAGCGGAACGAGACACGGATGGAAGGCAGACAATTAATTTTTTTAATAATTTGACCATAAATTAACTGTAACCCTCCCGCACCCCACCCCGCAACGTTACAGCAAAGATCGCATCGATTATGACGACAAGAACGAAGCGGGCATAAATACACCCATAAATTGATCCTCCAGGATGTATAACGGAACCAGGAATCATATCGCATAGCATTCGGGGTATATTTACCAATCAATATAAATTATACTCCTAACGAAAGCCAACACGATATATGCAGAAACAACAAAATGTAAACAAACTGCTGTAGCACACAGTAAAACCGCAGACCACACATCTATCAAGAGTTTTGAAACCACCGATCATTGCAAACAGATCGTGATAACACGCAAAACTTGAACATTCCAAAGTTTTCTGGTACCATTTTTGGTACGCAGCAGCCAGAACAAGATGCGCGAATTAATGAAAAAATTTTCTTCACATAAACATCCGAGCACCACGGGTGTGACGTCACCCGCTCGGATCTTACGGAGAACGACGTCAGCCGATATTCGTGTTACAAATACCATAGCAAACACCTATTTTCATATCTGCTGATCGCCTGTTGGGGTTAAAGAAGGCGACCATCCGGCATATCTCGTTGTTAACACACGTCCCAGATTCTTTGGGGTCAGAAATTGGAACATGCGACAAAACAAAATTTTAGAGACCTAAGTCTTTTAACTATCGAATAATAAGGAAAATATACGACCTGGTTATCATCGGCGGTATCCATATTATCCAATTATCCTTGCAAGAGAATCACTAGCTATCACAATCACAGACAAAAAGACTTAGACTTATTTCTTAATCTCTCCACTGCAAAAAGCATGTCGCTCTTGTTGCTATGCAAACAAGAATGAGTTCTATGGTAGACGGGTACTCGGCAGTTGGGAGCCGAGTACCCGGTTCCAAGGAGTCGGTAAGGCTTTCTAAGTCTATAGTCCTAGAGCCAGCTGTCAAGGCCAGCTGTATATCAGAAGTAACAGAATGGTGAGTATTGATCGAAGGAGAACGCATGTTTGATCAATTGCACAGAAATCAACAGGCATCTCATATCTCATTGAAATGTTTCTATATTTAATAGGATTTGAGTAGTTAGAAATGAACCACAACCACATGTTCACAACCATACATAGTCCCAAACAGACATTTTTTCCTGATTATTCAGATCATGACCAAAGGTGTGGATTCTAGTGTATGCGTTCTTATGTTAAAATTTGAGTCAAGTTCGACCAGTAGGGTTGAGATCCAGAATTTGATCTGCTCCGGATGCAGGCTTTCTTTTAAATTCAGATTACAGCTAGTTTGGAAATCTTTAACGGGAAGATCTTTTGTTGTGTTAAAATCGGAGCCAAATCAGAGCAGTATGAGCTTTTGAGAAACAGCTCTGGACACACAGACCCAAATGCAATACCCCCTTCCTCTTACAGAATGAGAGTAGTAATTATACTATAATTAATATATCTCACATTAATATCCAAATCTGTGAAGTGTCCAGCAAAAGCATCAGTAGGAAGTCGAAAGATCAATGGCCGTCCCGCTATGCCTTCCACATCTGGTAGGCCCAGGTACAGAGTTGGACACGAGCATTGGCCAGCTGGGCTACATTCTGATGACTGTGTAAGCGGTATAACAAAGATGATGAACCATAGCTGGCATTGACAGTAAAAACTTCCTAGATGTTTCATCTTTTAGCCTGAGTCATGTTTATTCTGTGTCGAGGAGGCTATGGGCATGGTGCAGACTAATCAGGAAATCACACAGATACCTAAAAATCAAAACAAATAACATTATAACATAGAAATTTGTTTAAAAACAGATCTTGAAATCAAACTGGGCAAACCGGTGATAGGTTACCCTTTACTAGCCAAAGCTTTAAAACAGCAATTACTGGCTCAGTCATTCCAGTTCTAAATTTTCAAAAGTGAACTCTTGGTGTGTATACCTGACCTCTCCACGAGAGGCGAGTAATTGCTCTCTTCCCGCCTACACTCCACTAAAATTCATTTTAGGCGAGTATCTCATTGCTCGCCTCCATTGCTTAGTAACAGTGCCGGCATATAGGCGAGTACTGATACAGCTCGCCTTACTGGGTTAAATTTAAATTCAGGAGAGGAAGTTATTGGCCCCCATTCAAAATTCTCATGGGAGAGGCCTGGTATACATGGCCATACAGTAACAGCGCACAGTCAAATTAGTTTCAAAATATTCACGAGAATATGTATTAAATTGGAATTGGTTTCTCTTATTTGACATTTTAGGTTCAAAGATGACATTTGGAAATGGACATTCAATTAGACTTGTTTGACTCAGAGGGTCCCACAATCACTGAAAATAGCTTTCTCTATGTAGTAGGTAGCAATTTTATTCAAAGCCTTCACATCGTTAAACAAGAGGCCCAATGAGTTTGTGGACATTTTTCAAGTCCAATATGGCCGCCAAACACGCTACATTTTGATTGGTCCACTTCTGCCATGTTTCTGACTAAGCTCCTTCCGTTGAACAAACTTTAATGGCACTAATCATATCTCCCAACTTTCGGCCCAATCCGCTCAGTGGTTCTGGAGTTGTTTTGGCAAAAAATAGGCTATCCAAGATGGCCGCCAAACCATTTAGCCAATCAAGTTCCCTTGAACAAACTTGGTGCAGCTCTTGTCCTAGATATTTCATGCATTTTGAATTGATCCCCCAAATGGTTTTGGAGAAGATCTTTAAAGACATTTCTAAAAATCAACCAAAATCCAAGATGTCGCGAAAATACATTTTAAATTTCCCATTGCTTGAGTATGGGAGATTTTGGCGGTTAAATGATCCAAGATGGCCGCTAAACCGTTTATCCGACAGTCTCGAAAATGGCAAATTTGAAATCACAATACGCATAAACATACATAAAACCCATTTCTGCCTCAAGGTCAATCAAAAAAAAAAATCTAATATGGCTGCCAAAGACACTATATATTGATAGACCCATAATGGCCAGTTTTTTTGACGGATCAACTTATCTTGAACAAACTTTAATGGCCCTTAGTCCCTAATCATATATAACAAATTTCCGCCTGATCGCTTAAGCGGTTCTGGAGAAGTTGGTTTTGCGAAAACGACGTCATCCAAGATGGCCGCTGAACCATTTGGTCAATCAAGTTCCCTTGAACAAACTTGAGTGAGCTCTTGCCCTAGATCATATTACATGAGGTCTGAATTGATCCCTCAAATGGGTTTAAAGAAGATTTTAAAAAAGATTTCTAAAAATTGGCCGAAATCCTAGATAGCCACCTATGGCATAAGCACGTTTCCTGCTAAATATAATTCAAATCGGCTCAGAAGTTCTCGAGAAGACATTTTAAATTTCCCATTGCTTTAGTATGGGCGCTTTTGGCGGGAAAATGATCCAAGATGGCTGCCAAACCATTTATCCAACAGTTTCGAAAATTGCAAATTTGAGATCACAATACCCAAAAACGAATTTCGGCCTCAAAATCCATCAAATAAAAAAATCCAATATGGCTGCCAAACGCACTATATTTTGATTGGTCCACCGTGGCCATGTTTTTAAAGTTATCAACTTCTCTTGAACAAACATTAATCACCCTTAGTTGCTAATTATATATCACAAATTTCGGCCTGATCGCTTCAGCGGTTCTGGGGAAGGCGTTTTTGTGAAAACTAGGTCATCCAAGATGGCCACTGAACCATTTGGTCAATCAAGTTCCCTTTAACAAACTTGATTTAGCTCTTAGATATTTTTGTGAAAAGCTTGTAAGATGCTAGGTTTGTCCTGACGCTAACGGTTAGTGTCCGTTGAGTCTGGATGCCGATGCACTGTTTGCGCGCTCCTTTTAAAGTAATCTTGTACCCGATCCTATGTGTATGTACCCGGATTTGGTAGATACATCCCATTGTTATTGTCGGTTTTGTACCCGACTTTATGTGTATTTGTACCCGATTTGGTAAAAATCTGTGTACTTTTTGTACCCGAGTTTTGGTGTACCCGAGTGTTTGTTTAATGTGTTGGTGTACCCGATTGTGCATGTACCCGATTGTACCCGGTTTGGGGATTATTATGTACCCGAATTGTATAGTTTTATACATTGGGTTTAAGGGATAGATCTCTAAATATAAGGTTATAACAAGGCATTGGTCCATTTGTTAATGGGCCTTCCATATTTGATCCAGACTCCTGGCGTATCGTACCCATGTTTGGGTCATACTCATCAGAGGAAATGTGTAGACACTTTGTCACAGTAGTTTTTACTGGGATGTGTATATTCGAAAATCATTGTATAGTAGCTAAGATGTCAAAGTTTTCTTAGCAATTGGCCAAAGGGGTTGGCCTTTTTGGTAGAATCTGGATGTGCTGAGGAGAAATGTAGGTAACCATGAGTGTCGGTAGGTTTATTGCTCCTCTGGAATGCAAGGTTTCTTCCTTGGATTCGTGTCTACCGACTGCATGTAAACAGAACCGCTCAGCTCATCGTCTGCTATGCGGATTCTCTTGCGGCTCTGGATGTCAGAACCCCCTTTGTCAATAACAGCATTATTCATCATGTCTACAATAGTGACTGTAGATTCAATTGACATACCAAAAAGGCCAACCCCTTTGGCCAATTGCTAAGAATCATGAGAATTTGTAGCAGAAATGAAGACTTCCTCAAACATGCGCATGACGTAATACACTATTATATCATACGCGGGTACACAGAAAAAGATCTGGAAAACCGTCTCAACAGAACCCTTGGAAAAACAAGGAAAAATCTACTCTCACCCAACACACAAAAAAAAATTTCAACTTGCATCCCATGCATCATGGATTTCCACCCACATAGCGAACTAGCTTAAAATGTCATCCTACAGCACTGGGACCAACTACAGAGCAGCCCTAAATACAGGGCAACATTCCAGGAATCGCCACTGTTTGGTCACAGAAGGAACCGTTCCTTCAAAGATACGCTAATAACGGCCAAATTCACGGATGCAAAAACTTTTGGCATTCAAGGCACATCACCAACCAGGTCATTCCATGCAACAAACACAACTGCGCATTCCGCCAACAAATGGACAAAAAACGCACATTCAAATGCTCACACACTGGGCTTAACTATCATACCAAAACAAAAACATTTTGTAACACCATAAATGTTGTTTATTTAACCACGTGTAACACATGTTCCAAACAATACATTGGTCACACTAAACGAGAATTCCAAATACGTATTAAAGAACATTTAAGGAACATTAAGAACAAAAAGGACACACCAGTAGCCATTCACTTTAATCTCCCAAACCACAACACCACTACAGTCAACTACAGAATTATTGAAGTGCTCCATCGCGATCCTGATTCACCGGAAGCAACGTCTATCCGTAAGGAACGCGAGAAATTCTGAATCCATCCGCTACATAGCATGGACCCAATTGGAATTAATCATGCTGATTGGTGACAATCTCTACCTGAAAGTAGTACAATAAATACATTGATTTAGCTCTTACCCTAAATCATATTTCGTGAGTTCTGAATCGATTCCTCAAACGGTTTGGGAGATTTTTCTAACAAGAGGCCCAAAGGGGCCTGTATCGCTCACCTGCATCATAGGCATTTCAACCAGAAAGGCCATCAACAATAAGTAGAACCCTACAGAGTTGAGCAGAATTATAACAAGAAAACAAGCCATGTTTCTTTATGTATCAACTACTTTTGAACAAAACTTAACGGCCCTTAGTCCCTTATCATGTCTCCCAAATTTCGGCCCAATCCGTTCAACGATTCTGGATATGAAGTTGTTTTCACGAAAACTAGTTCATCCAAGATGGCCGCCAAGCCAATGGACCAATCAGGTTCTCTTGAACAAATTGGTTCTCCTCCTGCATTAGATGATGTTTCATGAGTTTTGAATCAACCCCAAGCCGTTTCGGAGATTTTTAGACATTTCTAAAAATTGGCTGGTTTAGCCGGTGGCCATCTTGGATTTTGGCGGATCAGCTTTGTTTGAACAAACTTAGACCTCTATGCCCTAAGGCTGCATTCTGACAAATGTAATTGAAATTGGCCCAGTGGTTCTTGAGAAGTCGTTTAAAGAATTCTCCATTGCTTTACTATGGGAGCCTATGACAGGAAAGCAAACCAAGATGGTAGCCAAACCATTTATCCGACAGTCTAGAAAGTGGCATATTTGAACTCGGCACCCACATTAAAATATATCAAATACAAAAAAAACAATATGACCAACAAATGCTAAATTTTGATTGGTTGATGCCGGCCATGTTTTTTAACGTACGAACTTCCTTTGAACAAATTTGAATTGTCCTTGGTCCCTAAGCATATTTACCA
Source organism: Chaetoderma sp. LZ-2023a (assembly GCA_034401795.1). NCBI lineage: Eukaryota > Metazoa > Mollusca > Caudofoveata > Chaetodermatida > Chaetodermatidae > Chaetoderma > Chaetoderma sp. LZ-2023a. Next base: position 123,878,149 of record CM067371.1, read on the forward strand.
AATTTCAGCACTATCCCATCAGCGGTTCGGGAGAAGAAGTTGTTTTCGGGAAAACCACGTCATCCAAGATGGCCGCCAAGCAAATAGGCCAATAAGGTTGGCTTGAATAAACTTGGGTCTAACCATGCTATAGATGATGTGTTATAAGTATTGAATCAATTCCTCTTGCGGTTTCGGAGATTTTTTAAAGTGTCTAAAAATCGGCCATTTTGGCTGGTGGCCATCTTGGATTTTGACCGATCCGCTTCGTTTGAACAAACTTAGATCTCTATGCCATATGAATTCTTCCTCCCAAATATAATTGAAATCGGCCCAGTGGTTCTTGAGAAGAAGTCGTTTAAAGAATTCCCCATTGCTTTACTATGGGCCCATTGCTTTACTATGGTAGACTATGGCAGGAAAACAAACCAAGATGGCAGCCAACACGTTTATCCGACAGTCAAAAAATTGGCATATTTGAACTCGCCACACTGATAAGCATATATAACGCAATTTTCGCCATCAAAATACATCAAATACAAAAAAGCCAATATGACCAACAAACGCTAAAATTTGATTGGTTGATGACGGCCATGTTTTTTAACGTACAAACTTCCCTTGAACAAACTTGAATGGACCTTGGTTCCTAAGCATATTTACCAAATTTCAGGTCTATCCCTTCAGCAGTTCGGAGTCGTTTTCGCGAAAACTAGGTCATCCAAGATGGCCGCTAGGCAAATCATACAATCAGGTTGCCTTGAACAAACTTGGGTCTACCGTTGCACTAGATGATGTGTTATGCGTTTTGAATCAATTCCTCCAGTGGTTTCAGAGAAGAATTTTTAAAGTGTTTCAAAAAATTGGCTATTTTGGCCAGTGGCCATCTTGGATTTTGGCCGATCGGCTTCGTTTGAACAAACTTGAATCTCTATGCCCTAGTCATGCTTCCTGCCATATATAATTGAAATCGGCCCAGTGGTTCTTGAGATGAAGTCGTTTAAAGAAGAAGTTGGTGGACGACGGACGGTCGCCACGGCATAAGCTCACTTGGCCTTTCAGGCCAGGTGAGCTAAAAATTGGCCGAAACCCAAGATGGTCGCCGGCCAAATTGTCCGATTGAGTTCGTTTGAACAAATTTGAATCTCTATGCCTTAAGGCTGCTACATGCCAAATATAATTGAAATCGGCCCAGAAGTTCTCGAGATATTTTTAATTTCCCATTGCCTTAGTATGGGAGCTTTTGGCGGGAAAATGATCCAAGATGGCCGCCAAACCATTTATCCGACAATTTCGAAAATTGCAAATTTGAGATCAGAATACCCAAAAACATATATATAAAACCAATTTCGGCCTCAAAATCCATCAAATAAAAAAATCGAATATGGCCGCCAAACATGCTATATGTTGAGTGGCCCACGGCGGCCATGCTTTTTGACGGATGAACTTCTCTTGAACAAACTTTACTGGCCCTTAGTCCATAATCATATCTGCCAAATTTTGGCCTGGTCCCCTCAGCGGTTCTGGAGGTTATTTTCGCTAAAACTAGGTCAACCAAGATGGCTGCCAACTATATGACCAATTAAGTTCCCTTGAACAAAGTTGGTTGAGCTCTTGCCGTAGATCATATTTCATGAGGTTTCCTTCAATCCCTCAAGCGGTTTCGAAGATTTTTAAAGACATTTCTAAAAATCAGCCAAAATCCAAGATGGCCACCGGCCTAATTGACCGATCGGCTTCATTTGAACAAACTTGGATCCCTATGCCATAAGGATGCTTCCTGCCAAATATAATTGAAATTGGTCCCGTGGTTCTTGAGAAGTCGTTTAAAGGAAAAGTTGACGGACACACGACGGACGGTCGCCACGACATAAGCTCACTTGGCCTTTCAGGCCAGGTGAGCTAAAAAATATAAAATAAATAAAAATAACGAAATTGACAAAAATTGTAGGAACTGAGAAAACAGAACCAGATTCAACGGAAGAAAGAAAATCAAAATCCAAACCACGGGACCGAAATCTAGAAAGGATGGAGCGTCTCACAGAAACAATAGACCGCTGAGGAACAGGATCCCGAACCACCAAGAATACAGAAAATTTCAGGCCAGAATCTACAATCTCTTGTTCTAAGGAAGAGGAAATCTTCCACAATCGGCCACAAAGCAAAACTGTCCACACAATGGACGACAGCACCACCAGGTAATGTATGGAATACTGCTTAGGGATTCAGGGATTCAGCAGAGGTTGCTGAACGCTCCACTCATTTTGCAAACCAGACGGGGGATGATTCTCATCCCCTGAACAATTTGGAAATCTAGACGCTCTCAGATGACATCTCCCGCACTTCTGGAGCTAAATGTTAGGCTTGTACAATTATTCGATTAATCGTAATTGAGAAAAGTGATACCCGACCAATAGCAACATATGTTCCAATTATTGATGCAAAACCTGCTAATCCTGCAACTGTCTACACAACAATGATTAGAAGCCAACATATGTCTCAAGGTTTAGGTCAGCAAAGTACAATCCAGACTATGGACAAGTATATGCAGTTGCACAACAAGTGAAATGGAGCAAAGCTGGTGAATTTCCCAATCACATACTTCGTCTCGGTGGTTTCCAGTGCGTTGCTTTATAGCTAGAATTGGCAAATCTTGGGGAGATGGTGGGCTTAAAGATCTGCTGGTGGAAAGTGGTGTGTACGCTCCAAATTCTGTTGCTTTGCTGGAAAACAATTTCACAGGGCAGTGCGTGGTCTGACACTTTCTTATGAGGCAATGCTGCAAATGTTTTTGACGGAATTTGTAAAATGGTGTAATGCAGACCTTGATGATATTTTCCCATTTAAATAAAGCAGATATTCCTTCCCCTGAAGGAAATACATGGCAGCGTGACGACGATGACTTGAAATTGAAACTATTCGATGGACCTTCTGCTAATGAAATGTTGGATGAGCTTTTGTGTGCATGTCGTGGTCGTCACTCATGTAACACCAGTTGCAGTTGCTCAAAGAACGGCATGGCATGCAGAGAGCATTGTCTCTGCAATGCTGAAGAGAACTGCATGAATGAACACAATGTTCATCAATCAAACTGACTTATTAGGTAAATAGACCGAATGCTTTTGTTATAGTCCTGATGCATATGTGATATTGATCATTTAAGTAATAATCTTATTATAAAGCTGGTCTGAGTAATTTTAGAATGTAAATACATACATATCTTTCAAATAATTATAAAAATCCAATATCATATTAACGTTTTTGTCAAATTTATTTTAATGTGGTAGTTGACATATGATAGTAATCTTGTATATATAGCAAATCTATAATGGGAATGTGTGTTTTTCTCGCGGGTTGGAAGCTCTAGCATGAGCAAAATACTAGCCTGTTACCTATATGACCTACAAAGTAGTCTGCGTCTAAGTATGTATAATCACTGTCCATGTTTATGCGAGACTATCGTCAAAATCATGAATAATCACGGAAACAGGTGCCTGTATATATCTATTATTTTCACCATCTTAGCATACCGAGAATTGTCTATGACAAGACAAAACATTATCTCCTGATATTAAAGATTAATTTAAGATATGTCGTAGATCTCTGTATGGTGGGGGAATTAAACTCGAAAAATAGAGCACTTTATGGGGTTTCGCCACTCGGCTATCAGCTGTGGTCACATAGTAGACTATGTTTGAATGAGTTTAACCCCTTTAGCTCTCTGGACAAATCTCAACATTCTATATTCTACAAGATCATGAAGACCACAGAATATTATGAAATTTGTGTTGCTGAAAGTAGTTGATGTATATAGAACAACTTACAGCAATATAAGTTTTAAAGGGAACTTGAACGATGGTTTATAGAGAATATATACAGTTATTAGCCCACTGAAAATTCAGAAGTATATGTAAATAGACTAATTATAGCTACAATCTCTGTTCCCCAAACACCATGCTGGGAGTCAATTTGACTGGAATTAAAGCTCTCGTGTTCCATTAAATATAGACAGTTGCACGAGATATTAGATGCCTGTTCAATTTACCCAGCATTCAATGCTATCCGGTGTGCAATGCTACCCAGCATGCAATGCCCTGACTCCATAATCGTTGTAACTATTGGACGCCATATTCGTTTAGTCTATTGTCTGCACAAGCCAGGATTTCTCAAACAAAACCAACCTGCTTGCACATGCCCATTTGAAGTAAAATTGCATGGCTTTTTTCAGATATTTCCAATACTAGCGATTTTGATAGCTTTATGCCTCTCCATCCGACCATCCAGTGTTGCCCACAACATCTGATTTTTGGGGGTCCCAAGAACCCCACACTCAGATTTGGGGGTCCCACTGTAAAATCTGGGGGTCCCATGTGGTCCTCATCTGAAATATGGGGGGCCCATGTATTTTTCTTAAAATAAACACAACACATTGATCTAATTATAAAGCACTTTATTAAGCATGTTGAAAACAGTGCCAGTCATTCCAGTGGTAAATTTTCAAAAATATGTATTCTGTGATCTACAATGTGGCTAAAATTGATCTATTGAAATGGCCCTTGTATATTTAACTAATAACATTTGAACTGCATGTCAATAAACAATAACTTAATTAGCACTGTACTTGTTTGTTGTCTGATAAACCAACCAACCTACATTGACGACCTTGTATGATTAATATTTCCAAAGACCACTACATTAGTAATTAGCAAAGACCACTGCATTCGTTTTTCTATTAAACCCTAACTTGACTCCGGACAAATTGAAAAATTACGAGTATCTGGGGCGAGTTTGCTCAGGGACGACTTGACCTACTTCGATATAATGCGCACATATTTTTTATAATGTAACTGGAATGACTAAATATAGTGGAATACATAGGTTAAGATCAGACAAAACAATAATTTATCAAAAATAATCTGTATAAAGCAGATTAAACTGCGTAATTAGTGAAACTATATCAGCCAATAACTGGATATGTCTAATTCATAGGGAGTAACTATGTAACGCGATTGCTGATTGGTTGAAGCATAGATAACGCATTAGCGTGTATCCAATAAGGGCGCTTGTATCGGTGATCTTTGAGCTATACACTGTTCGGAAAAAATCAATATTTTAACGTAGATCGATTATATCGTTGAACATCGCTGAGCTTTTTTGTTGAGAAATTGGGAACACCTAACGATCGAGTATTGTTAAACATTATAAACACTAATCCATCAGTCAATCAATCAGCCGCTATTTCTAAATAAAAAACGGATTATAGCGTGTATTGATACCGTTATTCAAACAGCAATACAAATTAGACACCGCCGCTAATCCGTCAAATAACCATTCAAATGTAAAAGATATCACAATATCTTCCATATATTCCTTCATCCATTTAGATATTTTGATAAGTAAATAGAAAAAATATTTTGCCTGTAAGTCGTTGCTGCTTTAGGCAAGTAGGCATGCACAAATTAATTTCAAAATATTCAGCAGATTAGTGATAACAACGTTGTGATCTGTCCAATGTTCTGAGCTGTGAAAGGGTTAAGACGCAGAGACACGTTTGTATACGCTTGACCAGTTGTATTGGATTTCTCAAGCGTGAGTTCCTCTAGAGAGAGATTCCGCTGTTATCCAATCAAATACTGACACGTCACACTGACGTATAGCACAACAGACAGAAACATGGCGGGTATTTTTGCAATTTGTAGGTAAAACAAGGCGACTAACATCGGGCTTGTAAACTCATTATTTATTTTAAAGAATTAGATCAAATGGAATACTAAGGATGATTTGGGGATTGTGTTTACAATTAAATGTGGTGGTTGAATCTGATTTATGGGCATTAACAACTTTGAGTTGTGCAAGAAAACCTACAACAAATCATAGTCTTAAACAACACAGTAAGTTCGCTTTTATTGAACACACAATACATTAGGTATATTTTTAAAGTAAAAACATGCACAAATAAATATACACACACGATAATATAATCGATAATTAAGCACACGCAAAGTTACCAGTTTCTGTTACACTTTTTAACTGCGTCCCTCGTGCGTCCTCGGGGACGCAGAGGGTTAATCTTTATGCGTCCCTCTGCCATTTTTATGCGTATATACGCACATAAGGACGCATAAGGGCAACTCTGCGACCATCACCAGTACAGCTTCTCTAAAATGATCGTGATTAAAAATATTGTGTACACATAATCGTGCAAGCCTACTAAATGTTATTCTATTTTTATATATTTTCTCCTGAAGAAACATGACATCACTCTCAGGAACATTAAAAAAAATAATTAAATTATTGCTAAAATGGCTTGAAATGGTTTCAAGAGCACAGATTGCAAAGATTTTGTGAGAAGATCCGCATACCCTCTGACAGTTAGAGGGGACCCCTCTCCCACCCCTTAAGACCCACTCCAAGGTTGGTTCCCCATCCCAAAAGTTCAGATCGTTCCGCCTCCCTTATGCTGAACAACCAGACTCGGGTAACTATGAGACAATACATAAGTAACACATGGCCCAGCTTGGTAACCCAAGATTCCTGGACGTGGATGGCCTTCCCGTCAGAGACCTGTCCATGTTGGAGCGGTGCCCCCGACCCCGATGTCCGAAGGCGAGGAACGCGTTGGCACCAACCGACTACCCGGTCCCTTTGCACGATGGTCACATATGAATGCATTGTACATGCAGCTGAACAAGCCATTAAAGCAGGTACAGGCCCACAATCGTGAGGATAAAACAGTTCCATGAGCAAATAAGCATTCTTCAAATAAGATAGACAGTTCCTTGGCCGTAGCAAATTTAGTGTTAATGATTCCTAATCAGATAAGTTACACAATGACGATTAGGTAGTTCTGGTTTGTAGGTAGTTATAATAGCAAGAAAAGCGAGTAGCGACTCGGGTGGTCTTAGGGTCTTAGCCATAGCTGTAAACGTATAGCCTATACTATAGGTATGAAACGGCGGAGAATTGACACAGGGGCAAAACAACATGTTACCTAGTAAACCTATGGGACGGATAGAATCAAGATCATCATCATCATTTTACGAGGCATAAGCCATTGGCTTGTTATTGCCTCAGTGTTTTTGTTGTAGTATGGCTTGCTCAGTACAATTCAAAAATTCTTTCTGAAATATCTAATTTGTTCTTGAATGATTTGACTGTTGTTGATTAATTAAGTCTCCTCGAAACGGTTAGATTTAAGAGTTTAACTCTTACCACTCTGATGTCAATATTCTATCTTTTGCTGTGTAACAAAGAAGGCAGTGTACATTTTTCAACAGTTTGGTTGATGACGTTGATGTCGATGACACCAACTGTGGAGGGCATGGTTGATCTTATTGCTGTTGTTTTCATTTTTTGTGTTTGTCGCTATCCGAATCTGCTTCTCTAAGCTAGTGTCTCTTCATGCTACCACAAAATGCGGACGTGGAAGCAGACTTATCTACCGATAATTGAAATTGCTACAGAGCATGTTTTTGTCGATACACAGGCTACACCAAGATAAGTCCATTGTATTGGAAGAATTGCAGTATGACTTTGTGTTGGGCTGGTATACGTATGCCTGTTCAGTCAAATTAAAATAATCTTTCTTTGAAGTAAAATATCTAGTTTACTTTTGAATAATTCAACTGTTGTTGCTTTGACTATTGTGGCTGGCAGTGAATTCCACTGTGATACCACTCTGTTAGCGAAAGAGTCCTTGCAAATATCTTTGTTGCTGCGCTTTATGTTGAGCTTGAACCTATGCCCTCTGATCTGTGTAATACTGGATGGCTCGAAAAAGTAGTCCTTATCACTATTATATAGATCCCTGATGAGCTTGAATATTTCACTTAAATCTCCTCGAAATCGTCTATATTTCAGTGAGAACTGACATTAGATTTAGGGCTTCAAGTCTTTCCGTGTAGCTATACTCTTTGATTTGCGGGACAAGTTTTGTTGCTCGACGTTGAACTCTTTCCAATAGCTTTTCAATCTTGGTGACCATGCCGAGTTGCAGTATTCGAGAATAGGTCTCACTAGAGACTTGTACAAGAGCGTGAAAGTAGACGGGTCAGTGTCAGGGTTGGGTCGAGTACAGGTAGCTGTACTGAGGCTGAGAACGAGTACTTTGGCAAAGTACTTGAAGCCGAGTACAAGTACATGTACTTTTAGCAATTGTACTGAGGCCGAGTAAGAGTACATTGTAAATGTATTTGAGTACGAGTACAAGTACATGTTAATAACAAAATATCATCCAAGGACCAAGGTGCCTAAAAAGGTGGTTGGCGAGAACAGCCATACTATAATATTACTCTGTGCTTGCTATATGGGGGCAGAGTTACTGTGAATTCCATAAATATACATTACGGCTTCTGTAGTGGTGTTTCACTGTATTTATTTACTAACAAGGGTACCTTGTTGAATATTTTGGATATAATCAGACTGAATGCTGTTGCTACCATGGGAGGCATAAAGCTCCCAGCCAAATTAGTGTCAAAACATCTCCCAGAATATTTACTAAAGCTTTTAACGATACAGATAAAATGACAAATTCATTACAAGAAATAAGCAGTTGAATATTTAAAAATAATTTGACTGGTAGTTGCACTTAACGTAGGCAGAAATTACTTCCAGCCAAATTAATTTAAAAATAGTTAACAGAATATTTCTTACTTCATAAAGAATATGCTGAATTCCTGGCATGATTGCTGTGAATGTATAATATAAGGCTTAATCAGTGAAAGGGTTAAATTAAATTAAATTTATTTCAGATAAATCATGTAGTAATGTTGAATATTTTGAAATTAATTTGACTGATAAACATTACTGCTGATAGCAGCATTCGCTTCCAGTCAAATTATTTATTCTTATAATAGTTTATGTAAAATTGGTTAACTTTAACCCTCAAATTTGTTCAAGAAAATTTAAATTTTCTCATAGAAATTTTCAATAATTTGCAGATTATCTCTGAAAATTTGCCATTGGGATTACTGGCTTTCTTATCGAGCCAGTTATTCCAGTGTTAATTTTCAAAAATAGTCTTCACTTGGTCTGAAAATTAACATTTTCCAAGACTACTGCAGAAAGCTCACTGGATTGTAAAAGGTTAAGAGTTGGAAGCTTTATATCAGGTATTTGTAGACAAATGTCTTGCGCTCTTGCATCTCTCAACACTTTCAATGATAAATGGCCAGAAAAGACAATTTTTATGCTGCTAAAAAGATTCTATTGAACATTTTAAAGGTTATTTGCTGGTAGGTCTTGCTGCTTTAAGCAGCAATTATGGTTTCCGGACAAATTACTTTCAAAATATGTTCAATTTACCTGTATGAGTGCCTTGAAAAGTAGATAAAGAGAGTTTTATTAGTGCATGGGTTAAAATGCTTAAATTGTTTAATCTTATTTCCAATTAGCGTACCTCCCGCAATTGCCCATTTTAAACCAAACATCCAGAATTTAAATTTCATACCAAATTAACAGCTATGTTTTTAAATAGTTTGAAATTAACTTGGCTAGAAGCAGTTGCTGGCTCAAGCAGCAATGGATTCTAGTCAATTTGTGTTAAAATATTCAACAGTTTCCTGTCTGACAGCCTTGAAATTTAGATAAAAAGGTTTCATTAGTCAAATGCTTGTTATCTTATTTCCTATAAGCATACCTACTACAGCAACTGCCCTTTTCCAGGCAAACATCCAGAAATTCAATTTTAAAACAACTTTTAAAAACAAATCACTATAAAAACACATTGCAAGGCAGATTAATTTCATAATTTTGAGCAGATAGCACCAAGTCAGTCAAATTGTTTTCAAATCAATTAGATTTCATATCACCTCTGAGAACCAGTGCTTGGAATTTTGAATGAAAAGGATAAAGCATGTATATAATTGTTATGGATAGAAAATGGATAAGTATCGGAATGTACTCTTAAGTACTCAAAAGTACAAGTACTGAGTATGTACTCAAGTACAAGTACTTTGGAAATGTACTGAAGTTGAGTACAAGTATATATGTACTCATAAAAAGGCATGAGTAGTGAGTACATGTGAGTACTTGCAAATCTGTTCAGTGTTAGTAAATGTTCTCTTGATTAGTCCTAATGTGCTGTTTGCCTTGGATACGATATTCCCTGTATATCAAATGAAAGGTTTCTGTCAATACGTAGTCCCAAGCCTTCTTTTACCTCTGATGTTGATACAAGATGCATATCGGGCGTATCTGTCACATAGTATTTGGTTCGAGGGTTGTTTCTGCCGAAATGTATGACATGCGTTTTATGTGTTGAAAGATAGTTGCCATGTCTGTGACTACTTACATACTTTGTCTATATTGTCCTGAATCTTACTGGTAGCTGGGTTGCCATATATCTTTGTCATCTGAAAATAATTTTTAGTGGCAGGTTAGTGCGTGAGGTAGGTTATATATTGGACTAGTCATCTATATATATCAGAAAAAGAATAGGTCCCAGGACACTTCCTTGTGGCATGCCACTGGCCACTTCAATCCAGTCTGATGCTGTGTCATTGATCCTTACTCTCTGGTTTCTGTTACATAGGTAGTTTCCTATCCATCTTACTAAGTTGTCGCCAATACCATACTCCCTAGCTTCTCAGTTTTGCTTAGTCGTTAGCGTGGTAGTGTCGAATGCTTTTGAAAAGTAACAGTAGAAATTAAATCACATACCTAATGACACGGTAACTTGAGCAACGTATTAATATTTTTAATTTTGCGGATTAAGCGTTACGAAAACAGGTAACTATTGTATAACTCTATTATTGTTAAACAAGACCACTTTTCAAATCAGGGCACGCATATATAGTGGAATTAAACGAAATATAATTATAATATTCAGATTTTGTTTGAGCTATGCCAAATTAATTTGAAAAGTTTTTTTTTTATATTAAGCAAAAACCTTTCTTTCCTCCAAACGCAGAAGAGCTCCCAATGGAGAGATGCGAGAAAGTCAAGTACGAAGAACACAACTTAAATGATATATCTTTGGGCCTGGAGAATTATCCTATTCTACTAATGCAGCAATGTAGTACTAATGTGGATTATTTCCCTAAATTCAAAGTAACTTTAAACAGTAACATAAAACCTATCAGCGTTTATGTGTAAATCAGTCATCTCGTCCCATATCCAACTCGGTTCCTTTTTCTTATTTTTACTGAAATTACCCTCATAAGGTAAGCACCCTGGTCAAGCAAAAGTATGTTGGTTTCTCTATGTAGGTGGCGCTTGTTGTCTGAATCCACTTATCAGTCTTGTGTAGATATTTCGTGGAGCTATCTTCCATTCGATGCAAAATCTAACCCAGATAACATGGGCCAACGTTGGCAACAGGTTGACAGATCGCAGTTGGCATTACAATGTTGACTGTATCGCTTGTTTGCCAATGTTGGGCCAGCATTGGAAATTTGACATTAAATCAAACAAAATCAACATAATATTCAAATTTTTATTTTTAAATTGTTAAATTATATGCTGTCTGGTGTGCTATTTGAAACACTCATGGATTTATGCGCGTTGGCTCAATAGCCTATTGCCAACGTTGTGCCGATGAATAAAACTACATTGGCCCAACGTAGTGATAAACGTTGGGCCAACGTTTGCTTGCTATCAGGGAACTCACGGTCATGTCATCCGCCTTCTGATCACTTCCCTGATAACATTCCCATATGGGTTGGATCTGGGAATGCCTATATGGGCCCCATATAGGCTATTAAAATCTAGATTTAAATTTAGGATTTACCCATATGTGCCTCATAAGTGGAGGTGAATATAGAAGCTAAGTAATAGCCTGAGTCCACAGTTCATTCCTAAGAGGCTCTATGAAGATAATTAAGTCTTGCCCATATGGGTCCCATATGGACCATGGGTACAAACAGCATGGGACCCATATGGGAAACAATATGGGGCCCATATGGGAATGTTATCAGAGTTGTCAACATATTCAGAATTAACAACATGTGTCGAGTGAATAAATCATGTCTCTGCCAATATTATCAACCATATCCCTCACCTTCAAGTATAAATATCGATAGATCTTCATGCGCTACATCAAGCAGTAATTGCATCATGCTGTCTCTGTCTTCCATCAGTGAATCTGTCTCATATTCTCTTAGGAGCTCCTCCATCATATGTGGATTATGTCATTTAGTTTTCACACATTAGCAGAAAATGCTCTCTGTTCTCGACCTCCTAATCGCACTCTCCACACCGGGAATGCTCTGCCAAATTTGGCCTCGTGAGGTTGGAGATGTAGGACTCTGCACATCGGCTTTACCTTCACTTTAGACTTCCTTGTTGCCCTGATAAATCTAGTGGACTGGTACACACATAGACTACATGTTCATTGTCTAGCGAATCTGGGGACATGTACCGTAGGGGGCTAAATTGGCTCTCACATTTTATTCCGCTGCTTCTCCATTCACCCCTAAACCCTCCACCACCCCAGTGTGCATGAACTGCCCCCTCACTTTTCTTTTCTATGCTGATCTTGATGGTAGAGTATTAAGCAGTTCTTACTCTATTAGAATTCTGTTTGTATGCACAAACCAGCTGACTGGGTTTGCCTATTTGATGGCAAGCTGACGGAATGCCACTTGATAGTAATGATACTCTATCATGTGTCTATAATGAAATGGTCTTGTAAGCAGTTTCAGACTATAGCCAGAACATATCTATTTCCACCTATGTTAACCAAACTTGGCTGGAAGAATCCTATGATGGTATCATTTGGAAGTTGTATACACAATTTTGATTGGTCAAATTTCCCATCAGCCATCTAGGATTTTCCCAAATTTTTGGGAAACCATTTAGAAGCCTAAGTACTCCTCATGAACCACTTGGCTGATATCTACCGATCATGGCTGGAAGGATTCAATAGTGGTAGGCTTTAGAACTTGTTTACAGAATTTTGACGGCTAAATCTTTCCAGGAACTATGTTGGATATTAATTTTTTTTCATAAAATCGGTTTAAAAAACTACTCATTAACCGCTTGGCTGATTTCAAACAAACTTGGCTCAAATTCAGTTGTTTATTTTGCTGCATAATAGTATTTGTTCAAAGTCAGAATGAGTAGTCCATCAAAGGTTGAGTCTATAATCGGATGGACTCGCTACATATGATATGGCGATAGACTTCAGAACTTATGTACTATGGTGATAGGCTTCATAGCCTGTTTTACCGGCGGATATTTTGGACCCTTAAACAACTATGAGGAAATCAAGTAAAAGTCAAAATCATTAACCATTTGACCGAATTAAATCAAACGTTGCAGGAACGGCCCTATTGTGGTAGGCTTTAGAACTTCTATACAGAATTTTGATTGGTCAGTTTTTTTGTCGCCAGCTTTTATTTTCTGAACATTTTTGGAAAATCAGGTAAGACCTTTAATTGCTTTTGTAATTTCAACCAAACTTGGCTGGAAGGACCCTATGGTGGTAGATCTCACTGAACCATAAGAATTCAAATCTCTATCAGATACAACTGTTCCAGATGAGTGCCACAAGCCATTGGACCTCTTGTTATTAAACAAACGTGATCATTGGTTTTATTTAAAGACACTGACATCAGAGGTGATCTATGGACAAAGATAGTCATTCTTCAAGTTTGAATGTCGAAGCACTCACTGACAAGCATAAAATTATGGTATTGATAGCGTTAGACTAAATTCATCCTCTGAGATGTCTTTGTTATAGATTTTTTGTTATGGGATAGCATAGCATTTTAAAAGTGGTTTTGCTATATATATATATATGCTAAGCCAATCCAACCCATTATAGTGATTGATCATATAATGGGGCTGGATATGCTCAAACAATGGATATTTACAACTGTGTTGGTGAGGTTTCGCGAATGTATACCCCCAAGCATGTATGTCAGTACAACATGGAAGTGAGCTCTGAGAAACAGAACACACTTGTAAGTACTCTGCCTCAGCATCAGCGCTCATGGTGCAACATCACACAGAGTTGGAGTTGTAATATAGAGTTTATTGAAAGTGAAAAGGGAGTTTGATGAAACTGAGCTGAGTAGCCGGCAAGGAGCTGAAATTCTCGCAAGCAAACTGCTCTAAGGGTGAGGAATTCTGCAGTGGCATAAGGAGTAGCTAGTGCATACAGTATACCGTTAATGCATCAGTACGCTCCAGAATTTATCATGAACTGCTTCAAAACTCCTAAATAGCCTAAGCAATTGGTAGCTAATTGATAGCTCTATTTCAATGCGACTAACTGCAAAGTTATGTACTCAGGCAGATTAAACTATAAGTGCTGCAAGACAATGGTCAGTTGATTGTGCCTATGAAAAACACATAGGTGTGTATGTAGACGAGACAAACTGCACAAACCGCTATATTGGCAAAAAGTCAAGTTTTCCCCAATAATAATTGTACGCAGTGATCAGTCATTTACTATGAGCTCTCAGTTATTTGTTATATGTTTCTGAGCGTATCTGCATTAGTATATCATTGGTGTATTCTCCTATGATAAGTCATTTAAACTCATTTTGTGTACTCACGGATAATGCAGTGTGTACTGTTTGTCAATACTTAGTCCATGAGTTACGATATGCTGTCTATGCACATATACTTATGCATATGTATTCTGTGTCTGTGTATCAGTTGTTTACTGGTATACTCAGGTGTGAATCATTAATGGAGAGATGTGTGTCTGTGTATAAGTTGTTTACTGGTGGACATGGGTGTGGATAATTAATGGAGAGATGCGTGTCTGTGTATCAGTTGTTTACTGGTGGACTTGGGTGTGGATCATTAATGGAGGGATGTGTCTGTGTATAAGTTGTTTACTTGTGGACTTGGGTGTGGATAATTAACGGAGGGATGTGTGTCTATGTATCAGTTGTTTGTTGGTGGACTCAGATGTGGATAATTAATGGAGGGATGTGTGTCTGTGTATAAGTTGTTTACTGGTGGACTTGGCTGTGGATCATTAATGGAGGGATGTGTGCCTGTGTATACGTTGTTTACTGGTGGACTCAGGTGTGGATTATTAATGGAGGGGTCTGATCATCCAGTATCTGACATCATAATTAAGATATGTCACTTGCTACCTAACATCACAATCAAAGTAAGTCCATCCTAAAGTCAAAAAGTCTGTCATGGTAGTGTATGAATTGTGTGTCTTAGGTGAATTTACAGCTTAAAAACATTCTATTGAATATTTCCGAAAAAGTTGGTCCCGATCCCAGGATGATTCATAATAAGGAAAAATTAGTTACCTCTCCGGTATGTAGAAATTGTTTGAGTGTAGCTTTCGTGACCATCTCGGTCACTTCTTCAGCACTAACTGATGGTCGCTGGCAACGTCACTCTGGTCAGTTCTTGTGGAGTCACATGACAGCATGGACTGGTAGACTGCTGGTATATGGTAGCCCTCGTCTCTGTTCATGGTTGGTTGATGCTTGTAGATTTCTATGGCCTCTTTAACCTTCCGTTTGAATTTATTCAACTTCAATTTATTGAACTTATTAAAACGGAAGGTTAAAAAGGCCATAGAAATCTACAAGCATCAACCAACCATGAACAGAGACGAGGGCTACCGTATACCAGCAGTCTACCAGTCCATGCTGTCACGTGACTCCACAAGAACTGACCAGAGTGACGTTGCCAGCGACCGTCAGTTAGTGCTTAAGAAGTGACCGAGATGGTCACAAAAGCTACACTCAAACAATTTCTACATCCCGGAGAGGTAACTAATTTTTCCGTATTATTCTATTGAATGTTTTGAAACTAATTTTACTGGGAGCTGTTGCTGGTATAGGTAACATCAGCTCCCAGTCAAATTAGTTTCAAAATATTCAACAGCTTACTTGTATAGTTACCTTGAATTAAAGATTCTGAGATTACAGGGTTCGGTGTTAAAATCAATTCCATCACATGTACGAAGTGAGAAAAGCTTGGCTAGAAATGGGTGGGGAATATCATCGGCTTGCACGATTACATGATTAAATGGAAAAATCGAGATTATTTTTTAAATCGTGAATTTATATGATTGAAATTTAAATAATCGAATGATCGTGAATAATTTCTACTGCATAAAAATATTTCAAAACCTACCTTATAATTACTCTTTGATGTGACCGTTTAGGAAAATTGACATTTTGATCAGGGAATGTCCATTTCCAGGCCAAGAGAAGACTATTTTTTGAACATGTATCTCTGGAATGATTAGCTCAAGCATTGAGCCAGGCATTCCAGTGACATATTTTCAAAAATAGATTTCTCTTTGGCCTGGAAATGGACACTTCTAAACACCATTTTCGCTTTTGCCATTGATATGATATTCTTGTTATGTCTGGGTACAATGTAATTTGTACTGAGGTTGATTGATCTACCGGTAGTCATCATGATTATTTAAAAATAATCGATCATGATCACTCAAAACAATAATCGCACAATAGTGGGGCGGATATGTAACAAATTTGAGGTAAGATGTTCCATTCTGGCAGAAAGCATGAAATTTGGCATATAGGTGGTTTACGGTATGCTGAACATAATTAGATGCGGTGCCACGTGATTCTACCAAGGGAACCCATTCAAAATGGCGGATTCAAAATGGCCGCCTTCCCAGCGGAAAATTTGCATTACTCAAGCTCTAGACGGAGTAGAGAGATGGGATTAATGTCAAATTAGGGGTTTCATGGGTCAATCGTTATAATTCTACTCACTACAATACTCTAAATATCAATCCTTCCATAGCGACCACCTGTGTTTGATGTCAAAAGATGGTGGCTCTTTAAGATGTGTTATCTAAAAGATCCATCTCTTGAGAACAAAAGCAATATAGCATCTAGAAATAGTTTAAATTACTTGATTTCTTAATATCGAACCAAGTAATGGTCATTATAGATACGTTCAATTATCCTATTAGAGTATGCAAGGCTATACATGATGCTGTTGATTGTTGAATCATGCTTCACAGACGTCACACGCACTGTGCACCGCATGAGCACAACTGTGTACACGGTAAGTTGGATTTATAGCATTTGCATCTGCCAGTGCAATTACTTTCGCAAACACATTTCATGAGTTCCCGGCATGCCTTAGATGCGTCTGCAAGCAATCTTCATTGCGGTGACCAAGTGTCTCCATCTGTGACCCAAACCCAGTCAGCTGGCGACGGCGTTTTTGCATTTTCGTGGAGTGATTGGCCCCAAAGATATATGCCAAATTTCATGCTTTCTGCCAAAATGGAACATCTTCTTCACATATCTGCCCTACTACAAGCCTAGAATAAAGCCAGAAATAGATTACTGGTATTTTACTAATATACTCAGTCCTGTTAATGGAATCAGAAAGTAATTCACCTTTCCAGAGTATCCATCCATCATCTGACCTTGTATGACGTCATAATCAGCTCAGCGCGTGTATGATCACGTCACAATCATTACATCACAAGGGGTTCCATATAGACTGTCATCAAATCTCAAATAGCCCGAAATGTTGTATGAATTGTAAGTCTTTGTAATTCTTTGCTATTTAATAAACATGCTGTTGAATATTTTGAAACTAATTTGACTGGGCGCTGTTGCTGCCTTAAGGCAGCAGCAGCACCCGGTCAAATTAGTTTCAAAATATTCAACAGCTTACCTTATATAGTTATTTGGAAATTGATAGTCAGGATGTTCGGAGATCGATTGATTCCAACACAAGCGAGGTGTGGGTGGAGCTTAGCTAGAGATGGGCGGGGCATAGCTAAAACCGCAAAGGTCCATTAATCTATACATGTATTTACATTTGCTACTTTTATCAAAAAACGTATTTACTGATGATGATGATGATATATTTCTAGACATATTTGCAGATCTCTTCCAGACACATAGTATATCTACATGATCGAAGTGTGTGTTTTATAGATGTCCATCCACCCGTCTACTAAAATGGCGTACTATTATTTCACCATGTGCGATTCTGTACAGTAAATGTAGCAATCTTAGCAAGACATTTGTTTGTATGTTGAGGAATATAGAGATCCTATGACATATGAATAGTCATGATAGCAAATAATCAGTAGTGCTGACATCGACATAGGCACATACAACAAAGTTGATGATGCCAGATGATGAGTAAACTTATATGCAGCCTTTGAATTACAACTTTAATGGTCAATCCACTCAAAACCGGCCTCTTATGGTTCTGTGGAATATCCATTTACAGGCCAAGAGAATAATTTTTGAAAATTTACCACTTGAATGACTGGCTCGATAACTGAACCAGTCATTCTAGGGATAAATTTTCAAAAATTGTATTCTTTTGGCCTGTAAATGGACATTCAATAGGCAGACATTTATATTTCCTTGGCTAAATTTGAGCATCAGTGTTAAAATTTACCCGATTCAAACATACTTCGAGATCATTGGTTACATGTGCCACTAACACGTGGTCTCACTTCATGAAGGAATATAAGACCGTTCATCTGACAATGTTATTTGTCTTTTTTTTGGCAGTATTGTCCAGTAAACGTACCTGGTCATGGAATTTCAGCAGATGCCTTCTCTGCCCAGTTTGAAGGCTGTACATGTACTAAACAATGCAATGAGGATAGCTGTCCCTGTATCACTAGATTTGATCAATGTTATAATCACTCCGGAAAGCTCTTGCAGATTATTAACACAGACAAAGCATCAAATAGTTGCTTTAGACCTGTATATGAATGCAATAAAGAATGTCAATGTGACATGGTTTGTTGTAACAGAGTTACACAACATGGACTATGTTACAGCCTAGAGGTGCTCTATAATGATGTGAAAGGCTTTGGAGTACGGACAACTGAAGCAATTCCTATCGGTAGCTACGTGATGGAGTATGCTGGTGAAGTAATAAGCTTGGAGGAAGCTAAGCGAAGAGCTAATGAACAAACATTAGAAAGTATGAATTATATATTAATTTTACAAGAACATATCCCAAACAGTGTAATAAAGAGGACTTGTGTTGACCCTGAGCACACAGGAAATGTTGGTCGGTTTGTGAACCACTCGTGCGATCCCAATCTGACAATGATTCCCGTTAGAGTAAACACTGATATACCAAAGCTGTGCCTGTTTACAGCGAGGGATATTGTTGCCGGTGAAGAACTGACTTACCACTACAGTGGTAGTAATGACGTACGTTGTAGCTCTGAAGCAGTTAGTACAAGTCATGTGATGAGAAAGCCATGTTACTGCGACACAAATTCTTGTACCGGTTATCTGCCATTTGATTCATTATTATATACAGATTGTGAAATAAAGGCAATTTAATGTCTATGCAATTGTTAACCTCACCAGTGTCAAGCGACTAGTAATACAGGGAACAATTTCTAGATCATAGTACGGCCAGCAAATTTCTAGCTATTCCCCACATATATCTAGCTATGCCCCACACATATCCAGCTATGTCCCACACATATCCAGCTATGTCCCACACATATCTATCTATTTCCTCCGCACATTTCTAACTATGCATTGCACATATCTAGCTATGCCCCACACTTATCTAGCTATGTCCCGCACATATGTAGCTATTTCCCCACACATTTCTAGCTATGCATTGCACATATCTAGCTATGCCCCACACATATCTATCTATGTCCCGCACATATGTAGCTATTTCCCCACACATTTCTAGCTATGCATTGCACATATCTAGCTATGCTCCACACTTATCTAGCTATGCATTGCACATATCTAGCTATGCCCCACACATATCTAGCTATGTCCCGCACATATCTAGCTATTTCCCCGCACATTTCTAACTATGCATTGCACATATCTAGCTATGCCCCGCACATATATAGCTGTGCCCTGCACATGTCTGTCTATTTCCCCGCACATTTCTAACTATGCATTGCACATTTCTAGCTATGCCCACATGTTTTTAGCTATGCCCCGCACGTTTCTAACTATGCCCGGACATTTCTAGCTATGCCCCGCATGTTTCTAACAATGCCCCACATATCTAAATAATAGTAAGTATGCATTGCATGTTTCTAACTATGCATTGCATGTTTCTAGCTATGCCCCTCACATTTCTAGTTATGCCCCGCACATGTCTAACTAGGCATTGCACATTTCTATCTATGCTCCATACATTTCTATCTATGCTCCACACATTTCTATCTATGCTCCACATGTTTCTATCTATGCTCCACACATTTGTATCTATGCTCCACACATTTCTGACTATGATCCACACATTTCTATCTATGCTCCACACATTTCTGACTATGATCCACACATTTCTATCTATGCTCCACACATTTCTGACTATGATCCACACATTTCTATCTATGCTCCACACATTTCTATCTATGCTCCACACATTTCTATCTATGCTCCACATGTTTCTATCTATGCTCCACACATTTCTATCTATGCTCCACACATTTCTGACTATGATCCACACATTTCTATCTATGCTCCACACATTTGTATCTATGCTCCACACATTTCTATCTATGCTCCACACATTTCTATCTATGCTCTACACGTTTCTATCTATGCTCCACATGTTTCTATCTGTGCTCCACACGTTTCTATCTATGTTCCACACATTTCTAGCTATGCCCGGCACATTTCTAGCTATGATCGGCACATTTCTAGCTATGCCCGGCACGTTTCTAGCTATGATCGGCACATTTCTAGCTATGCCCGGCACGTTTCTAGCTATGATCGGCACATTTCTAGCTATGCCCGGCACGTTTCTAGCTATGATCGGCACATTTCTAGCTATGCCCGGCACGTTTCTAGCTATGATCGGCACATTTCTAGCTATGCCCGGCACGTTTCTAGCTATGATCGGCACATTTCTAGCTATGCCCGGCACGTTTCTAGCTATGATCGGCACATTTCTAGCTATGCCCGGCACGTTTCTAGCTATGATCGGCACATTTCTAGCTATGCCTGGCACGTTTCTAGCTATGATTGGCACATTTCTAGCTATGATCGGCACATTTCTCGCTATGCCCGGCACATTTCTAGCTACGCTACGCCCACTTTCTATGTCTGGAATGTATTTGAAACCGAAACCAAGAATCAAAATTTCAAGGTCCTATGGCAGCAGTAGATCCCAATCAAAATGTTTATTAAATTGTAAATTCATCAAAGACATACAATTCGTCAAACTTTAATGACAGACTTATCAGTTTTCGTGACAGAGCTATGTTATTTTGATTGTAACATCAGCTAACATTTGACATATTTAATTATGATGTCAGATACTTGAGTGATAGATCGGCTCCCACTATTGCCCTGTCTGTGTGAGAGTCTGTCCATCTGTGTATCCAGTGGTAACTCTACTTGGCCCCTAGGGCCCAAAGAAGCCACTTGATTCTGGGGTCAAAAGGCCAATGTCATCAAAATGGGAGGTCTGGCAGGATTAACAATTCACAGAATACTTGTTTCTTCAGTCATAGTATGATCTGACATTTAATTTTAATACAAATTGTCATGTTTTCCTTGTTTGCACAGATGCTACAAACATACACATTCAGATCTTGAATCAGGCGACATACAGTCATTTGGACCTGCTGTCAAACTAGTTTCTGAATCTTCAAAATCGTTCATTAATGTTTTGTATGAAATGGAGATATTGCTCCATGCCAGGATCTGATCTGTCACTCATTTATCTGACGTCATAACCAGAATATGTCACTTGAATAAAAATTACGTCAGTCCATCGCAAATTTGAAACCTTTGTCACGAATGTGTATGAATGCAATGGTTTTGGTGAATTTACAATTTAATAAACATTCCGTTGAATATTTGTGAAACTAACTTAACAGCAACAGTTCCAGGTCATGTTAGTTTCAAAATATTCAACAGCTTACTTGAAGAGTTAAATAATGTGTTTTTACTACTTTGAGGTAGAATATGTTACCAGTCAGCGTGGTCAATGCCGATCAGATCAATACAATGTATTTGATGGATCCAGAATTTCTCACGGTCCACGCAGTGATTCTCATAAGGGTCCTTTTGAGGATATATAACCAAAATTCAGCCTGGGACCCCCAAAAGTAATGGCAGTGGGTCCCATGGGACCCCTGAAAATCTTGTATGATTGTTAAACACTAAGTAGTTTTATAGGCTTTTGCATACAAATACCTCCCAAATCTAGCCAGGGACATACATAATTCATAGTTGGGAGCCCATGGTAGCCTCTAATTTTAGCATGGATGAGAAAATACTGCATGGGAATTCCAAATTTGAGTTTGGCGACCCCTGATTTCAGGGTGTGGTGTCCTGGGACCTCCAAAATTTAGATGCCATGAGAAACACTGCGGCTCCATGTCATCCGGATCATGATGGAGCCGTTCAATCATTCTGTATTTGACTACTAGATCCCATTCTTGATCCTATCATCAATCACTGCTTTGTTCACTAGATCTACTGAGGTTTTAGTAGATACAACTAAGATGGCAGACGACGTGCTGACTTGCTACTTCCATCTTAATTTCGCAAACAGTGCTGTGGCATCCAGACTCAACGGACACTACTGTTAGCATCAGGACAACTAAGCGAGTTACAAGCTAAACAAAATATACATTACTTGAAGAGTTACTTTGAAATTTAGATTCTGGGACTTCAGGTTACAAAGTTTCAAATTGATTCCCACACATGTATACAGTGGGAGGAGCTGAGATATAAATGGGCGTGGCATAGATAGCAATTACTATCACTCTATTAGAGGTGAAATGGTTAATATAAAACAAACATGATGATTTAATGTGTTTAAAAGATAGACATTGTTAATCATGTATTGTCCTTGTAAATATTATGTCAGTCATTTATTTGCTAATTCTGAGCAGGATACAAGATAATTTTGTCATATAATATACCATAATGTTGCCACCTAATAGCATCTGCATACCTGATTAAATATCATCTCCAAAAATGCACATATAATAAACAATGTTAACCCTGATTAGAACCATGATCGGGGAGAAAATTTTCAATAACAGTTTTCTTAACAAGAGCTCCGCAAACGGCGCATAATACCCTGCCATGATGACAAACTAATAAATGATAGGTATCAGAAAATATGTATTTCTTCCTCAGACCAGTAATCCTTATTAAGTGTCAAAGCGATCCGCTAAACGGTCAAGGAGGTATCGTTCGGAAACCAATTTTCAAGATGGCTGCCGCTGACTGGTGGCCATATTGGATTTCGGCTTATCGTAAATTTCGATAGGTTTCTTCACCAGACATATTCCAACGACCCTAGGAAGTAATTCGATAAATGGTAATGGAGATATCATCCAGAAACCAACTTTCAAGATGGCAGCCCGTGGCTGGCGGCCATCTTGGATTTTGGATCAGTGTCAATTTTGATAAGTTTCTTCCTCAGACCTAGTCCAACCACTCTATGAAGTTTCAAAGCGATCCGATAAACGGTAACGGAGTTATCATCCGGAAACCAATTTTCAAGATGGCCACCGGTGGCTGGCGGCCATCTTGGATTTCGGATCATTGTCAATTTCGATAGTTTTCTTCCCCAGACCTAGTCTAACCACTCCATGAAGTTTCAAAGCGATTCGATAAACGGTAACGGAGTTATCATCCGGAAACCAATTTTCAAGATGGCCACCGGTGGCTGGCGGCCATCTTGGATTTCGGATCATTGTCAATTTCGATAGTTTTCTTCCCCAGACCTAGTCTAACCACTCCATGAAGTTTCAAAGCGATCCGATAAAAGGTAACGGAGTTATCATCTGGAAACCAATTTTCAAGATGGACGCCGGTGGCTGGCGGCCATCTTGGATTTCGGATCATCGTCAATTTCGATAGGTTTCTTCCCCAGACCTAGTCCAACCATCCTATGAAGTTTCAATGCGATCAGACAAACGGTAACAGAGTTATCATCCGGAAACCAATTTTCAAGATGGCCACCAGTGGCTGGCGGCCATCTTGGATTTCTGATCATTGTCAATTTCGATAGGCTTCTTCTCCAGACCTAGTCTAACCACTCCATGAAGTTTCAAAGCGATCTGATAAACGGTAACGGAGTTATCATCCGGAAACAAATTTTCAAGATGGCCGCCAGTGGCTGGTGGCCATCTTGGATTTTGGATCATAGTTGATTTCGATAGGTTTCTTCCCAAGAAACCCTATGAAGTTTCAATGCGATCCGACAAAAGGTAATGGAGTTATCATCCGGAAACCACTCTGCCGTCTGCACGGCCGCCCGGACGGACGGCGGCATGACATAATACCCCGCCAAATTTTTTGGCGGGGTATAATAATTTTAACAGATTCATTACCGGTATATAAAAAGAGTAAGTTTGGCCTTTTAACACTCTAGCTGGCCACAAAAGGGGCTTCTGCAGTTGTCTTTAAAAAAATGTCCATTTGCAGACCAAGAGAAGACTTGAATTTATCACTGGATATCGAGCCAGTCATTCCAGTGACAAAATTTCAAAAATAGTCTTCTTTTGACGTGCAAATGAACATTTTCTTGAACAAATTTGAGGATTAAATCATGTTAGGATTTGTTGCGCATTACGAAATTCAATGACCTTTTCATGAGCAAAATAACATAAGAAAGGAAAGGTAAGAGTAAGATGATACTATATAATAGGTACGGTATGAAGTATTTTTTAATCAAATGTTATGGAGATGCTAACCCTAAGCTTTTAGGTTCACCTCAAATTGGGTAATTTATGGCAGTGCGTGGGAATAGAGGGCACAGTATGACGGAATATCGTTGAATAGATGGACCCATTTGTAGCTATGCCCCGTCTGGTTACAATTAAGCTCCACCCACTTTTACACGTGTTGGAATCCATATGAAACTGAAACCTGAACTCCCAGAATCTAAATTTGAAGATACTATACAGGTAAGCTGTTGAATAATCAGAAATTAACTTGTTAGTTGTTACTGTCTAAGTCAAATTAGTTTCAAAATATTCAGCAGAATGTTTAATAAATTGTAAATTCATCCAAGACATACAATTCGTATACTAGTGAAGAGCTTTCAATTTACGGAGCTATACATTATTCTGATTATGTCAGCTAACTAGTGACGTATTTACTATGACATCAGACACATGAGTGACAGATCAGATCTCTCCATTATCATATGGCCTGAACAAAACATTAACGTTTTATTTTCAAATTGGTGGACCTAGTGAATGAATGCCGCTAGGCTGATAATAACATCTATAAATATTATACTATCTTAAACATGATAAAGAGCAGGAGAATAATTACATGATGCCAGGACATGTATGTTGATTAATTCAGTCAAAATGTGAACATAAGAGAATTTAATGATAATATACAAGCTATAGCCATTCCACACAATGATATTATGTAACAACTATAAATACACCGTACCTATGATAGCAAGCAATAAGTATATCAAATCCCAGTTAACCCGTTAATTGTCAGATTTGCTAAAAAAATAAAAATATTTGGTTATTGAATGTCCATTTGCAGGCCAAGAGAATATTATTTTTGAAAATGTACCACTCGAATGACTGGCTCGGCTATCGAACCAGTCATTCCAGTGGTAAATAAAAAAGGCTTCTCTTGGCCAGAAAATGGACGTTGTTCAAGACCACTGCAGAGGCAGATATTGGATGGCTTCGGCCATTAGAAGTATAAAGTGGCTATTCTAGAATGCGTGAGCATATTGTCACCTTACTACAACAATCTCTTACCAAGCAATAGTGTGGCTTCGTTATTGAGTGAGTTACAATGTGCATTTGCTTCAGTCACAGGTTCAAATGGCACAGATGCCAAGTTACTATGTACTTGGAGTGAAATTCCTGGCGAGTGTAGTCAGTCATCCTCGATAAGGGGTCTGGGGTTCCCACACCCCAGAAAATTGGTTAGATCTAGGCATTCTCTGATGCATTTTGAGTGCAATATGAGGGCCTAATTGACTGCTAACTCAATTTTTACTAAGAATATACAACACGAGCCCAGCGCATTATTTATTGTGAGGCAGAATTTCCAATTGTCGCGTGTGACCATATTTATAACATTTAGTGAAATTCCGATTACCGTCAACCAACAGCACATGGCAACATGGATAAGTGTGTGAGATTTAGGATCTCTTGCGAGACAGCGTGAGGTTTGGTTGTGTGAGTCTCACGCCAAATGCGCGAGACTTCGCATGTCTGAAATGGGAGTACGCTTTACTCTTCTCCAGAGTTTTTATAAAGCATATGGTGTTACCTCCCTTGGCTCATGCAACCAGGACAGGGTTAATTTTAAGTGTATTTATAAGCAGCCTATTGACACAAAATCAGCAAGTTAATAGTTTGTTAAAGAAAGGGAAAATGGAAATAACAAATGATGTTTATTGGTAATTTCATACAGTATTAAGTAAACTACCATCGGTAAAAATGGAAATGAATAGAGATTATTTGAGAAAAAGCATTTAGTAAATCTAGGAGCGTTTAACTTGGAACCAATTAGTGATGTCGCTGGTACTTCACACTCCGCAGTGTGTCAACTGTGTGTGCAGGTATACTGTATAGGCCTACCTGAATATAACTAAAGCACACCTGAATATAGTTTTATAACTGGTATGTGTACTACTCTCTATAGAGTGATTAACTCATTACTGTTAATTCACTATCGATTCTTTTGAAAACATTATATTTGAAAGGCACTGTTTCTGTTGGACGCAACTAGTTTCGGTCGAAATGATTTCAAAATACACTGCAGGTTTCCAAGATCGTAACATGATGACTACTGAATATTTTGAAATTCGTGTTAACTGAATTTAGATCCTGACTCTGGAAACAACAGCTTTCAGTCAAATTGTTTTAAGATTAGACAGTACTTTACCTGCAGGAAGTAGTGGCTAATAGGTTTAGGGTGAATATAACTGAGGTTAAATAACCGGCTGTAGCGGGTTTTATTTATTCGCTCAGCATGCACCAGAGTGCACAGCACCACCTGCGTCACTAATTGGTTCCCGCCAAAGTGACATAATGGTATTTATTCGCTTTTTCAAAATTATTCCGATTTATTTCTGTTTTTTAATGGTGGTTATAGGTTAATTATTATCTAAATCTATTATTCAAAGGGACTGATAAGATAGCAAATAAGCATTCAAAACTGAAATCGACTAACAGGTAATAATATTTAATATATGACATTGACTAGTACATATATTTCTAGATGAAGACCCAGGATTTATAGCAGTAATGTACATGTATCACAGAAGAGAGTATGCAAATATACTTAAAAATATAAATATATAATACACACTTTTATTAATTCAAGTCTTTAAAAAATGTTAACTCTACAAATCTTGATTACAGCAGTCAAAATAGAGATGCAAAATATGAAAACACACTGAAATTTATTTCTGAATGACTCCTGACTCAGTCAAACTGTTTAACCATTACCATTCTGATGTCAATATGCGATCTTTTATTGTGTCAATAGCAAAGAAACTGGTGTACGTATTTCAACAATTTTGGTGGACGATGTTGCTGTCTACGACAGCACCATCTTCCACCAAATTTGTTGAAAAATGAACACCAGACGAGTTAATTTTTACATCACAGTGCTAAGGGTTAAAATCATCAACACATCCTAACTATCTACAACATGGAAGAAAGTCAAACAGGTTAAGTTAAGGCACTGATCTAGTTTCATTTAACCCTTTAATGACTAAATTTAATTTAAAAAATCAAATTTGTTTATTGAATGTCCATTTGCAGGCCAAGAAAAGGCTATTTCTGAAAATTGACCGCTGGAATGACTGGCTCGGTTATCGAGCCAGCCATTCCTGTGGTAAAATTTTAAAAATAGTCTTCTCATGGCCTGCAAATGGACATTCCTTAAGGCCACTGTATAAGCCGGTTTTGGCCGGATTAGTCAAGAAAGGATTAAAGGGGTACTTATCACATCTCAAATGTTGTATTGTACTAGTATAGTATGGGTCATAGATTCAATATCATTCAATGGAGGAAGCCAGTTTTATCTATACCCCGCCCATCTCTAACTAAGCTCCACCCACCCTTTGCCAATGTTGGGATCGATCGAGCCCTACACTCTGAATCTCAATTTCCGGAAAACTATACAGGATAAGCGGTTGAATAGTTTGAAACTAATGTGACTGGGTGCTGTTGGCAGCATCAGCGCCCAGTCAAATTAGTTTCAAAATATCCAACAGCATTCTTATTAAATAGTAAAAACACAATTCGTACAACCTAACAGACTATTTAATTAAGCATTTAAGATGGACTAAATCAAGCCATTCATGATGTAATTGATTATGACATCATCCTACTCGTCACATATTTGATGATGATATAACATGATGGATGGATAAACTGGATTTCACCATTCCCTGCATGTCCTGTATCTGTATCACAATGATGTCCTTTTTAACATCAGGTTAATGTTGAACTGTGGTCGACGCCATTGTGTCTCCTAAAGCGATAGTGTATGATGTCCTAAGTGCAAATACCATATATTCTTTATTACCGGTATGTAATACTTATCATGCCAACTATTTTGAAACCAATTTTCCTGGAGACTTTGTTGTCTTAGGATGTTGCTTGCTGCCTTAAACATCTTCCAGTCAAATTATTTTTAAAATATCCAAAAGCCTAACCTGGATTGCTGATTCTGCACCACATTGCTAAACTATAAATGGTGCCTCTAAGCTTGAGCGTATATACCAAGGCAGATAATCTATGTTTTTCCTGATTGGTTAAAAAGTAAATCATGGCCGCCTTCAAAGACTGGAGATATGTATCAACATTGAGCTTTTCTGGACTGAATATCTTTATTTCATGGCATGATAAAAAGCTTAAAAATTACATTCATAGTTTATTTGTGGCATACTGTATCTGAATGTCCATAGTTTATTTGAGGCATACTGTATTACCTGAATGTCCATAGTTTATTTGTGGCATACTGTATTACCTGAATATTCATAGTTTATTTGTGGCATACTGTATTACTGAGTATTCATAGTTTATTTGTGGTATACTGTATTACCTGATAGTATGAGTGTGAAATGACGTGCGTGATGTGAAAATGACCAGACTTTATCACTCGTAGCCCTTTCACTGAAGAATTACCCATATCTCATTTTCAAGGCAACTATACAGGAACTGTTGAATATTTTGAAGGAAGCCATTGCTCCCTCAGACAGACAGACAGCAAGACAAACAATTCACGATTGCATAAGCTGACCTAGGCGATCGAAAAAATTTAAATTTTTCGGATACATCCAAAGAGATGGTCGCCCTACAGATTGCATGTACAGAGTTATCCCGCTGTAGACAACAATGCTAAACAAATTAATTTCAAAATATTCAACAGAATAATCCTTACACCATCAAGTATTTGTCCTCTTTGCTTTGTAGGGGTTAAATAATTAAACCAATTCCTGCTTCTTATGCCTAGCACACACGGGACAATCTAGCTGAGCTAGCGACCTCGTGAGGTTTTTGCCTCAGTTAGCTCTTGAGCGTCTTGCCGCACACAATGAGGAATATGCTGAGCTAGTTTCAACGTCATAATTAAAAAATATATAGATAATAATAATTAATACGGAATGAAATCATCATATGTTAAAATTTATTTCGCATTACATTGAGGTGCACAAATGAAAACTAAAAGTATACAATTTAAACAATTTTATTTTCACGCATTCTGGTGTGAATGTGCCCCTTTAAATTATGTAGCAAAACCATGCACTTTTATTGGTCAACAGATTTCTGCAGCAGAGCACATGGCCCAGGACGTCCGCTCACGTTGAGGTTTTTACCTCGTGTGGTAAAAATTATCAAACATGACAGATATTTTCCTCAAGACCTCGCGAGGTAAAATTCCTAACCATAATATACCCGCACACAAGCGTTATCGGCGGAGGCAAAAACCTCACGAGGCCGGTAGCTCAGCTAGATTGCCCCGTGTACGCTAGGCATTACTCAGTGAAGGTTTAATTGGATAGAGGATATTTCCATACACGCTCATGATAATGGTGAAATTCTGCAGATGATATTCAACTGTCTATCAACCAAACAGATATTGCTGAAGACTGAAGTGAGTATAGTTCACATGTTCCTCTTAACCATTTAATCCTCGAATTTGTTCATGAAAATTTAAATTTTCTCACAGAAAATGTACATTTGCAGACTAAGAGATTATTTTTTGAAAATTTACCACTAGAATGACTGGCGCGGTTATCGAGCCAGTCATTCTAGTGGTAAATTTTCAAAAATAGTCTTTCTTGCTCTGCAAATGGACATTTCTCAAGATCCCTGCTGAAACCGTTTTTGGCTGATATGAGTGTTAAAGGGTTAATTCATCATAAAGATGGTGCAATGACAGTGCCAGAATACACCTTTCCCACATTGACGTCATTATGGCGGGATTCCCCATAATCAATGTTAAGAGCACCACGGCTGCCTGGTAACAAGCAGCTGACCTGCATTGAATTACTATTGCGCAAAAAAAACCACATGACAATTTTAACTGTTCCTATAAACCAATAAACTATTATCACAATATTATTGTAGTTATACATCATTGGAAACCGCATCCAATTGCCTAAATATGAATCTATTATTTTGTATATTTGTTAAAATTTTCACTGAGATATATGCATATATAAAATACACCGTTATACATAGATTCATTAAATCAAGTGAACAACAGGGGCTAGTTAAAAAGCATAATTAACTATTAAATTTTACAAAACTATAAATACTAATTCAGATATGGATAAAACATTGGCTTAGCTTTCCAATGATGCATGATTTCAATATAATTGTGAACTTAGTTCTTCATATAACTGCTTAAAATGCATTGTATCTGAGCCTAATGGTTAAGTAATGCTGTTTGGGTATCGATTGGCACTTTACCAGCCAGAAGTGGTGTGCGCAATGCATTGTGGGAAGGTATTTCCCCAAAAGTCACTAATGTGGGAAAGGTCTATTGTTGATGGATGAATGCAAACAAGTTCCCATTCACCACCCAAGTCAGCAAAACAATGATAAAGATAAAATTAGTCAAACCAGGAGTATTATAAATAGAATGGAATGTGTACAAGAAATGTATATAAAATAATAGTATTATCCCTGGTCTGTGGACTGGGTATTCTGTAAATATGGTGGTAATTCATCACTGGCACATCGGAAACCCAGGTTATTGGCTGAACTGTCTGGTGTATTCTGACTTCTAGCAACGCAGCGATACCGGTAACAGTAGCTCTGTAAAGACAAGAATGGAATAAATGTGGCACAAATTTGCTTAAAATCCATCAAGTTCTTATGGAGATGCGTTTTGACAATTTCTGGTAAATTTCTCATAAAATCTAAGATTTTCACCCAAAAAATTAAGCTATCAAAATTCTGAATATAAGTTCTGGAGCCTACTATCCTTCTAGCTAAATTTGGTTGAAGTCAGTCAAACCGTTAAGATGCGATTAGACAGATGGACGGATAAACGTCATGGCATAAGTCAACTTGATCCTTCGGACGAAGTGACCTAAAATCTCCTCATTAGACGCTTGGTGGATTTGGCTAGAAAGATCATATTGTGGCAGGCTTTAGAACTTCTATTCAGAATTTTTATTTGTCAATTTTCTGGATGAAAATCTTAGATTTTATGCAAAATTTACCGGAAATTGTCAAAACGCTTCTCTTTAACCGCTTGATGGATTTCAACCAAATTTGTCTGGAAGCATTCTACCATACCCGCCTCTATCCAGAATTGTGATTGGTAAATTTTTGGGATGAAAATCTTAGATTTTATGAAAAATTTACCGGACAATGTCAAATGCATCTGCTCCTTAGCCGCTTGGTGGATTTCAACCAAATTTGGACAAAAGAACTCTATGGTGGTACGCTCAAGAATGGTTTTTCAAAATTTGAAATGGTTATTTTTTTGTGTGTGGAAATCAAATTTTGCTGGAATCATTTGATAGGACTGTCTGTTTTCTGAATATTGGTCTGGTCAATTTTTTGTGTGAATATTGTAGATTTTATGAAAGAGTTACTGGAAATTGTCAAAACACATCTACTTCACCCCTTGATTGTCAAAACACATCTCCTACTTCACCCCTTGATTGGCCATCATCGCTAGTCTGTCTACCCGTCTATCATTCATCAAATTTTTCTTTAAGACATATCTCCACATAGATACTGCTTGGGGGATTTTAGTTGGAGCCATCCTATGGTGGTGGGCTCCAGATTATCTATTCAAAATTTTAATTGGTAAATTTTAATTTCCCTTAGGAATGGGTTTAACTCCCTTAGTTAATGGGCTAATTTCAACGAAACAGGTGAAACAATCCAATGATTGATTGCAGGCTTCAACACTTGGATTTTCCCCAATTTTCTGGAAATCCTTTAATCCTGCTGTACGCTTGACAGATTTTAGTCTAATTTTGCTGGAAACTTCAGTAACCCCCTAGAATATCAATTTAAAGACAACCATTTTCAAACTAGGTTGAATATCTTAAACCAGATTTGTCTGAAAAACGTTAATGACTTAGACAGCAATGGCTTCCAGCATACAAAGCATTTCCCATTCTAATTCTCCAGGTGAGCGATAAGCTCATTTATGTAAAGCCACTACTGACTCACTGACTGACTAAGGAACATGGCGGTTTATTGAACTGCTTGCCATAGCTAAAAATACTCTTCTCTTGGCCTGCAAATGG
This sequence comes from Chaetoderma sp. LZ-2023a, assembly GCA_034401795.1. Taxonomy (NCBI): domain Eukaryota; kingdom Metazoa; phylum Mollusca; class Caudofoveata; order Chaetodermatida; family Chaetodermatidae; genus Chaetoderma; species Chaetoderma sp. LZ-2023a. The sequence goes on from CM067371.1 coordinate 123,910,750, forward strand.
ACATTACTCAAAAACACCGCAGAGAGGCAGGCTTTGGCTGATTTGAGACATTATCCCTTTCACTGACCAATCCCTGAAAAAGTATATTCTTTACGATATAAAACTTATTCTGTTGAATATTTTGAAATTAATTTGTCTGGAAGCTGTTGCTGGAAGCTGTTTCTGACGTAGGCAGAAACGGCTTCCAGTTAAATTAATTTCAAAATATTCAAGTTTTTCTGTATGGTTGTCTTGAAAATGAGATACAGGGAATTCATCAGTGAAAGGGTTAAACAGTCAAATTTCACACAGGTCACCCACCTTATGACACATATATGATCCACCTTTTTTCACTTTATCCTTTCCTTCTGGCGGACCTTTCTGTGAAGAAACAAACACAGTGAAATGTAAAGCTAATAATAACACAATGGTATGATAGGTGACTATTTAGGTACCTCCAAGAAGCTTTCAATAGCTTTGACCTTCAAACTCAACCCCACAACTCCCCCTCCCCTATCAGGGGGCAAAGCCCAAAATAAATTTTTCTTAAAATCCTCAATTATATGGGTAATTCGCATAACAAAGGTTAGAGGCGGTACCTTTTGTTGGCAAACATTATTTATTTTGACAAGCTTTAGCACATGTGTTTTATCAGGTGGTTGACCTTCTGAAGTACATTTGTCTGTGAACGCTTGTCAAAATAAATAGTTAGTCTACAAAAGGTACTATGCCAAGCGATTATTTTTGAAGATTTACCACTGGAATGACTAGCTCATTTATCGAGCCAATCATTTCAGTGGTAAAATTTTCAAGAATAGTATTATCTTGGCCTGCAAATGGACATTTTAAAAGACCACTGAAAGGCCGTTTTTGGCCGGCTTCCACCAGGAAAGAGTTAAAAGCCAATAGCAAAAGATGAAAACAAGTTTTGTGAAGACAAAATATTGAACCCTTTGAACACTGAATTCCCAAATCCTTAATTTCAAGATATCTATACAGATAAGATGTGGACTATTTGAAACTAATTTGACTGGAATTTGTCAGCAACAGCCAGCGCCCAATCAAATTAGTTTCAAAATATTCAACAAATATATTATTAAAGTGGACTTGATTTTTCGAATTTGGTCTTTCGCGTTCAAACTGTTAATAATAAAATTAATAATTAAAATTTTTACGACACTCCATAATATCAGTTTATGAAAACCAGATGTCATACTAGTCTGGGTTCAATCTCTTATTTATTGATTTTTATATTCAATTGATATTATTTAATATCTTATTATTATTGTAGCATTAATAATAATAGTATTCATCGTTCAACTATAATATAAATCATGTGCCTGAGGGACAACTCTCTGCTCAACCCATTTCCTTCTACGCTAGAGATGATATTCGCTAGAATCGCTACCCGATTTAATTAAAATTTTATTGATTGTTTTGATAACAATTTCATCGTGGGAAGCTTACAATGCCCTGTCACCGAGCAGTCATACATAAGATCATGTTTCAGTTAAATTATTGTCATCATGTTTCCTATATCACTGTCGTGGAACCAGATATTGTGGAGTGAAGAGGGTTAACATACCAGCTGAGAATTACTACAATAACAGTCATTAATACTTTCAATGATAAATCCTTGAGAGATTAAATTCTTTACGATTTCTAACGTATTCTGTTGAATATTTAAAAGATAATAAGACTTCATATTAAGGCTTTCACTAATGAATTCCCCATATCTCATTTTCAAGGTAGCCATACACGAAAACCATTGAATATTTTGAAACTAATTTTGTCTGGAAGCCGTTGCTGCCTAATGGCTGCCTTAGGCAGCAACGGCTTCAGCAACGGCTTTCAGTCAAATTAATTTCAAAATATTCAGCAGAATAAGATTTATATTGTAAAGAAATTACTTTTCCAGGGATTTGTCGTTGAAAGGGTTAATTTCAAAATACTCCACAGCTTTCTTACATATTTGCTCTGAGGTTAAGATACACGCAATTTATCAGTGAACGGGTTAACCACTCGCAGCACGTACATCCGTCTCCATCCCCGTAACTTTGTAACAATACAGGCATCCATCTCTAGCTATGCCTTGCCCATTTCTAGCTAAGCTCTGCCCATTTCTAGCTAAGCTCTGCCCATTTCTAGCTAAGCTCTGCCCATTTCTAGCTAAGCTCTGCCGATTTCTCGCTAAGATCCACCCATTTATAACTAAGCTCTGCCCATTTCTGGCTCAGATCCACCCATTTCTAGCTATGCTCTGCCCATTTCTAGCTAAGCTCTGCCCATTTCTAGCAAAGCTCTGCCCATTTCTAGCTAAGCTCTGCCCATTTCTAACTAAGCTCTGCCCATTTCTAGCTATGCTCCGCCCATTTCTAGCAAAGCTCTGACCATTTCTAGCTAAGCTCCACCCATTTCTAGCTAATCTCCGCCCATTTCTAGCTAAGATCCACCCACATTGTACATGCATTAGAATCAATTTTAACACTTTCGGGCCTCAAAGTAGAGGTCCCGAAAAAAGTAGGACATTTATAGAAACAAGAATGCTGAAGCATACAATGTCTCACCTGTAAAGTCATGGATAGTGTGGATTGCCAAAGCAAACTTGGATTAGTTCGTAATACACATATTCAGTAAGGCATCAACAAACCAGTCTAACAAATCAAACATGGACAATTTTACCAAACTGTTGATAGTCTGATCTTGAAACTAGTAATGATGCAGTACCCCTGCATAATACATAACTCTGCTGTAAACTTGTGTTGATATCTGGTGAGCCATTGGTGAAAATGAGTAGTCCATAAAAAACTATCCAAAAAAAAACCCCATGAAAAAGGTTCAAAGTCCAAAACTGTGAAAAAAGTGGTACAAATGGCCCAAAATCATATCACTAATGACGCATCTCATATCCCTATATTGCATAGAAGACTTCTGTAAATTTTCATTGAAATCGGAATGAGCATAGTTGAGCTACATGATTCATAAACAACCATAACCTAAAAACCATGAAAAAAATTCCAAAGCTATGTAAAAGTAGAGAAATTTTGCAAAATGAAATTGTTACTGATGCCCATAGTACCATTGCATAGCATATAATGCTGCTGTAAAATTTTGTTGATATCCGGTGAGCCATTGTTGAAGAAATAATTTGTCAGGAAAATACGAAAAAAATTCAAAGTCTAAAACCGTGAAAAAAGTAGTTAAAATGACCTAAAATAAATTCTTTTGTTATGAAGATCACTTCCCTGTATAGTATAAATCACTTTTGTAAAGTTTCATTGAGATCGGATGAGCCATTGTTGAAAAATAAGTTGATTTAAAAAACTTAACCAAAAATGCACAAATGACGGACGCCGCCACCGCCAGAATTTGTAATCCCTGTCTCGCTTTCTGCCTCGCAGGCGACACAAAAAAGTAGGAATATGATAATGAGGAGCAAGCACTGAAAATAAGTCTTAAATAAGTCTTAGGTAAGTAAGTCCCTTCTTATAATAATAGTCATTCCTCATGTAATATCAATTTTATTATTATTAATGTGGCCTCCCATCACCCCTTATAGCCACTCCATCTCCTCCTATTTATACATTTTTTACAGAAATCAACTTGGGATGCTAATGTTGTCAAGGTGAGACAGCACTATACAGGCAATATGTCGCTAACACAGTTTTTGAAAGAATTAATCTGAGAACTATCATGAAACAATAAGGAGGAAATTCTATTTCCAATTCTGTATATTACATACTTGCCACATGACAACAATAAATGGCTGTTAGTGATTATTTGTGATCTTCATGCCCTATTTTATATGACAGTGGAAATATTAAGATTAAAAATACTTGTGCATCGGTACGGTTTCACTAGCTATTTGGAAATGTTTAATCTGTGCATGATAATGACTGTTATATGTGTATTTATCAAGTCTCAAGTATGTGCATAAGGTACAGGCATAACAAATATAATTTTCTCATTACTGTGTGATCATAGTTCACACATTAGTTCTTTCAGCCCTTTATTCGATGAATACGGCCCCTAGCATTGAATAAATTATCTATAGATAAGTACACAAATATAGGTACTGTAGATACAAAATAGTACGAGTATAGTTATGGTAAAGACAAGAGATATTAAATTCCACTTCCGTAAAAATTATTTTTTTCATTTCTGAGAAAAAGTAGGTCAAACCCCTAAAAATTAGGAAAAGTAGGACACATATCCAAAAAGTAGGAAAAGTAGGCCCACCCAAGGGCCTGTGGCTGCTCACCTGGACCTGTAGCATTTGAATCATTTGCATTTAAATAGATATGATGGATCATTTCCGGAAAATTCAAGATGACCACCCAAAAAAAAAAGACCAATTAAAATTCTGAATAGATGTTCTAGAGTCTACCATGATCGGGTCATTCCAGCCAAATTTGGTTGAAATATGTCAAACGACTAAGGAGAAGCAACGTATTAACAATTTCTGGTAAATTTTTCATAAAATCTAAGATTTTCACCCAAAAATTTCTCAATCAAAATTCTGAATTGATTTTCCAGAGCCTACCACCGTAGAATGCATCTAACCAAATTTGGTTGAAATATGTCAAGCAGCTAAGGAGGAATAGCACTTTGACAATTTCCGGTACATTTTTCATAATATCTAAGATTTTCACCCAAAAAATTGATCAATCAAAATTCTGAAAAAAAGTTCTAGAGCCTACCACCATAGAATGCATCTAGCCAAATTTGGTTGAAATATGTCGAGCAGCTAAGGAGGAGTAGCATTTTGACCATTTCCGGTAGATTTTTCATAAAATCTCAGATTTTCACCCAAAAAATTGATCAATCAAAATTCTGAAGAAAATCTTCTGGAGGGTATCAGCTTAGGATCATTCCAGCCAAATTTGGTTGCAATTTGTCCCACCGTTAAGAAGACACGATTTGACAGATGGATGGACAGACAACAGACGGACGACGGATGGCATAAGCTCACTTGACCTTTCAGGCAAGGTGAGCTAAAAACTAGGCTTTAGCAAGGACATAGTGACCTTGATGTTTGACATTTTACCTCAAGGTGTCATGTGTCATTGCAACTCATGATAAAGAACCATGTGTCCAACTTTGACTCCAGGATCATAAAGCAAACATGAGATATAAACAGTGAAGTTGAGCTAAACAAAACATTACAGTTAAAATAAAAAGGTTTGCCCCCATGCCCACAATGACCTTTGACCCCTGAAGGACATTGCGTCATGCTCTCTAATTAAGTGTTTAATTTTGGGTCCAGTATGAATAACCAAACATGAGCTATGAACTACTAATTTGAGCTAAATGCAAAATGTTAATATTGAAAAAGCAGTGTTTACCAATGTCACAGTGACCTTTATTTATCAATATCACAATAATATTGACCTACGGTAGGACCTTTTAGTGCAAAGCTCATTGCATTGTGCCCTCTCCTAATAAGGAAGTATGTGTACAAGTTTGGATTCAGTTGAGCCAAACACAAAATATTATTATTGAAAAAACTCCATTCACAATAACCTTGCCCGTTGTCCATTTAACCCCAACAGCATTGTATGATGCCCTCCACCTATATGTGATTGTGTCAAAGGTTGGCTCCAGTATATTTAACCAAAGATGAGAAATGTTAATTTGAAAAGCAAAGTTTTTTACAATGTCTCAGTGGTCTTGACATTTTGACCCCCAACATCATTATGTGATTCCCTCTCATTAAGTGGAAGCATGTGTCCAAGCTTGGGTCTAGTATGATTAACCATATTTGAGATATGAACTGCTAAGTGGAACCAAACGGAAAATGTTAAGTTGAAAAATCACACAGATTTTACCACGGTTATAGTGACCTTGCCCTTTGACCTTTTGAGCCAAGGTCATTGTGTGATGCTGTGTCATTATAAAGAAGCATGTGTTCAAGTTTGGGTCCAGTATAATTAACCCAAGATGAGATATAAACTTCTAAGTTGAGTTAAACAGAAAATAGTAATGTTGAAAAACAAAGATTTACCTAGGTAACAATGACCTTGACCGTTAACCTTTTGATCCCAAGGTCATTGTGTGATGTCGGGTCATTATAAGGAAGCATGTGTCCAAGTTTGTGTTCAGTATGACTAACCAAACATGTGATATAAACAGAAAAGTTGAGTTATACGCATATTGGCCTCTGCCACCGGATGATGTGCAGGGTATTATGCAATAGCTCGTTTTACTTCGTAAAGTCAAACTAATAACTATACAGTTAAGCTGTTGAATTTCTTCACGGTAATTTGACTGAGAAGGAGTGACACGCGACTGGCTCTACATTACAAAATTGCCAATGATAAGGTAGCAATAAGTAAAGAGGGACGCCTTATTCTACCCAGATGCTTGAGTCGTAACATGGATGAACAGCTACCAAATTCCACCATGCTCGAACGACTACAGGAAACAATCCTTCTTCCTTCGCACCATACGGGAGTGGAACGCTCTGCCACCTGGGATAATGTCTGCCATGACTCTTGAAGCCTTCAAGGCCCAAGTGTCATCATGAAACTAAATTGACACTCCGTTTTTAACCAGCTTGTAATCACTTTTTAAACATGTCTTAACGCTATGCGCACCCAAATGCACATTGATGGTGGCCATTAACTAGCAGAAGAAGACTGGGGCCTGTTGATGCCGAGTTAGAATGCTTATTAAATAGTAAATTCATCAGAGAAATACAATACAAACACTCATGATGAACTATTACACCCCCCCCCCCCCCCGCTAACGATGGACCTACGTAATGTTAATTGTGACATCAGCTAACAAGTGACGTATTTGATTATGACATCGGACACTTGAGCAACAGATCAGAATTCCCCCCTTAGCCCTTTCAACTACAAAAGTAAATTCTTTACAATGCATTGCATATTCTGTTGGATATTTTAAAATTAATATGACTGGAAGCCGTTGCTGCTTAGGCAGCAATGGCTTTCAGAAATATTAATCTCAAAATATTCAACAACATTCCTGTTTGTTTGTTCCAGGATTGAGATACAGGGACTTTATCGGTGAAACGGTTAACCTTTTGACATCAGTGTGATATAGACTAACAAACATCTAGCAGATCAATATAACATTATCAATTCACTTTGGATTAAATAATTAAATCAGCCGCCAGGTGAATGAAAAATTGAACATCTGTGCTCTTAATCTCAAAATCAGTTTGTACAAATGCCATTCAGCTCTGTGTCAACAGCAATGGGTCTGTTAAAGTCACTACATGTAGTTTTCCTATTTGATTATGAACAGACTATTATGTTCTTCTTCTATGTCCATACTGGGAATCTTCAACATGGCAATAGAGTTATTCTCAGTACCTCTTCCTCTTATGACACTCGCAGAGGAATATGTGGTCTGTCACTTTCATCTCCAATTTAATATAGGAATAGCGGATCATTCTGGGCAATGGGATACCAGTTTTCTTTAAAGATTTGGTTAGTATGGTCAGAAAGATCGAGTTTAAGCCACTAATAGAGTAGTTATTCAAGTAGCGCCTTAAAGTGGCTGGAGTACATACTCTAGTACCTACTTGAAGCTACCCACCAATGAGCAAGGGTAAGTCAAGTAGATCACGTGTTTGCAACGAAATCAATGCAATTTGAACACGTGGTCATTTACCAGAGGGTAACAGATCACATGCTAATCTATCCTAGAGTATCTACGAGTTTACGCCTAAACTCGGCCAAAGGTAGTGACCGTGCCACATACTAGATGCGTAATCTGGAATCTGGAATTATTACTTAATTTTTAGTTTTTAATGTCGAGAACATAGGGGAATATATGTATGACATCGAATGTACAGTAATCTAAACTGTACATACAATTTATAAAAGAAGCAAAACTACTCACCGGATTGTCTTTAAATTCTGTTGTGTGCTTTACTTCCCACCAATCCTGTGTCCATTCCCAAGCATTCCCAAGTATGTTTTTTAAACCAAATTTATTCTGAACTGGAAATGCAGTCACCTGACAATACACATAACATACGAGTACAATCACTCCCATCTAGAAGGAATGGATAATTGACCTTTCCAATTTATCCATCATCATATGACGTCATAATTAACTATGTGTAGGATGATGTCATAATCAATTACAGCATGAATGACTCGATTTAGTCCCTCTTAAACGCTTAATAGTCTGACACATTGTACAAATTGTATGCCTTTTCTTTTTAATAAACATGCTCTTGAACATTTTGAAACTAATTTGACAAGACGCTGTTGCGTCCATAGGCAGCACCCAGTCAAATTAGTTTCAAAACATTTAACAGCTTACCTGTATATTTTTCTGGAAATTGAGTTAGCGAGTTCAGAGATCTATCGATCCCAACACAAGTGAGGAGTGGGTGGAGCTTAGCTAGAGATGGGTGGGGCATGGCTAAAACTGGAAAGGTTCATTACTTACTTCAGTGCTTGAGAATTATATGGATGAGTCAATCTAGAGCCCTACAGTAGAGTTCATAAAAAACTTACCGTGACATGTTTCCAAAATAAAACAAGATATCAGTGTTACACTGACGGGATGTTACACTGACGGGAGTGTTACACTGACGGGAGTGTTACACTGACGGGAGTGCTACAACGACGGGATGTTACACTGACCGGAGTGCTACACCGACGGGATGTTACACTGACGGGAGTGTTACACTGACAGGAGTGTTACACTGACAGGAGTGTTACACCGACGGGATGTTACACTGACGGGGATGTTACACTGACGGGGATGTTACACTGACGGGAGTGTTACACTGACGGGATGTTACACTGACGGGGATGTTACACTGACGGGATGTTACACTGACAGGAGTGTTACACTGACAGGAGTGTTACACTGACGGGATGTTACACTGACGGGATGTAACACCGATGGGATGTTACACTGATGGCAGTGTTACACCGACGGGATGTTACACTGACGGGATGTTACACTGACAGGATGTAACACCGATGGGATGTTACATTGATGGGAGTGTTACACTGACGGGATGTTACACTGATGGGATATTACACTGACAGGATGTTACACTGACGGGATGTTACATTGAAGGGGATGTTACACTGATGGGATGTTACACTGACGGGATATTGGCGAAAATCTTGACATTTGCCATTTCCAAATTCAAATCTAGCTTTGTATCAAGATCACAATGACCTTGACCTCAAAGGTCTGAATGTCTGTGCTGCTCCTCCTGGATGAAGTAACTATATGACGGTGGTTAGTTCCAATAATTTGGCAAATTCTGAATACAGACGAGCTATGCAGAACCAAACTGCTAACACTTTAACCCTCGATTTTGTTCAAGAAAATTTCAATTTCCTCATAGAAAATGCCTATTTGCAGACCACTTGAGATGACTACTTTTGAAAATTTACCACTGAAATGATTGGCTCAGTTTAAAGCCTGCATTTTATACAAATATTACAATGACCTTGACCTCAATATCATTCTACTTGATATAGCTAAACATGTGAGCGAGTTAAATTCAAGTAGAGTCAACCAATCCCGAGATACAAGACGATATGTTGAGCTAAACCAAAAAGACTTAAATTGAAAAAATAGTTTTATGTTAAGTTCACAGTGAACTAATAACCTTTGATCTCATAGGATTGTGCTGCAACTGGTTGATATATGTAACCATGTGTCCAAGTTTGGTCACAATAGACTGAACCAATTCTTAGATATAAAATGAAATGTTGAACAAAACCAAAAACCTAACTGGAAACAATACAGTATTATACCAAGGTCACGGTGGCCTTAACCGTTGGCCTCAATATCATTGCGCTACATCCGCGTGCTATATGTAATCATGTGTCCAAACCCTCCAACTGCAGATGAGGAGCGCCCCCAGGGGGCCGAAACGGACGCTCCTCAGTTTCTTTTCAGACCGCCTGACCCCGCGTCAGACCCAGCCAAGTCCTTCTGGGCAAGGAACTGGACTAATAACTGGACGGGCCACACTGAACAGCCATTATACCTATCGTCAACATTACATTTAGAACGCCGATAACAGACATGGTCCGTGAATGCGACCTTCACGAATTTATGACACTCAGGACATGATGGCGGGGTATGCTTGGCCTGAAAACCAGCACAAAACATAAATAAGCAAGCAGAACGAAACAGAAATGGAAGGCAGACAAATAACTTTCAAATATTTTGACAATAAATTATAAGTTAACCCTCCGACACCCAACACCCGCAACGTTACAAATAACCTTCAAATATTTTGACAATAAATTATAAGTTAACCCTCCGACACCCAACACCCTCAACGTTACAACTAAGATCGCGTAAGCTGGCGACAAGAACGAGAGCGGGCCTATAATACACCCATAAATTGATCCTGAAGAATGTATAAACACGGAACCAGGAACCATATCGGATACATTCGCGGTATACTTAAGAATTAATTTCAAAATTATACTACTCAAACGAAAACCAAACGATATGTGAAGGACAACAAAATGAATTAACATTACTGCTGTAGAACACGGTAAAACCGCAGAGCAAACAGATCGTAATCGCACGCAAAACTTGACATAATTCTAAAGTTTCTGGCACGAAGCGCACGCAGCACAAAGAATAAGATGCGCGAATTAATGAAACATTTCCGTCACCAAATAATCCGAGAAATAAAAGGGTGTGACATCACCCACTCGGACCATATGATTGAACGAGGTAAGCCGATCTTAGTGTTACAAAACCGTAAAGCAATGCCTAGTTTCATATTACTGCCTGATCACCATTGGGATTAAAGGAGGCGATCTTATCTGGCATATTTCGTTGTAACCACATGTCCCAGTCCCGGGGTCAGAAAATGGGACATGCAACACACACAAAATTTCAGAGACATAAGTCTCCATATAACTAGAGAAATAAAATGAAAGAATACTACCTGAGATTCAGAGGCTCCTTCCATAATAAATCCAGTAATCCAGAAACAAGAAACAGCAAATGGGCACAGGGAAAAACACAAAGAAAACTAAGATTTCTCCAAGAACAAAATGCAAGTATTCTCTTGTTGATATGCAAATAAGAATGAGTGTCTCTGGCAGGCGGGTACCTGGTTGTTGGGACCCGGATACCAAGTTCCAGGAGCCGGTAAAGCTTTCTAAATCTAGATTCCTAGACCCAGCAATCAGGGTAGCTGTATTATCAATGAGTAATGTAATGCTAAGTATTGATCGAAGAACTTTTCTTTTACCCCACATTTCCCACCCCCAGGGCCGTACCCCTGGCATCACACCAAAATTCCACAAGAGCTATCAAAAGATAGCAAATAGCTTACCTGTATGTATGTATGTATGTATGTATGTATGTATGTATGTATGATTACTGTATTCTGTGGGTGTAGTAGTTGAAACATGCTACAGCTGCAATCAGTCCTTCTTCACTTTTGCCCACTGTGTCTTGTCCTCAGCCGAAATCCTTAGCTTCCTCTGGTTCATTCTTGACTTGAGTGTACCGAGTCCTGCTTACCTGTACTGTATATTAATTGTACATCACAGGATATGATGGACCACTGGGTACAGTCTCATTTTGAAATTCGACAATCAACATGCCGATTCAAAACACCCAAGGTATTACGCATCGGGCAAGTATAGCTATGCTTGGAGACTGACCCATAAAGCCTTTCTGCAAAGGAGTAACCTGAGGTCATTACTCATTGTAATGACAACTGTCACCCTGGGGCTAACCGAAAGGCAAATGGTCCAAAAATAAGCAAAGTTCATAGGCTGAAAAAAGAAGAAACATTTTCAGAAACAATCAGTATAATACATATTTGGATGTGAAATGCTCTAGGAGTTACTAGGAGTGGCCACTTTTGACCCCGATCCCTACCCTCAGTTAGACCCAAGATTAAAATAATACCTTGTACTGTAGACTACTTATCATTGGCTTGAAAACGATATGCGACATGACATGATTTGGAATATTTTAATTTTTTACCCCACATTTCGGTTCCCCCCCCCAGCCGTACACCCCTGGGGGTCATACCAAAATTCCAAGTGTCATGCACATCCCTGGCCATATGTGCAATCATCCCCAAAGTTTCAAGTTTCTATCTGAAATGGTCTAGGAGGAGGTGCATTACAATCGATTGGTACCCACTTTTGACCCAGCCCCCTACCCTTAGTTTGACCCAAGATCAAAATAATTCCTTGTACTGTAGACTACTTATCACTGACTTGAAAATGATATGCAACATGACAACCTTTGCAAAAATTTAATTTTTCACCCCACATTTCCCACCCTGCCCCTGGGGTCATGCCAAAATTCCAAGTGTCATGCACATCCCTGTCCATATGTGCAATCATCCCCAAAGTTTCAAGTTTCTTTCTGAAATGGTTACAATCGATAATTACTGACCAATTTTGATCTTTTGGATCAGAACAAAATTCCAAAAGTGTCCTGCACATCCTTGCCCATACGTATAATCATCTCCAAGGTTTCAAGCTTCAAAAACAAGTCTTTGCCGATTAAATTGTCATTTGAAAAATCCTTAACCACAGCATAATACATATAACCTGGATGCAAATCAGCCATAAAATTATCAAAGTTCAAATGCCGAAAAAATATGGAAAGATTTTGAAAATCAATATATTTTTTATCTGGACAAGTCCTAAGCATCGTATAAAACCCATCTGTGAAGTTTTATTCTAATCGGATGACCGAAAGATAAGAAATTATGAGTATAAATTGGATACAAAACAGGCCTAAAATAATTAAAGTTCAAAGATAAAAAAATCTTTTTAAAAAATTTGAAAATCAATTTCTTTTTCATATGGACAAGTCCTAAGCATGGTATAGAACACATCTATGAAGGTTTAAAAAAAAAAATCTGATGATCCCTTGTGGGTGCAATGCAGCAAATGTCATTAAAAACCCGTAACCATAGGATTAACATTAAGCTGGACACAAAAATTATTCAAAATTAAAACTTGAAAAAAATAAAGAGAAATTCCAAAAATCAATATAGTTTTGATGTAAACTAGTCCTAAGCATCGTATAGAATACATCTGTGAAGGTTTTTTAAAAATCAGATGACCCCTTAAGGGTGCAAATGTCATTTTTTAAATCCTTAACCTGAGCAGATGCCAATGCCGACATTTTTCCACCCTCTCCCAAAATCTTTTTTCAAATTCGTGAAAATGCGAGATAAAAATGGAAAGGTTCAATTGCTCAACATTGGTCATGATTTGAAAAAGGGAGCAGTCTATAAAAATTTGAAACTTAAGAAAACATGGAAGGGTAATTAATGACTGCACAAAGTATTTCAGGTAATACAAGAATCTTACCTGTCATTTGAGAAAGGTAAAGATTTGTCACCATTTCGACCCCTAGGTACTTATTCCCATGTAAAATCTCCTTCAAACAGAAGTGTATATTGTCACATGATTAACCCGTAGCACACTGATGTCAATATTCTATCTTTTACTGTGTCAGTATCAAAGACACTGGTGTACATTTTCCAACAATTTTGCTGGAAGATGTTGCTGTCTACGACAACACCATCTCCCACCAAATTTGTTGAAAAATGAACACCAGTTCATCCTTTAATTTAATTTGAAAATTTTGACACCAGAATGGTAAGGGTTAATGTCACACACATTCTACGCTATAATGTATAGCTTACCGGACTAGTACCAATATAACCATCTTCACCAGTATTTCCAGAAGGAAACTCTCCCTGCCACAGATTTGCCCAGTGTTCACCATGTGGCTTTAAATTATTACCCCATGGAAACATCCTGCAGAAAAGATAATTTATTACATATTAAACTACGATATGCAGTCGATGCCACACCATCACAAATCACCACAAGTTCACCAACATTGACCTCTACACTCATATGTACATGACAATTTCGTTAAAATCCACCAAATGTTTTAACTATTTAAATGAGAATATCTCCAAGAGTTGTTTTTACTCTGTAAGTGACACATATTCTGCTATTGATAGAACATATTGTTCGGTGCTTGATGCAGGATTGTCCTATCTGTCACAATCCTGTGTGAATCAAAGGACAATATGTTCGATCAATAGCAGAAACAAATTAAAATTATTCTTTCTGTCAAGTGTCATTGCGCAGAGTTTGTAAATCTGGATAATGACTAACATCAGCAAATTCTAGCTAATGGCAACAATATTTCTTGGGCTAAAATTTGATCTGAATCAGACCAGCAGTTTCCAACATATCAGCAGATCTGAAAGTTGATTTGATCCGGACCTGGCTTTCTAAATCTGGATCATGACCAAAATCTGAAATCCTAGTATTGTGTACATAACATCCTCTTCTGTGTTAAAATTATATCAAAATCAGATCATTAGTTTCTGAATTCTGACACACAGCCACACACAATTCCCATTTTATAAGAAAGGGTGAGGGCACTGAACTAAGCAGTACATATACCTATCCTCTTTTCCACCTCGACATGCGTATTCAAACTCTGCTTCAGTAGCGAGTCTCTTTCCTGCCCATTTACAGAAAGCCACCGCATCATTCCAGGATACATGTAACACAGGATGGTCCATTCTGAAGATACAAACAATGAAAGCTTTTTTCCATAACATTTCATTAAACGCTTTCATGGTCAAGCCGGCGAAAAACGGCCTCTCTTCTAGTGGTCTTGAGAAATGGCCATTTGCAGGCCAAGAAAAGAATGTTTTTGAAAATTGACCACAGGAAGGCCTGGCTCGATAACCGAGCCAGTCATTCCAGTGGTAAATTTTCAAAAAATCCTCTCTTGGTCTGCAAATGGACATTCAATGGTCAAATATTTTGATTTTCTTGACTAAATTTGACCATTAAAGGGTTAAACCCTTTCACACACAAATTTCTGAAATTTCTTTATGATATAAAACTTATTATGGTGAATATTTTGAAATTAATTTGACTGGAAGCTGTTCTTGCCTTATTCCAGTCAAATTAATTTCAAAATATTCAGCAATTTTCCTGTATGGTTGCCTTGAAAATGAGATTTAAGGAGAGTTCATTGGTGAAAGGGTTAACCCATTGCATGTATATCATTTTATCTCCCACTCATGCAATAAACTTTATAAACGCATGCGCGAGTGACGGACAGAAGTTTAAAACATGAGTCCCTAGGACCTGTGACGCTCACTTGGACCATTAGCATTTAAACAGACATGATGGATAACAGAGCCAGTCATTCCAGTGGTAAATTAAAAAAAATAGTCTTCTCTTGGTCTACAAATGGACACTTTGAATGAAGAAATCGGTATTTTCTAGAACAAATTTAAGTGTTAAAGGGTTAAGAGATTCGTGAGGAGAAGTCATCTTTGTGAAAATTAGGTCATCTTGGATGATCAAGAAGTAAATCAACCAATCAGTTTCTCTTCAACAAATTTGGTTCATCTGTTGCCTTAGATGAAGTTTCTCGAGTTTCCTATATGTATCAATCTGTCACGCAGATTCAGTGATTTTTAAAGGTGTTTATAAAAGTAATGTAAAGTCCAAGATTGTCACTGGCCAAATCGGTCAATCAGCTTCTTTTGAAAAAACTCAGATCTCTATGCCCTAGCTTTCTACCAAATATAACTGAAATCTGCTCAGCGGTTCTTGAGAAGACATTGTTTAAGGTAAAAGTTGAAAGACAGATGATGGACGAATGACACCCATTTCCCATAGCATAAGCCCATTCTTGCCAGGTGAGCTAACAAGCCATTAGCCTACATTGCATTCATACACCAAGCTTGGTTACTACAGCCAGAATAATTTACTATTGGTTTCAATGGGAAAATTGACTTTTGACATATATTATCAAGAAACAGGGTCAGACTGACCTAGTTCTCATATGGGTTGGTATGCCTATAGGTAACTGCCTACCTAGGTATGTTGGAAGTCAATAGCTCTAAAAATTATGAAACGTGCCAATGAACAAATCTATTTCCCCATTCAGTACCGCACTGCAAAAAAGCTACAACGGAGATAACTCGGCCATTTGTCATCAAATCATGTTCATTTTCATAATGGATTAATTAGATGAGCATATGAACATTTTGGCCAAGTTGGATTCAAATCTGTCCAGAAATAACAAAACGTGCCACCATTGTTGACGACACACGGACTGTAGACAGACTAAGAGTGAAGTGGTCATCATAGCTCAACTGATTAACAAGTCAGCTAAGAAAAAAAATCTGGAAACCCTGAAAAATATTTACAATGTGACAAAAATGGATGAAAGTCTGCAATCTCTGATAACTTGTGCTAAATCTAGTTTACCTATCTTTGATTGTAGTATCCGGTCCTTCAGGATGTCGCCAGTCTGCCCCCTTCACTGGTAACCACCATGGGACTGCAGCAACCTGTACACAGAGTGGTCAATAATAGTCAACAATGTCAATGCAATATCAATGAACCTTTCCAATTTATCCATCCATCATATGATGTCATAATCAACTACGTGATATGTAGGATGACATCATAATCATTACTTCATGAATGATTCGATTTAGTCCATCTTGAATGCTTAATAGTCTGAGTTGTACGAGTTGTATGTCTTTGCTATTTTAAATAAACATGCTGTTCAATATTTTGAAACTAATTTGACTGGGCGCTGTTGCTTCAAAATATTCAACAGCATACCTGTATAGTTTTCTGAAAACTGATAGTCAGGGAGTTCAGGGATTGATCGAGTGGATGGAGCTTAGATAGAGATGGGCGGGGCATATCTAAAACTGAAAAGGTCCATTGTGGCTATATCTGTTCAGCAATACTGGTTCTTTTAGTGACATGTCTTAACCAGTTCACCAAGAAATTCCTCATATTTCTATCTCAGGACAAACAAAAAGCTAAGTTGTACAATATTTTGAAATTAATAACTCAGGAAGTCATTGCTGCCTTCGATCAATACTTACCATTCTATTACTTTTGAAAACACCAGATTTAAACAGTAACCTGGTGGGAAGGGTCAAGCCATCAAATGCTTATTTTGCCCCTGGAGAAAGATCTTGGACTTAAATTTTGACACACGGAGACCTAAAAGGACCATCAAGTTTAGGGACCGAATCACATTCGTATCAGCAACCCCCACCCCCCCCCCCCACCCCCATATGAAAAATGGAGAGAACTCATGAACATGCATCTCGCCTGAAACATGAATATGCTAAGAGGGTTAACTGCTCTTTGCATATATTAGCCTGGGAATGAGCATGAATATATAATATGAATGATCATGATATATAAACATAATACAAAAAACCTCTCAAACTTGTATTATTTTATGATTATTGGATTTCAGACGTGGAGCCTTCAACCAACCACTTGTTCAACCATCCGTGACACAATATGGTTGTAATCTTCTCACTTGACCATGTCTGTTCCTTAACTTTTGCTTTTTCAAGTACCAAAAGGGAGAAGGACAGTGTGGCCATTTAACTACTGTTTCAAAACAGCTAAAGCGAGTGGATTGGCGGAGTCTGACACATCCCTCCTATAGTAATCCATGAAAGAGGACTCACAGTGTCATTGTGCAACAGCCATGATGTCCTCTAATAAAACACCACTGAATAGGGCGGCCGAGGCAGCTATTCCTCTAACATCATGAGCCCTAGCACATTGCACCTGGTGCCCAGTCGCAATCTCAAGGGTAGTCTGAATGCATTCGATCACCCAACGAGAGATAGTATCCATGGATGCGGCGCCATATGGCTTCTTATGGCAGATCCACAAATGTCTATCATTTGACCGTAGAGAGTCCGTCCTTTTTTTGTACTTGGTCAAAGCACGGACTGGACACCAGGCACTGGCATTACAATCAAACCTTGTTAGCTTTGGTATAATGATCGGTTTGCCAGGATATTTCAAAGATTGATTCTTTGACATAAACTCTGCTCTTGGCAGCAATCGTAGACCCTCTCCGGAGACAATAAATCGGTCCCTCTCTACTGAAAGTGCATGTATCTCACTGCACCTTCTTGCTGAGGAAGCTGCCAATAGAAAAACCGCCTTTAGAGTCAGATGCTTTAGACTAGTTGAACCCAAAGGTTCAAAAGGGTGCTTGGCCAGTACATTAAGCACCAAAGATAGGCTCCAAGCTGGAATGACTACCGGTTATCGGAGATTGCTCATTCCCTTCACCATCAGATTAAACTGGGCCACCTCTGGACTATCCCTGTTGGCTAAACAAGGGATAACTGATGCTAAAGCTGACTTGTATCCAGCAATTGTGAGAGGAGCCAGTCCTGTAAAGAATAGCTCACACAGAAAGTCTGCTATTTGCTGAATAGTGGATTGATTCTTTCACACCACTCTGCAAAATTGTTACGCTTGTGGTTATATGATTTGAAGGTTGCCCTCCTGCTTGCAGCTGCGATGAAACTCACAGCCTGTTGAGAAAAGCCTTCCAATGTGGAACGTTGTTTGATAACATCCATGCAGTTAATTTGAACATTTCGAGCCACTCGTGTAGGAAGTAGCCCTTGGCTTGGGAGATTATGTTCAGAATCTCGGGCAGCTGCGCTGGATTGTCCACCCGCAGATCCAGGAAATCCGTGAACCACGCCCTGCTGGGCCAAAACGGCGCTATTAGCAGGACCAGGCACAGCTCCTCCCTGATCGTCACCAAAACCTTCGGTAGAAGAATGGTGGGCAGATACGCGTAAGAGTACATCCCTCTCCAGCTTATTGGCAGAGCATCTGTATCGACGGCATTTGGATCTGGAATCGCGGAGACATAAGTCATGATTTGAGCATTTTCTTTTGTGGCAAACAAGTCCACGTTTGGATTGCCACAATGCTCGAAGATCCTTTGTAGAACTGGAGGGTGGAGAGACCATTCTGTTGGCAGAATTCTCTGTCTGTGAGACAAAGCATCTGCCAGAATGTTCAATCGCCCAGGAATGTCAGCTGCTTTCACAACAATGGAGTAATTTCTGCACCATTGAATCAAGTGCCACACCTTCATACACAGTGTGGGCGACCTGGTCCCGCCTTGGTGATTTATGTATGATACTACTGTCGAATTGTCCGACCGTATCAATATCACCTTGCCCCTGACTTCTGGAAGAAACTTTTCCAATGCCAGTTCCACTGCCATCATTTCCAACAGATTGATATGCAGCTGACTCTCCTGGAGAGTCCATGTGCCCGAAACCTGGTGTTCTTCCAGGCAGGTCCCCACCCCTCCAAAAATGCATCTGTGTACATGGACAGCTGGGGGTGGGGCAGGTGAAGCAAAACTCCTACTAGGAGATTCTAACGCTCCTTCCACCATACAAGATGCGATATTATTGGCTCCAAAAATGGCACCAGCTTTGACACAGGTTCTGTTCTCTGCTTCCACAGAGACATCAGATACAACTGGATAGGTCTTCGCATTAGAGCAGCGTACAGGATTACCTGCTCCATGGAGACCATTATGCCCAGCATCTGAAGAAATCTCCGCTCCTGAATGTGGTTTCCCAATCGAAAACTCTTGAGGATGGCTAACAGAGACACCACTTTGGGCTCTGACGGGTAAACCCTGCCTTCCTCGAGATCGAATCGCATCCCCAAATAAACGAAGTGTTGAGTGGGTGTCAATTCGGATTTCTCCCTGTTGACTATCCAGCGTAGATCTGAAAGCAATTTCAGAGTCAGAGCAGTATCCACTCCTAACCTGGCTAGCGTGTCCGCCTTGATAAGCCAATCATCTATGTAGGTGTGAAGTGCCACATTCTCTCTTCTGAGAAACGCTGTCACCGCTAGGACCACTCTGGTGAAAATCCTTGGGGCTGTCGACAGGCTGAAAGGGAGGACAACAAACTCCCATACCTGATTCTGAAACGCGAATCTCAGAAACCTGTGACAACCCCTGTTCATTGGAATGTGGAAATATGCATCTTTCAGATCAATTGACACACACCACATTCCTTTCCTCAATCCTGCCATTACCGATCTCAGAGTTTCCATCTGAAACCGAGGCCTATGTATAAACCAATTCAATGGCTTGCGATTGAGTATGGGTCTCCACCCCCTGTGCTCTTGGGGACTAGGAACATGTTTGAATAGAAGCCTGGAGTACCCTGGTTTGCTGGTTTTATTGCTCCCTTCAGAAGCAAACCTGAATGGCTTCTAATTTGTCTGTCTCCCTTGGTACGGGAAGGCCCAGCAAGATCAGAAGTAGCTGGCTTGGCTTTTGCCTTGCTCTTATGCTTCTTCTGCTTCTTGGAGGAGGTAGGTTGTAATGTAGTAATAACGACCAGACGACCCGGAGGGTCTGGTCTTCTGTTTTACTAATTACATATACCTACCTCCTTGCATTACTGCACATCTCAAGCCTCCCCTCTGTCAAATTATCTTTTTGGGGGTTGGGGGGAGGCCTGAGGCTTCATTGTAATGGTCATATCTTGTTAGATTAGTTATATTCAACTAAGATATTCATATATCATTCAGCCTTTGGGTCAGTTTTGTCATATTTGGGTATTTCAGATTGAAAATTTCAGTCATAATTTAGGTTAGTTTGTAATTTCAGCTTTAGTCAGATATTCAGAGCCGAGTAGTGACAGGATCATCTACCTCTTCATGGATCTGCTTAAAGCTGGATTATATGACTGACTTCGTCAAAGGAATGTAATCATGGTTGCTACAACAAGGTCATGTGATAGCTATCAACCAATGAGGTTGTCATTGTGCTTAATGACCTTCTCAGTGGCTATGGGTATTGGATTAACCCTTTTCTTGCCTCATTCTGAGATATAGCATTCAAGTGAATTACTATGGATCTCATCATTAGAGAGTATGGAGATTCCTAAAGAAGCCTCCAGTCACTCTGTAACCACAATACCCAGCAAACATTGGCTGTAAAAAATTCATCCTACTACGCTTCCCTTCAGAGAAGGAAAGAGCTATAGTAATGCAAAGAGGTAGGTTGTCATGTAGTAATAACTTCCTCATTGTGTGCTTGGGATTTGTCCACAAGCGGCTGAACAGGACCACTCGTACCAGAACTCTGGACCCCAAGAACCCAACGGTCATCCTCAGTGACCATCGGGACCACACCATACAGCTCGTACTCCCCTCTGGGGATACGGCACCTTGCTCGCACCTCCCTAGAGGCCGCAGGGAGCTGGCTCTTGGTCAAGAATTGCTTGCTATAAATAGCCTCGAGCAATTCCTTGAACCGTGGATCCAGTCCAATGAACTGAATCCGAGCCGCAGGCAAGACCCCCGTCCGAATCGCTGCAACCGATGGATGGGGCATGTCTTCCTCGGTCGTGGCCGAAACCATGGACGGGTCCACCCTGGCTAGCCAAGCCAGAGCATCGGATCAGTCCGTCACCAAGGAAGACACCCCTGTGAACACATCACCCGTTGACGTGTTCACAGATCTACCAGCAGCGGCCTCCTGGCAAGGAGCCACTGCTGGAAACCCAGCAACACCAGTACCGCATGGTCCCGCTGCCATCCCATGAAACAGGGGACCAGTCCATCTCCGAAGAAGACAACCCCGTGAACACATCACCCGTTGACATGTTCACGGGTCTACCAGCAGCGGCCTCCTGGTAAGGAGGCACTGCTGGAAAGCCAGCAACACTGGTACCGCATGGTCCCGCTGCCACCCCATGAAACAGGTTCAATGGTGTAGGCCCGCACGGAAAACCGTGCGGACCCATAGCGACTATGGAACTGTGGCCATACACGAGCGCCAACGGCACCCCACATGTGGCCGCAGGACCAGACAAGATAGGCGAGTACCAAGCCTGGCCAGCAACACCTGTCACCGTGTTGGTTGGTGGCAAACCAACCAACACTGGACGGGTGCCCGGTACCGATGTGGCCTCAATCACGGGCGGAGTGGCTGCCATGGCTTGCGCCAAGCCAGACAGATGGAGGGCAGTTCCGTCCAGGATGGAATCGACCTCCATGCTCTCCACCCGCGGTATCTCAGGCCGCAACAACCTCTCCTCTTCTGCCTCCTCATCCTCAGACCCCGAAGAGTCGTCATCAGATGAAGAAGCACTGGAGTCATCCTGGCGAACGGCTCCCATGCCTGACAGACCGGCTACCGCTACTGGACCTCCTGGAGGTGGCCGCAGAGAAGCAGGACCTGCCAGGCCGGAGCCCGAGGGGACCGCCAGGGAGCCATACGAGATGGTTTCCCCACCCCCCCCTCGGTATCCTGTCCAGAAACCTGTACATGGACAGGGTCCATACAGGACATGGAGAGAGATTGCCCTACAGTCTTCGGTATCAGATGACACCAGCATGGGCAGAATGCTATGCAATAAGCCTTGCATAGCAGACCCAAATCATGGCGGGGGTGCCATCTCCGAACCCTCCAACTGCAGACGAGGAGCGCCCCAGGGGCCGAAATGGATGCGTCTCAATTTCTTTTTGAACTGCATGACCCTGCGTCAGACCCAGCCAAGTCCTTCTCGGCAAGGAACTCGACCAAAACTAAACGGGCCACACTGAACAGACATTACACCTATTATCAACATTACAAGACGAACATCGAAAACAGACATGGTCCTTAAACGTGACCTTGATGAATTTGTGACACTCTGGGAAAGATGGCGGGGTAGGCTTGGCCTGAAAACAAGCACAAACCTAAAATAAGCAAGCAGAACGAAACAGGAATGGAAGGCAGACAAATAATCTTCAAATATTTTGACAATACACCTATTATCAACATTACAAGATCGAGCATCGAAAACAGACATGGTTCTTAAGTGACCTTGATGAATTTGTGACACTCTGGGAAAGATGGCGGGGTAGGCTTGGCCTGAAAACAAGCACAAACTTAAAATAAGCAAGCGGAACGAAACAGGAATGGAAGGCAGTCAAATATTTTGACAATAAATTAAAAGTTAACACTCTGGCACCCCACACCCGCAACGTTACAACCAAGATCGCGTAAGCTGGTGACAAGAACCATAGCGGGCCAATAATACACCCATAAAGTGATCCTGCGGGATGTATAAACACAGAACCAGGAACCATATCGAATGCATTCGCGGTATATTTAAGAATTAATTCCGAAATTATACTACTCAAACAAAGGCCAAAACGATACGTGAAGGAACAACAAAATGAATTATCATACTGCTGTAGAACATGGTAAAACCGCAGAACTCACATCTTAATCAAGAATTTTTAAATCATCGATCAATGCAAACAGATCGTGATTACACGCAAAACTTGACATAATTCTAAAGTTTCTGGCACAAAACACACGCAGCACCCAGAATAAGATCGCGAATTAATGAAACATTTCTTTCACCAAAATAATCCGAGAAATAAAAGGGCGTGGCATCACCCGTTCGGACCATACGGTTGAACGACATAAGCAGATTTTTAATGTTAAAAACCGTAAGCCAATGCCTAGTTTCATGTTACTGCCCGATCGCTGTTGGGATTTAAAGGAGGCGATCTTATCTGACATATTTTGTTGTAACCACACGTCCCAGTTCCGGGGTCAGAAAATGGGACATGCAACACAGACGAAATTTCAGAGACACAAAGTCTCCATGTAGCTAGATAAATAACAAGAAAGAATACGACCTGAGAATCAGAGGCTCCTTCCAATCCAGTAATTCAAGTAAACGAAACAGCAAATAAGCACACAAAAACACAGAAAACTGAGATTTCTCCACGCAAAAAAGCAATGTATCTCTTGTTGCTATGTAAACAAGAATGAGTGTCTCTGGCAGGCGGGACCCGTTTGTTGGGAGTCGGGTACCCAGTTCCACGCGCCGGTAAAGCTTACTAAATCTAGATTCCCAGAGCCAGCTATCAGGGTAGCTGTATTATCAATGAGTAATGTAATGGTAAGTATTGATCGAAGGAGAATAGTCTTTCCAGTTGAAAATAAAAAAACAAGTCTTGGCCTGGAAATGGCGTTTCACTAAACAAAACTCTAAAGTTGCTTGACCATTTAAAGGTTAACCCTTTCAGCAACAAATTCCTGAAAAAGCAAATTCTTTACAATATAAAAATTGATCTGTTGAATATTAATTTGACTGGAAGGCAACAGTTTTGAGTTTTCCTCTATGGTTGCCTTGAAAATGAGATATGGGGAATTCATCGGTTAACGGGTTAAGGAATCGGATTCCTTTGCAATTAAAATAGCTGTAAGTCTATAACATGAACGAATTTATTGATTTTAATAAACCAATTAGCATGCGTATACAAAGTATTACAAATACCAACAAACAGTGATGTCAAAATATTGCTAAAAGTTGTTGCTGTCCAATAGATAGGAGCAAATTATTTCCAAATTTCCATATTAAATGGAAGTTAAGGACTTTAGCAATCTGACGTTATGTGATTTTAGAGATACAATATGAAGATCCTACATTTCTGGAATACTCACCGCCTGTGTGATGCCTTTACTCACTTCCTCACTGATCATGCTTTCTGGAACAAATGAGTCGCCAAACGTCTCAGCCTGCAACAGATTATCATTACAATGTTGGTGATGCCATGGACATACATATACAGTACAGCTCCGAAATAAGCTCGCACGTTTAAAAAACAACACAGAAACGGAGTGCAACAGGACATTCACACTTAGCTCCGCTCCAGTGGATGTGGTGGACAAAAGGTCAAGACATTGACTATATAACCTAACTTCTCCAAAATCGTTGGACATAATTCAAACAAATTTGGTATGTGAGTTGCCCATATGATTGTGGAGTACAATAGGAGTAGTAGAGTCGGAATTAAAATGATACCACCTCCCTCAACTGGCAGCCGATCGGCGATCCGTGGCCCCCACCGCCCTCTTAATCCCTGGGGACTTAGGGTTGTTGAGACATGTGGTTGGTGTTTGCCTTTCATTCTGGTCCTGATCGGTACCACGAGAATGAAGTGATTTAATCCAGGTCGGAATTAAAATGATACCACCGACCTCAACTGGCCGCCGTTCGGCGATCCGTGGCCCCACTGCCCTCTCAATCCCTGGGGCATAGGAATTTGAGACATGTGTATAAAACTCCCGTGCGGACCCCACATGTCCGGGAGAACCTCCTCAGGATACCGGCCAGTGGCCGGCCTCTCTCTCTCTCTATTCTGATCGGTATCCTGAGGAGGGTTTTCTATCTGTGGGACATTTTGGTACCTATCTTACCTATCTACTACCCCACCCTGTTGATATTCCAGCCGGCTGGTGCGTGTGTCTGTGGTGCTTTAACTCCGCACTGGGGAGTGTCGCGGTGGGTCTTTATCTAACCTGGTCATATTACCCCGGCCCTAGTGTCTTACCTAGTTTCGAAATTTCAGGCACGTTCTAACGAGGTCTTTTGAGCGAGATTTGAACCCAGTCTGTAGCCTGGGAACGCTATGCAATTCCACAACTCTATCGATCGACCCACCACAACACCACTAAAATCTCGCCTCTTAGTAATCTTATCTCTGAGCATGAGTTGTGCAATCGCTGTTATGCACCAACACAGCAACGTGTGAACCCATAACTTATCAGCTATAATAATGCATACATAGTTAATGCGATGCATACATGGCCGAGACAGTTAATGCGTATTATACAATTGTTGCGCAATAATAGCAAAGATCTGGGACTGATAAGCGCAGCAATGAGAACACATAACTTATCAGCTATATTTACTAATGCATACATGGTTGAGGTAGTTAATGCGTCGGTTCAAATCCTTCTTTTGTGCTATTAGCAAACTTAAAATCACAGGTTCAAATCTCACTATTAGAATTTGTGGATAACTTGGCCATTTCTGGTCCGGTTTTAAAATGGTAAACAGTTTTGAAATTCTCGCTTCATTCCGGTCCTGATCGGTACCATGAGAATGAAGTGATTTAATCCCCAGTACCAACTCGGTACAATACAAGCATACACTCTCTCACAATACTGACACGTGTTGCCAGGGACGCGTGCGCATGCGTGCTACACGTTCTTACGGCTTAGCCATACCTCTCTCATAGGGCTTTATACACGTGTACTTTCCTATCCAGGGGGCATGCTTGGAACGCACGGTCATCCCATACCCGGCCTAGCTGGGACGGCCCGTACCCGTCGCACATCTGACGCACATTTAGAGCCAACGTCCCATACCCAGGGACAACCCGTACCCGTCACACATCTGACGTCCATTTAGAGACAAGCATCCACTATCACATCGATGGACCACCCACATCGCCTTGTGATCAACCACACATAATAGGGTCTGAACGCCCATTTAGAGAGAGGCATCCACAGTGACATAGACCATGATTACTGTTGCACAGCTTCGCGAGGTTGCAAAGCAATTCGGCCTTAGAGTAGCCTCTAAGGCCAACAAAGCCGATCTGCTCCAGATGATCGGGCAGGCCCATGCCGAGGAGTGAAGGAAATTTAAATTTCCCTTTCTCCGAGATCTAACAATACTCACCATTCTGTTACTTCTGATATACAGCTGGCCCTGACAGCTGGCCCTGACAGCTGGCTCTAGGAATATAGACTTAGAAATCTTTACCGACTCCTTGGAACCGGGTACTCGGCTCCCAACTGCCGAGTACCCATCTACCATAGAGCTCATATTGTTTGCATAGCCACCAAACAAGAGAAACCCATGGCTTGCCTCCGTGGGGATGGGAGGCTGGGTCCGTAACAGAATGATGAGTATTGTTAGATCTCGGAGAAAGGGAAATTTAAATTTCCTTCATTCTCCTTCGATCAATACTCACCATTCTATTACTTCTGATATACACCAGATCCGGTCAGTAACCTGGTGGGAAGGGGCAAGCCATAACTGATACTTTTGCCCCTTGGAGAAAGAGCTAGACGTAAAACTTGACTAAAGGAGACCTAAAAGGACCGCCAAGTTAACGGAACCGAATCACATTCGCATCACTGCCCACCCTACCCCCCTTTTTTCTCCTAAGAAAGGGGAGAGAACTCACGAACATGCATCTCGCCTGAAAACACAAATATGCCAAGAGGGTTAACTGCTCTTTGCATATACACATGTATTAGCCTGGGAATGAGCATGAATATATAAGATGAATGAACATGATATATAGACATAATACAAAAAACTCTCAATCTTGAATTACCTCATGATAAATGGATTCCAGATGTACCGCCTCCAATCATTCACTTGTCCGGCCATCAGTGACACAATCTGGTTGTCATCCTCTCGCTCGACCATGTCTGCTTCTTAATTCTTTCTTACTAAAGTCAAAAAAGGGAGAAGAGCAGTGTGGTCGCTTAACTATCGTTTCAAAACAGCTATAGCGAGTGGATTGGCTGAGTCTGACACATCCCTCATATAGTAATCCGTGAATGAGGACTCACAGTGCCATTGTGCAACGGCCATGATGTCCTCTAACGGAACACCACAGTAAAGGGCGGTCGAGGCGGCTATTCCTCTAACATTGTGTGCCCTTGCGCATTGCACCTGGTGCCCAGTCGCCATCTCATGAGTAGTCTGAATGCATTCGACTACCCAACGAGAGATAGTATCCATGGATGCGGCGCCATAAGGCTTCTTATGGCATATCCATAGATGTCTATTGTTCGACCGTAACGAGTCTGTCCGTTTTCTGTACTTAGTCAAAGCACGGACCGGGCACCAAACACTGGCATCACGATCAAACCTTGTTAGTTTCGGTATAATGATCGGTTTGCCGGGATATCTCAAAGATTGATTCTTTGACATAAACTCTGCTCTTGGCAGAAGACACAGACCCTCTCCGGAGGCAATAAATCGGTCCCTCTCTGCTGAAAGTGCATGGATCTCACTGCGCCTTCTAGCTGAGGAAGCTGCCAATAGAAAGACTGCCTTTAGAGTCAAATGCTTTAGACTAGCCGAACGCAACGGTTCGAAAGGGTGCTTGGCCAGTACATTAAGCACTAAAGATAGACTAGACTCCAGGCTGGAATGACTACCGGTTGTCTTGGTCGGAGATTGCTCATTCCCTTCACCATCACATTTAACTGGGCTACCTCTGGACTATCCCTGTTGGCTAGAGAAGGGATAACTGATGCCAAAGCTGACTTGTATCCAGCAATTGTGACGGGAGCTAGTCCTGAAAAGAACAGCTCACACAGAAAGTCTGCTATTTGCTGAATAGTGGATTGAAAGGTATCAATACCCTTTTCTTCACACCAGTCTGCAAATCTGTTAACCTTGTTGTTATATGACTTGAAGGTTGACCTCCTTCTCGCAGCCGCGATGAAATCAGCAGCTTGTCGAGAAAAGCCTTCCGATGTGGAATGTTGTTTGATAACATCGACGCAGTCAATTTGACCATTTCGGACCGCTCGTGTAGGAGTGTCCCTTGGCCTGGGAGATTATGTTCGGAATTTCGGGTAACTGCACTGGGTTTTCCACCAGCAGATCTAGAAGATCCGTGAACCACGCCCTGCTGGGCCAATACGGCGCTATTAGCAGGACCAGGCAGGGTTCCTCTCTGATCTTCACCAATACCTTCGGCAGAAGAATGGTGGCTTATCGCCAGAGCGTCTGTATCGACGGCATTTGGATCTGGAATCGGCGAGACATAAATCATGATTTGAGCATTTTCTCTTGTGGCGAACAAGTCCACGTTGGGTTTGCCCCAATGTTCGAAGATCCTTCGTAGAACCGGAGGGTTGAGGGACCATTCTGTTGGCAGAATTCTCTGTCTGCGAGACAAAGCATCTGCCAGAATGTTCAATCGCCCAGGAATGCGAGGTGCTTTCCAAACAACCGAGTAATTCCTGCACCATTGAATCAAGTGCCACACCTTGATACACAGTGTGGGTGACCTGGTCCCGCCGTGGCGATTTATGTATGATACTACCGTCGAATTTTCCGACTGTATCAATATCACCTTGCCCCTGATCATCGGAAGAAACTCTTCCTACGCCAGTTCCACTGCCATCATTTCCAACAGATTGATATGCAGCTGACTCTCCGGGAGAGTCCATGTGCCCGAGACCTGGTGTTCTCCCAGGCAGGCACCCCACCCTTCCAGCGATGCATCCGTGTAGGCGGACAGCTGGGGGTGGGGTAGGTGCAGCGAAACCCCTAATAGGAGATTCTGACGCTGTTTCCACCATACAAGATGCGATAGGGGTTCTGTTCTCTGTTTCTACAGAGACATCAGATACAACTGGATAGGTCTTCACATTAGAGCAGCGTACGGGATCACTTGCTCCATGGAGACCATCATACCCAGCATCTGAAGAAACCTCCTCGCCTGAATGTGGTTTCCCACTCAAAAACTCTTGAGGATGGCTAACAGAGACACCACTCTGGGATCTGACGGGTAAACCCTGCCCTCCTCGAGATCGAATCGCATCCCCAAATAAACGAAATGTTGAGTGGGTGTCAACTCGGATTTCTCCTTGTTGACTATCCAGCCCAGATCTGAAAGTAACTTCAGAGTCAGAGCAGTATCCACGTTCAACCTGGCTGCAGTCGTCTATGTAGGTGTGTAGCGCCACATTCTCTTTTCTGAGAAACGCTGTCACCGCAAGGACCACTCTTGTGAAAAACCCTCGGAGCTGTCGACAGGCCAAACGGGAGCACAGTAAACTCCCATACTTGATTCTGAAACGCAAATCTCAGAAACCTGTGCCAACTCCGGTTCATAGGAATGTGGAAGTATGCATCTTTCAGATCGATCGACACACACCACATTCCCTTCCTCAATCCCGCCACTACCGATCTCGGTGTTTCCATCTGGAACCGAGGCGTATGGATGAACCAATTTAATGGCCTGAGATTGAGTATGGGTCTCCATCCCCCCGTGCTCTTGGGGACAAGGAACATATTTGAATAGAAGCCCGGAGTGTTCTGGTTCGCTGGTTTTATTGCTCCCTTCAGAAGCAAACCCGACACTTCGTTTTGAACGGCTTCTAACTTGTCTGGTTCCCGTGGTACGGGTGTCCAGACAGGTGCCAAAGAGAGATTCTGCGGCGGAAAGTCCCACACCACTCCGGCATGTACCCCTGGGATAACCATCCCAGGACCAGACTGTCTGACGTCACCCCTCGCCAGGCCTCGACGAAACGCATGAGCCTTCCACCAACCATAGATGACTCGACGTCTAACGGGGTTGTCCGGCTCGCGGTCCACCCCCCCCCCCCACCCTTCTTAACGAGAGAGAACCATTTCCGTCTTGGCTCGGCGGGTATAACCACAGGTGCGGTCCAGGCGGATATGAAGGGAGCTTTCGTGCCCTCAGGTACGATCCGCTCCCTTCTTTCCGCCCTTGGAGGACTTACCCTTACCCTTCCCCTTGCCCTTCCCGCCTCTAGGGCGATCAGGAGCAACACTGGGGAGGGTAGGGGCCTCCACAACCTTCCTGGCTTTCTTAGCCGGTAGCGGCTGAGAAAATCCAGCTGAAGCAGAAGTCGCAGCAGGCTTAGCTTTCGCCTTGCCTTTCTGCTTCTTCTGCTTCTTCGAAGGTTGGCCAGCTAACGGTTTCCCTACAGCCCCTAGTGCGTGCGCTTGCCGCATTAGCTCTAGCTGCAGGTTAACCGCCAACCGATTCTGCGCAATGCTGGCCGTGTCCTCTAGGATGGCCCGCGCTTGGCCACTGAAGATGCTAGGCCCTGTCAGGGGTGTCCCAAGAAGACGCTCCCTGACTGCCGTAGCCGGACGCATATGGTCAAGAACCATCTGCCTCCTGGACTTGGTCACACGCGCTTGCACCCTTGCCAATGTGTCCATAGACAGCACCAAGCCGTCATTCATGCACGAAAGCGCCACAGGTGGCACAGGGTGGCCTGGCCCCGCTTCAGCCCACACCGACTGAAGGCGATAAGAATGATTGACAGCACCCATAGCTGCCCTCACCGCATAGGGACAGGACTTCCTCTTGGTGTACCTGGGACCTGTCCACAAGTGCCAGACTGGGGCCACCCGCTCCAGCACTCTGAACCCCCAGGACCCATCGGTCATCCTCGGTGACCGACGGTACTACACCATATCTGTCGTATTCCCCCCGCGGAATACAACACCTTGCCCGCACCTCCCTGGAGGCCGCAGGGAGCTGGCCCTTGGTCGTAAGTTGCTTGCTATAAATAGCCTCCAGCAACTCTATAAACCGTGGATCCAGTCCCACTGACGGGATCCGGGCCGCGGGCAAGATCCCCGTCCTAATCGACGCAACCGACGGACGGGGCGCATCCTCCTCGGCCGTGGCCAAACCACAGACGGGTCCACCCTGGCTAGCCAAGCCAGAGCCTCCGACCAGTCTACTTCCGAGGAGGAAACACCCGCGAACACGTCACCCGTTGACGCGCTCACGTGCCTGCCAGCCACGGCCTCCTGGAAAGGAGCCACGGCTGACACGCCATGCACTCCGGTACCAAACAGTTCCGCCGCCACCCCATGAAACACACCAGTCCATGGGGTAGGTCCGCACGGAAAACCGTACAGACCCGTAGCGGACGCGGAACCGTGGCCAGACACGGGCGCCAACGGCACCCCATGTCTGACCAGCGGACCGGGTGAGATAGGTGAGTACCACACCCGGCCCGGCACACCGGTCACCGTGTCAGCTGGTGTCAAACCAACCGACACGGGACCTGTGCCCGGTACCAGATTGGCCTCAACAACAGGCGGAGCCGCTGCCCTGGCTTGCGCCAAGCCAGACAGATGGAGGACGGTTCCGTCCAGGATGGAATCGACCTCCATATTCTCCACCCGTGGCATCACAGGCCGCAGTAATCTCTCCTCCTCGGCCTCCTTGTCTTCAGACTCCGAAGAGTCGTCATCAGACGAGGAAACCGCGGAGCCGTCCTGGCGGATGGCTCCCACACCTGACGGACCGGCCACCGCTACTGGACCACCCGGAGGTGGCCGCAGAGAAACAGAAACCGTCAGGCCGGAGCCCGACGGGACTGCCAGGGGGCCATACGAGACGGCTCCCTCTGTGGCCAGTCCAGAACCCTGTCCTAGGACAGGGTCAGAACCAGGCATGGGGAGAAACTGCCCCCCAACCTTCGGCAGCAGAGACGACACCAGTGTGGGCAGAACGCTATGCAGAAAACCCTGCATAGCCGGACCGAACCATGCTGGCGGTGCCAACTCCACCATCTCCAGCTGGGGATGTGGAGCGCCCACCCACCGGCCGAACCGGACGCTCCACGATTTACCATTGCACCGCCTGACCCCGCGTCAGACCCAGCTCAACTCCACGGACCACACTGCACACACACTACACCTAACATCTAGGTAACATGGCGTACACCTAAAACACTCCATGGTCCTTGAACAAGACCCGTACGAATTTGTGGCACTCGTCACATGATGGCGGGGCTGGCTTGGCCTATAAATAAGCACAAACCTACAATAAGCAAGCGGAACGACACACGGATGGAAGGCAGACAATTAATTTTCAAATAATTTGACCATAAATTAACTGCAACCCTCCCGCACCCCACCCCACAACGTTACAGCAAAGATCGCATTGACTATAATGACAAGAACGAAGCGGGCATAAATACACCCATAATTGATCCTCCAGGATGTATAACGGAACCAGGAATCATATCGCATAGCATTCGGGGTATATTTACCAATTAATATAAATTATACTCCTAACGAAAGCCAAAATGATATGTGAAGAAACAACAAAATGTAAACAAACTGCTGTAGCACACGGTAAAACCGCAGACCACGCATCTTAATCAAGAATTTTGAAACCACCGATCATTGCAAACAGATCGTAACAACACGTAAACTTGAACCTTCCAAAGTTTCCGGTACCATTTTTAGTACGCAGCACCCAGAACAAGATGCGCGAATTAATGAAACATTTTCTTCACATAAAGATCCGAGCACCACGGGTGTGACATCACCCGCTCGGATCCTACAGAGAACGACGTCAGCCGATATTCGTGTTAGAAATACCGTAGCAAACACCTATTTTCATATCTGCCGATCGCCTGTTGGGGTTTAAAGAAGGCGATCATACAGCATATCTCATTGTTAACACACGTCCCAGACTCTCTGGGGTCAGAAATTGGGACATGCGACACAACAAAATTTAGAGACCTAAGTCTTTTAACTATGGAATAATAAGGAAATATACAACCTGGTTATCCTCGGCAGTATCCATATTAATCCAAATATCCTTGTAGAAACGCACTAGCTATCACAATAAACCACAGACAAAAAGACTTAGATTCAATTTCTCAAGATCTTTCCAACTGCAAAAGCATGTATTCCTCTTGTTGCTATGCAAACAAGAATGAGCTCTATGGTAGACGGGTACTCCTTTGAATCCCCACAAGAAAGCGCAGCGGCTCCGTGAGCTTCGTCAGGTGGACAAGGTGGTGACTGCTGGCTTGCGAGCCAAGACTGTAGTGAGGCAGATGGTGGACCATCCACTGGAGCACTTACCTCCCCTATGCAGGATCGCTAAGCGAATGATAAGGGGGCCGAGGTCTGAACCCTTAGCCCGGAGCACGAGGCGAGAAGCCGAACACATTCTCGACCACCGTCTCGGCGAAAGAGAGCCAGAGGATAGAGGACACCGGTCAGTACGCTGGACATTCTTCAGAGGTCTAGAAGGAGACCTCACAGGCCAGCTCATGCAAAAGATCCAGCAGACAGTCCAGAACGCCTTCTACCTCCGCTACACCCATACCTATCGCATCCGTCATATCGAAGACGGTAGGGTGATGCTCTTCCACAAGAATGCTCCAGGGAGCCCATGATTGAACACGATAGGAGCAGCTCAGGACTGGGTGGCCGCAAGAGAGCAAGCCCGCCTCGACACAGACAATATCGATCGACCCAACACCAAGTGGGCTTTCGTTCGATCAATCAACGTTGAGGTCAGGGCTGTCATCGACCGCCAACCTCTGCTTGGGACAGAGTATGACTGCCCTCGACACCTACAGGGACAACATGTGTCTCTGGAGATGTCTAGCAGTCCACTGAGGAGCGAGAGCCGATAGAAGTACAGCTCCTGCACGAGAGCTTGCCACACAGTTCTACGCCAAGACAGTACCTGATGTCCGCAACACCTCGCTGGATCAGCTGGACAAGTTCTTCGCCAAGATCGGGATTCACGTGTATGAACCAACCGAAGAGGGCACCTGGCACTTGATCAGGCAAGCAACTCACTACCGTGACACCATGACCATCGGAGTGTGGGACCACCACGCCTTCAACATCAAGAACATCTCCAAGCTGGTACATATACTAGTCTTCAGTCACTGTCAGCAGAGGTTTACACAGGCATGCAATCTTCAACACCACGATGATCACTGTACAGGCAGCAAAACAACAATCGTGTGTCCTGGCAAGAAGGTTGAGGCGCCACAGTCTGCGTATGAGAAAGCCTTCTATTCGCCCCAACCATCCAGTTCAGCGGCTACTCATTGGATCGAGTATGAGTCGAGAAACAGAGGCGTACACATTAACCATGTAGAGTGTGGGCACGGTGGCGAGCGTTGGATCGAGGGTGCTCCCGTAGATGGTTATGATCCGACCACCAACACCGTTTACCAGTTCCATGGCTGTGTCTGGCATGGGTGTCCACAACACCAGCAAGGTGAGGATGCCGAACAAAGATACCGCAAGACAGTCCTGAGAGAGAAACTGAGAGCGTCTGGATGCACGCTTGTGGTACAGTGGGAGTGCTGTATAAAACGCTGCCCAAGCGTCTCTAAACGAGTTCGGACTGTCCCATACCCACACTTCATAGTTTACGACTTCGAAGCACTCCTAGATGGTATCAAGACTCATCCTACGGAGCCTCTCATGATCGAGAGTACTCACATACCTATCTCTGTGTCAGTTGGCTGCTCCTAAGAGGGCGCCACGAGTGAGCCCACTCACCTCTGCAAGCCTGACCCCAAAGAACTGATCAGAGAGTTCATGCTGGAGATCCAACGGCGAGCATAACATACCGACAGACCTGGACAAGCTCCCAAAGCGACAGCAGCGACTGATCAACAAGTGGTGTGACCAAGTGCCTGTACTGGGGTTCAACTCTGAACGGTATGACCTGAACCTCATCAAGAAGTACTTTGTCGACGAGCTGACTGACAGTATAGGTACAGTGAAAGTCACCAAGAATGCTGGTCAGACCATGTTCCTCATAACACCTGAGCTACGCTTTCTCGATGTGCTGAACTACCTTGGCCCAGGAGTCTCGTACGAGGTATGGGTCAAAGCTTACGGGTGTACACAGCAGAAGAGCTGGTTCCCGTATGAATGGTTTGACACACACGAGACGCTCAACTATCCAGGGCTTCCTGACTACTCAGCATGGACATCTAAGCTCAAGGGTGGCTACCTTTTGATAGGAGTGGGAACAATGTAACCAGACATTCAGCGAGCACGGAATGCGGACATTCGCCGACTGGCTGCGATACTACAACAACCTGGACGTCAGTCCATTCATCGAAGCCCTATAGCGGATGTGTGAGTTCTACACAGAACGAGAAACAGACATCCTCAAAGACGTGGTGTCTCTCCCAGGTGTGTCACTGCAGTACCTCCTACGTGGAACCGCTAAGCACATGCCAGATGTTAGCCTCTACTCTCCGGGCAAGGAGGCCTATGAGACGCTGAAGGACGCGGTTGTTGGAGGGCCCAGCATCGTGTTCACCAGATACCACGAGGGAGGTGTGACACGCATCACTTGCCCTGTGGTAAGGAGACAGTGCACCATTGGTCCGGTGCCAGTGGTGTAACCAGCTTTAAGGAGCTCCTAGCAGACCACTGGTTTGGATTTGCTGAGGTGGATATAGAGGTCCCTAAGGCTCTGTGGGCAAAGTTCGAGGAAATGCCCCCGCTCTTCTATAACCGCGAGATCCCGGTAGAGGCCGTCTCTTCTGAGATGCAGGCATATCTAGAGCGTACAGGGAAGAAGCGACCCACCACCCAGAAGCTGGTTGGCGCCCTCTCTGGCAAGAAGCGGCTGCTGTACTCACCGACACTCAAGTGGTATATAACCCATGGCCTGGAGATCACTGCTGTATACCGCACCATAGACTATGAGCTCATTTGAGTGGTTCATGGAGAATGTTACGGAGGCCCGCCGTTCGGGAGATGTAGATAAGAGCAAAGCGCTCTTGGCAGATCTCTTCAAACTCCTCGGCAACAGTGCCTACGGGAAGCTCATCGAGGCCCTAGAACGCCATAGCAACACCAGCTTCACGAAGGATGAACGTGTGATAGACAAGGCCCTGCGTAGTGCATGGTTCGAAGATCTCGAGATTGGTGTCATACGAGCTCCAGAATCGCAAGCCGAGAATCACTATTCGAAGGCCCTTCCAGGTGGGGATAGCCGTTTATGAGCTCGCGACGCTGCGAATGCTGGAGTTCTACTACGACTTCCTCGATCGCTACGTAGCTCGTGACAACTTTGAGTACCTGCAGATGAACACGGACTCTGCGTATATCGCTATAGCAGGCTCCAACCTTGACGATGTCATTCGCCCTGAGATGCGAGCAGAGTACCAGCCTCATAAGCGGGACTGGCTAGCTTAGGACAAATGGTCTGGACGGACTCCGGGACTGTTCAAGCTCGAGTTCGAAGGCTCTCGTGGTATCGCTCTCTGCTCCAAATGCTACTACGTGGAGAGCACAGCTGCAAGTAAGTGCTCGGCTAAGGGAGTGTCAAAGCGGCAGAATGAGGTCTCTTGGCAGAGGTTCTACAGCGCCCTACATGGCGGGGTGGACAGAGCTAAAAACCGAGGCCTACGCATGCGCAACCAGGGTATGAGCAGGAAAAACTCGGACTCCGCTTACTATGATAAGCGCCATGTGCTGCCAGATGGTGTCCATACCGAGCCCATCGAGTATCATGTTAGCACCCTAGGGGGTGGTAGCTGTGTGTCTGCAGGGACTAGCTGAAGCTCTTCTACGACAAATGGTCGTCTAGGCACTCCGTGCTGGCGTGCCAGGTAGTACAGTGTAGGCTGCCCCTCCGCCTCCAGATACCTGTCAAGCTGTGAACATCTATCGACCAGTTAGGATCTGTTACACGCCGTCGACCACCTTCCAGCTCACCAGGATCATACAGGTACCGAACCGGAGCATCAGGTCGTAGGCACTCCTCTCCCTTGTTCGCTCCTCTAGAGCTGTGACTGGCAACAGCAGTGTCTGATAGCCTCTACCGGCCTCTTCCCGATTAGCCTAGTAACCTCGGCATTGGATCTCTCCACCACAGCAAGCAGCCCTCTCACCCATACTCTAGAACGTTCACTCGGCACGGCCATTTCCTGGGCGTATTGGTGTGGGAACAGTCTCTCTGCCAGTGTCCGATTCCACCGCTCAACGATAGCCTGGGCACGGTGATGCCCTACCTCACCTCGCCTAACTGCCACACCGTGTTTCTGTATGAGGGCTGCAGTCTCACCTCTGAACTCCTTACCCTCATCCACCTGCAACAATTCCGGCCACTGGAGGGGATTTTCCGAAGCCTCGTAGATACCCTGGAATGCCTGGGCCACCTGACTTGTCTGTGAGCGGTGTTGCAGCCTTGTACCTGCTGGCGACATCGATGATGGTGAGGGCATACTTGTAGGTCTTACGACCAACAGAGTCATGTGGAAGGAATAGAACATCTGCCTGGTGAACTCTGTTCGGGACAGTTTCATCGAAATGGGCATGCCTGATGTGCCGTGGACGAGGTCTGTATATCTGCCACATCGCCTGGCAGCTGAGCCACTGGCTAACTGTATCCAATGTGAAGTTGTGGCCCTTGCTACGTGCAGCCTCGAGTAGTTGAGGGGGCTCATGGTAATATCCACCAGGCTGATAGTAGAGTTCCTCAAGAAAGACGGTTGATTTCATCACTGACGTCCACTCCCGTCCTGTCACGCACGGCCTGGGTGATTTTATCACTGACGTCCACTCCCGTCCTGGGCGAACTATAGACAGTCGTCATTCATTCGACTATCACTGAAGACCTCCTCAAACACCTCCATACACCAGTGTCTAGTCTCTGCTGGATCCTCACTGAACGGTAGTTTATCGATTAACCTTCGGAAGTTAAGTATCTTGACCAGGTCGTACAGAGATGCCATCCTTATATAGCACAGCTGAAATGTTCGGTGGCCCAGATGGCCGTGAGTGCTATGGCAACGTATGGTAGCCAAGGGCCTGCGACGCCGAAGAACGTACCTACTCCTGAGGCGATGGCTGGTATGGCTTCAGAAATCTTCTCCACACCATGGAGAGCATTGTTGGCGATCTTGCGGACCGTCTCGCCAGCCTTCGTTGTGAACAGAGCGATCAGAGCCCCAACTGCTGCCAGCAGCCCGATAGAACCTTTTACGTAAGTGCAATAGATTCCTTTCGCTTTGTGTACTAGCTTGCGGGATTCAGGCTCTACATCATCATACTCACCACCGACCTCGTAGTCTGCATCATAATCCTCCTCATCATAGTCCTCCTCAGTCCTCGACTGGATCTTCATAAGCCTCTGGTTCATACATATCCGTCGCTGGGGACAGCTATATACTAGCTTTAAACTGTAGACTATAGCATGGCATCCGCAATCTTGAATGCGAGCGTGTTTGCCTTAGCCAACTGGAGACTCAGCTTCGCCGACAAGAAGGCGGCAGAGGTTGAGCGTGAGCATCATAACCAGGCGATGGAGAAGCTGTCTAAAGAGAAGTTTGAATACACCAAAGCACTCAAGCATATGCGCCAGACGGAGGTACACGGATGACAACTCTGAGCTCAGGCCAACCAGAGCATCAAAGAGGCAGATGAAAGTCTCGATGAGTACTACGAGGCTGTATCTGAGCCAACGCTCGACTATGAAGCATCGACAGGTCAGAAGACAGCAGAGCTTATAGTAGTGGTGGCAGCTGCAGCTGTGACGACAGGAGTCATGCTCTACGCACGCTCAAGCTGAATACCTGATGTGTTCGACACGCATACCTTAGCATAGCCAAAGTAAAGTACCGTCACACCTAATAAGGGAGTCCCAGCTATGAGGTTTCCGATGTTGAAGCTGAGTCGGTTGCCCTGATTAGGTGGGATGCTCCTGCCCACGAGGTGGTGATGGCCCTCGAGTGCCGACTCGAGGTCATCACTTCCACTGGTGAGTCGCAGAAGTGCATATGACTTAGTTTTCAGTCTGTAGAGTTGGCAGTCAGCCAGCTCGTGTACCTCACCAAGAACATTGGTCCCAGCAACCACAAGCTTGAACTCGTCTAGCTTATCTACCTGCTGGATGGCTACTCCCTTCTGAACCAGGACCACAACAGCGACACATTCCGATGCACCACGATGCAATGTTAGCTCTACCCACTGGTTAGCTGTGGCTTGGACCTGCTGGTGTTCTCGCTCCACATGCACGATCTGCTGTTTGGAACCTGTTTGCTTCAGTTCCTGGTCATTCTCGTCATGCCAGACATGAAGTCTTGGAGCATTCATCGTCGCATCTGCGAGCTGCTGTGTACACCCGGAGGAACAGCCTATCCTGCATGGCAGCCGGATTCATGTGTGTGTTCTCGAGAAGGGTTAACAGTGGAACTGCCACAGGTTTCTCGACACCTGCCCGTAGTTCGAATTCCGTGAACCCCTCATTGCACCCCACAGCGTAGTACCCCTTTCCCTTCGCACAGAAGGTTGGTCCACGAGCCAGCGGACCTAGGACTCGGTACTCATCGCTCACATAGGTGGTGTCCACGGTGCTGTTGCTCTGCACGATCTCCCACCTGTTCAGAACCTGCGGGAGCTCTACCGTCTGTTCTGTTGTGCTCTGAAGCTTGAACCCGAGTGTCATGCTCTTGATCTCATGGATCTGTGCCGAGATTGCAAAGTCGATGTACTTCCCAGCAGCAGACAACGGGTTCTCATCGTGTCGCGGGTTCAATGGCCCCATCTGGATGTTTGCACATACTGCAGCATGTTTAAGGTCTGGGTATATAGAGGTTTTAAACGGCTGCCATGTTTGGTAAATTTCTCCAGCAGATTGTCTATAGGCAGCAGGACAAGTTGGCACGACAGCCACGGTGTGCACTGTCCCACTGTGACAGGGTCTGAGGACTACTTCGTGACATCAACATTATCCACGAGCGAGCCAAGGTTATACCTCCGTCTGATGCGGAGATACTCGCCGCCATAGAGGAAGGAGCGCCAGCTCGTAGTACAAAAGAACTTCTGACTCGGATACTCTACCGGAAGTTTGACAGCACCCAGGGCAGGGCACTCAACCTACCTGTGGCCCAAACCAACAGTCCTGTTATTCTAGCTCTCCAAAGGGCGAGGGTCGATCCCAAAGATCTACTAACGGTCGGGAAGTGGGCCGCCGTATTTAACCTCCATAGCCAGGAAGAGCGAGATATGCTGGATAGCTTCCAGTCTGGAGCAAATGACTACTTCATGGAGGAGGTCAGTGCTGCTGTAGCGGAGAGCCACGACACTGGTCATGCAGAAGGTACTTAGGAGGGGCTCACTGTTGGCCGCTAGGAGGCTGTTGAGCACATCTTCAACGAAAGAGGGCGCAGGAGATTGGCCAGTAATCTGCCAGTATTTCTGAAATTCCCAGATAACTACCACGACTACCTCATCAAATCCGCTCGCAAGTCAGATGCTCATCGTGCATGGACAAAGTGGATCTTCCGTGAGAAGTTCCAGAAGAAGAGAGTCCTACCATCTGACCCTCAGTGGATAAAGTTTCAGCGACAGGCTTCTGAGGAAACTGACAAAGTTCCTCAAGCGTCTGACGAAGTTCTTCCAGCTTCTGACGAAGGTCCTCAAGCATCTGACGAAGGAGCGGAGACGGACGAAGTTCCTCTGCCTTCTGATGAATGAAAAAAGTTGCGTCCGACAGTCTGTCAGCGATGACGCGTAGAGTAGGCTAGTTTCCTGGCTGGATTCAGCTTGTAGGTGAAGGTCTGCGCCTTTTCCAGAGAGCGCTTGAAGTGTGACAGCTCATCTGTCTCCTTGTTGCTGACGATGAAGCGGTACAGATCAGCTGCCCTCTGTACACCTGCGATAAAGTCCCCTTTGGTCTCCTTGAGGGTTAGGCTGTTGTATATGGTCTCGAGCAGGGCACGTCCACACTTGGAGCTGAAGTATAGCAACCGGGCATTGTGGTGGATGTCCGGGGAGATCTCGCGGGTGTACTTCTGAAAGAGGATGAAGACAGTTATCTTTGTGTGCCGGATGCGCCTGGTGATGTTGCTGAGGTAGGTGACTGTCTTCTGGTCCATTGCAGGGTCATTGATAACTAGAACAAGTGGTTCTGTCAGTCGGGCTGCCAGCCGCTTCTCCATCAGTGCTTGCAGGTTCTGCGTCTTGGTGATTGGGCCATTGTACCATTGATCATTACTGTCAACCGCCTCAGCGGCGGAGCCAGACACCAGAAGGATGTATTGAGAGTGTAGATGTTCGGCCAGGAGAGCCCGTGTCCTGACGGGGCAATGATCATCACCACCTGGCCAGCATCAGGCGGCCTACTGTCGAATGGTACAGACATGCGCAAGGAGGATGGTTAGCACTTGGTCGGCGGTAGCCTCGTCTATATCTGGGAGACTAAATGGCAGTACTTCCCGCACCAGCTCTTTCGCCTGCAGAGCGGGGAATCCTGCACCTCCGGCAGCTACGAAGGATGCAATGGAGGCGTCAAGCATGAAATCCCAGCAGCAGATGAGAAGATAGTGGAGAGGGTCTGTGTCAGCACCCACAGTGTCTAGTACATCCAGTATCTGTATGATACATGCACGGGAAGCCATGACTATCCTGTGGTCTTAAACGGCAAACCAAAGAACCCTGACTTCTTCACCTCTGGTAGTTGGAGGCTGGCGGTAGCACCCTCTGCACCATCAACAGTGATCTTGCTCAGCCTGATGGTGCCTAGGTCTTAAATGGCAAACCAAAGAACCCTGACTTCTTCACCGCTGGTAGCTGGCGGTAGCACCCTCTGCGCCATCAACAGTGATCTTGCTCAGCCTGATGGTGCCTACCTTGAGATTCTCTCCATCCTGTTGGAATGAGCTCCGTGGTTGCAGGAGGTCCGTAACCAGGTCTTGTGCATAGGACTCAGCCATAACATTGATGGCTCCAGCCTCATCGACTCCGAGTATACCTCGCATCGTCGCCCTGTCCTTGATACCCATCCCCTTGTATACCGTCTTGGCCTTGTTAATGGCCGATTGTCCTACCATATCAGTGTTCCCGATGAGATCTCGGGCTAGGATGGTACTGCGGATCTCCCTTCTCATTGAAGTCTAGGAAGGAGATAAGGGAAACAGTGTCCTCTGAACCGAGGCGTGCCTCACCCAAGTGAGGAAGATCGCCTAGCTCTTTGCTTTCTAGGTCTGTGAGTGACAGTCATAGTGCTATATACACGGCTTAAACCTACTAGTCATACCCCCCGTCAAATAGTTGGGCATAGGAGGACCACACAGTCGGCCAAGGGAATAGGTAGCAGTGCTCAGGGTACTGGCCCTCTCTGCAGGGGCACGCCTTGTGGGCGGTCCACCATTCCCGGGCATTGGTAATCCTCAGTCTGCGTGCTCGACTATGGGCTACACACCACCCTCCGTCACACCATGCCTCATATGCTGCAGGGGTCTCGTGATCCATCTCTCACTATTCAGAGTGGTTAAATGTAGGCGACGATGATCTCAGCCATTACACTCGTTGCTAGCCCTAGAACCGCAGCCTCCATTAGCGTAACACGCTCAGCCATGATCTTGGTGGCGGCAGTGTAGGAGGAACCACTGATGGCGATCTTTGGGATGGGGTGAGTTATTCCGAGACAGCGCTCAGCCACCCCACTCACCACTGTAGTGAGGACAGCCGCAGTGGTAGCAGGAAGAACCTCATTTCCACCTGTCATCTTCACCATGGCCACATTCGCCTCCACGTTACTGGCGATATGGACTGCCAGGGGCTTAGCCTGTGTCAGTAGCTTCTGGGTCTTGGTTCGCAGCAGGTTCTCCACCTTCTGAAGACGCGCCTGGCTCTCGGGCAGTTGCTTCACGATCTGTACCGTTGACATCATTGTTTAAGCACTGAGTATACGACGCAGTTAAACGCCTGCGTTCCCTGTCGAGTGAGTTAATAAGATCTTCCCAGTCTGCATCTGCCACGTGTCCGGGTTGGTACTCAGGAATATTCATCTCTCTATTGAGACATCTTAAACATGTCCGGGCACACGCTGTGCGAGAAGTACTATGAGGTCTTCCGGAGGGAGTTGAAGGACTACAAGAAGAAGACACCAGATGAGATCGCTCAGCTCTCCGGTGCTGAGCTGACAGAGGAGCTGACAGCTGTGAAGCTCTATCTAGGATTTGGTAAGGGGCAGATCTGCTTCCTTGAATACCTTATCATGGGCGGGAGTATCGACGAGCAGCTCCTGCGAGCTAAAGGTTTCTATAAGGATCGGGAGTATCTGTCAGATGTGTTCCAGCAGTTGCAGACCTCCATGGCCTCACCTGACTCAGAGCTGAACAAGGCTCTGCGATACTACAAGCTGGAAAAAGGATGCACTGTGGAACCATCCAGCCCTTGGATGTGGATGTTGGCAGCGTGCAAAGGGGCTGTAGGGCAGGCCAAGCTGGTTCAGTGTCTCATCGTGGTCCCCACTGCTACTGTAGAGTCAGGATAGTCTTATAGCTGATTTGCTAGCGGCGGAGTAGGCTGATCCCGAGCGCCATGATAGCTAGGCCTGACACCACTCGTAGAGCTACCACGGGAAGCGGTGTCGTGTCGACTGGCTGCAG
This sequence comes from Chaetoderma sp. LZ-2023a, assembly GCA_034401795.1. NCBI lineage: Eukaryota > Metazoa > Mollusca > Caudofoveata > Chaetodermatida > Chaetodermatidae > Chaetoderma > Chaetoderma sp. LZ-2023a. The sequence continues at coordinate 123,954,361 of CM067371.1, forward strand.
TGTCGGGGTCAGAGCTGCCATGGGAAGCATCATGTCGATTGGCTGCAGTGTCAGGGTCGGAACGACTGTATGGCCCGTACTACGCATAGGTGCGTTGATATCAGTGTTGAAGCCGAAGTGGACACCCCTCGACTATCATGTTGTTATAGCCCCTGACTTGGAGGTCCTCGATGTTCACGATCATGTTGCTCGGAATCAACCGTAGGTGTGGTGAAATAGCAAAGTCAAGTTTGTGACGGGCCTTCTGCAACCCCTGCTGGAACTTAGCAATAAGACTGCTGGGATCTGCCACGATGATCATATCTTCAACGAGACTGATGAACATACCCTGGACCTCTGCTCCGCTGACACCATCTATGGAATGACGCAGCTTGGTCTGTGCTGTAAGGAGGCAGTAGCACAGTGTTTCCAGGGACTGGTTGATCCGAACGATCCCTGCTGGTGTGAGGCCTGAGGTGGTGTGTGGGACAAAGTACTTCCACACATCTGGATAGTCCTGCCGCAAGCCAGTGATGTGCATATTTTGCACCAGTGGTCCAGGGTCGGAGTCTGGATCGAACGAGAATGTCGCTGTCTTCCGACGGCCTACTTGTCGGGGTGTTCGATAGGGGAATCCTGAGTAGTCACGTCTCGGGTAACCGTACATAACCCCTAGGCCGCTGTTGTCCCCACCATGCCACCGATAGTCTGGGTGAGCGCTGAACTCTCTCTCTGTAGTCTGCTGGACACTGAGACGCTATGACTGTTGAGCTGTGGGTCGAAGTCGTTTGTATCAGGGAAGCTTGCACCCAGCTCATGGATGATTCGTCGCATCGTGTAGTACATGTGGAATCTGAGACAGCTGGCAATGAGCACAGCTTCAGAAGTACCAGAATATGAGTGAAGCAGGGTGGAACTTATTCCACATCCTGCCGTGGCACACCACACGGCAACGTTCAGCTGCTGATTCCAGTATGAGAGGCTTGGAGCAGCCATCAATTATGAGCTTGCTTCGCATCCTTGATGGTGATGGGGCGGTTGGTCAGCGGTCGTGGGTTGATGGAGAAGCTGGTTCGGGACCATCCATCTACTGTGATGGAGAACGGTGTTAGCTCTGGTATATCATCCAGTAGACCTCTCAGGCCAGTCAAGGGTGTACCCAGGAGGGGCGGTTGGCTCCGGATGACTGTCGTGAGGTTCAGTGGGAAGGCCATCTATACTGGTGTTCTTAAAGCTACCGTACAGGCAGCACACTATTTGTAGTCGACTCCAGAGACCAGCGAGGTGACCTCGCCGTAACATCTTGTTTTTTTTACCTCCTCCATATCAACCCGCCCGCTGGAGCCTTTGAGGTATTGCTGTCGCATTTTAGGCTTCTCTGTGCGGTACAGGGCTTGGACCTTCAATATATGGTGGTACTCTTCATCGGTGACCCGTCTGTCCTCGAGAGCTTTGCTGACAGACTTGTCGATAGTCTGTAGCATACTCTGTGCCAGTGTGACGTACTTAGCATGCTTCTCCAGCCTCCTTGTGATCTGCCGCTGCCCCACCCCCAAGCCCGTGGCCAAGACAGTGGCGGCTAGTGTCACGCCACCCAGCGGGATGGCGACGAGGGCACGCACCCACCCCTGTAGCGAGTGGCCACAGCTGCCACACCAGCCTGGCTCCAATCACACCCGCAGCAGTAGATGTATGCACGAGGACGTTGTATGCTGTCTTATATCGCCTGCACGTTCTGCTGTACTTTTCTGCCTCACGGACGAGATTTTGCCTGATGGTATCTATCTGCTGGAGTCATCAGCCATGGATGGTACCGCCCTCGTCAGCAGTCAGGGAGGGGTATAGTTCTGGTTGCTTTCGCCACTCTGATTTTGCCATAGTATATCTGGAGGCTTAAACAGCATCACCTGCATAATCTGCTCATGAGTCATAGAAGGGTTCATTTTGGAGAGCCTGGCGAACCGTACCAGCTTGTTGGTGTTGAGATAGACGTCTTTTAGACAGTGGTCATCCAGCACTATGTCGGGTGCCAGTAGCTTTCTGAGATGTGACATCTGGAACTTCACCTCTTTCTTCTTTTCGTTCGCTGATCATACCGCCAGTCCTGTAAGTGACTATCGACATGATCATAAGCGAACTTCACCTTATCACCAAGATAGTAGGTCTGCCGCTGGATGGCTTTCTTGGTCTTACACTTCTGCGCCATCTCCTCTTTCCACTGTATGACATCTGGCTCATCGTCGTCTGAGAAGCCACCTGGCTCATCCTCGTCTGTGAAGACATCTGGCTCATCGTCGTCTGACAAGACTCCTGCGTCCCGCTTACTCTCCTCCAGGAGGGCCTGCCAGTATCGGAAATTTTCACTGTTCCTTCGCCTCCTTGCAAGGCTCGCGTTCTGTTGATACCATTTCTCCCGCTGTAGTCGCTCTCCTTCTTGTTGCAGTGCGAGCCTCTGTTCGTTTAAGCCCTTTATCTGTGCAGGGGTCATGAAGGGGCGAGCCGCTTTCTTCATCATCTCGGCCAAGGTCAGATAATGCTGGTATGATATCATGTTGTCATCAGGTCAATGAGTAATAAGAGTGTAAACTCTAAATTGGCGTCCGATATCCCATCCGTGCTGGCATATATGTTAATGGAGGGGCTGTCAAACAGGTGTGAACAGGCTAGGACTGATAGTTTTCCATAGGTTGCTGTTGGCACCTGGGAGATACTCTAACACGTCTCGGCCGACTTCTACTAGTGAGCTGCTGTGTGCACTGCCCGGAGGTTGATGTAGCACATTGTATGTATGTATGTATGTATGTATGTATGTATGTATGTATGTATGTAAATATTTCTAGAGCGCCAATTCCGAAATTAATCGCTCAAAGGCGCTTTACAAATTTTAAAGATGAAAAAGATACGTTTTTAGGCTAGATTTAAAAGGCTCAATTTTGTGACAGTTTCGGATATGGGCAGGTAGATTATTCCAAAGTCTTGGACCGGAATTCGAAAATGCACGCTGTCCAACAACTAAATTAGTAGACGGGACCACACATAATGTCTGATCACTTGATCTTAGGGACCGAGGTGCAATTCTCTTTGTAATTAAAGTAGATAGATACTGTGGGGCTAGTCCATGTAAACATTTGTAAACGAGAAGCACGATTTTATACTGTATGTGCTCTCTCACAGGAAGCCAATGGAGTTGTTTGAGTACTGGTGTTATGTGGTCTGTTCGCTTGGTTCGTGTTATTATCCGTGCTGCCGTGTATGTATGTTGTGCCCCACTGGGGCACCTAAAAAAGGACCCATTCTATACAGTACTGTACCCCCCCCCCGTTTCTCCTAGAGAGGGTGAGATTACATTCTCACCACCGGAGAGCAGCAGTCGGACAATCGGCATGATTATATCACCTGTTTAAACCCCTTCTATAGCATGCTATGGAACCCATATTTGCTCACTCGACTTGTCTTGCTGACCTGGCAGATGTGTACGCAGTTGATGCTGCCAAGGTAGGAGAGAGTGATGGCAAGTCATTCGGCCTACAGTACGAAGCAAACTCAAAGGCATTCTCCCTCCATCCCATTGGTGGTGATGGGGTGGAGCTGCTCACAGACCTCAAGGACGTGTCGAAGTAGCGCCTGGGCCGCAACATAGATGGCTACAAGATCGTGTTTCGGTACGATTTCCCGAAGAGGAAGTACATACTCGAGCCGTTGATTGAGGTCTTGGATACAGAGGTGGCAGACATCAACACCCTAAATAATGACCTCAGCTTTCATCTGGTCAAACCCTATTTGAGCGGTGCCCCACCGATGACCCATGAGACTCTGCTATTGACCCTGGCAAACCTGCAGTTCATGTTTGAGAAGAATGAAGTGTGGTACCGCGCTGGACCTGGTGGTAACTGGCAAACATGGTTGTTACTATATAGGCCTCCCGCAGTCATTGACATAGAGGTTACTCCCATCTCCATTGTTGTGAAAAGGGATGGGACAGTTCGAAAGCTCTACAATCGGGGAACATCCTTCCTCACCTACATAGGTGAAGGTGTCTCCCTGACGAGGGTTGGTCACTGGATCAGGGTTACAGGTGGAAAGCTCCTGCTGCGTCGTCCATTTGATGGACCAGAAGAAGCTGTTAACATCCAGGAGGGCATCCTACGGGTAGATGGTGTGTCACATGTCACCAAAGCCAAGGGTGCTGTTAAACTGATTCAGCGAGTTGGCCTCACTAGCCCGCAAACGACTCTTAGCAGGCAGCAAAGTGAAGCAGCTAGCCCCTGCCCCTGAGGGGATGAAGATCACTATCGAACCAGATGGAGCAGGGCTCGATCTGGCACATATATTTCTCGAGAGGTTCACTCTGTTCAGTTTAACTCCTCATGTATAGCCATGACTCTCATCATACTGCTCGTGCTGGCGTCTACAGCAGTGGCACAGGGCGCTGAGACTGCCATTATATTGGATGCTAAGTGGGCCCACTTCCGGGATGCCCCCCAGTACAATACTTGGGTCGACCCCTTGCGGAGAAACATTTAAGACCGCTTTCACCCACGTGAAGAGATCGAGTCTGTCTGCCACTTCTATGGTGTGGAGAGGGTAGGACGTGGCTGTATGCTGGAGACACCTGCTCAGCACCAGATTCTCTGCGTAACATGTGAACATGCCAGTCTACCGTGGTGCAAATGCTAAGCACTTTAGCCTCCTACCAGGTGAACATTGTCAAGGTAGATGGAAGACACTACGGGTGGTCCCATCATGCCGATGCGACTCTGGCAGAGACTACGTGTTTGTCTAGCCTACACAGAATGCAGGAAATTTCAATTTCCCTTTCTCCGAGATCTAACAATACCATTCTGTTACATTCTGTTACTTTCTGATAAACAGCTGGCCCTGACAGCTGGCTCTAGGACTATAGACTTAGAAAGCTTTACCGACTCCTTGGAACCGGGTACTCGGCTACCATAGAGCTCATATTGTTTGCATAGCCACCAAACAAGAGAAATCCATGGCTTGCCTCCGTGGGGCTGGCAGGCTGGGTCCGTAACAGAATGGTGAGTATTGTTAGATCTCGGAGAAAGGGAAATTGAAATTTCCTGCATTCTCCTTCGATCAATAATCACCATTATGTTACTTTCTGATATACACCAGATTTGTTCAGTAACCTGGTGGGAAGGGGCAAGCCATAAATGCTACTTTTGCCCCTTGGAGAAAGATTTAGACATAACAACTTGACTAACGGAGACCTAAAAGGACCGTCAAGTTATCGGAACCGAATCACATTCGCATCACTGCCACCCCCCACCCCCCCCCCCTCTTTTTCTCCTAAGAAAAGGGAGAGAACTCACGAACATGTATCTCGCCTGAAACACAAATATGCCAAGAGGGTTAACTGCTCTTTGCATATATTAGCCTGGGAATGAGCATGAATATATAAGATGAATGATCATGATATATAGACATAATACAAAACACTCTCAATCGTGAATTACCTCATGATATTTGGAATTCAGACCTGGAGCCTCCCAACCATTCACTTGTCCGGCCTCAGTGACACAACTGGTTGATATCCACTCGCTCGACCAAGCCTGCTTCTAAATTCTCTCTTACAAATGCCAAAAAAGGAAGAAGAGCAGTGCGGTCATATAGCTATCGTCTCAAAACAGCTAAAGCGAGTGGAATGGCGAAGTCTGACACATCCCTCATATAGTAATCCGTGAAAGAGGACTCACAGTGCCCTTGTGCGACAGCCATGATGTCCTTAAACGGAACACCATTGTCAAGGCCGGAAGAGGCGGCTATTCCTCTAACAAGGTGCCCTTGCGCCTTGCACTTGGTGCCCAGTCGTAATCTCACGGGTAATCTGAATGCATTCGACTACCCAACGAGAGATAGAATCCATGGATGCGGCGCCATATGGCTCCATAAGGCAGATCCACAGATGTCTACCATTCGACCGTAACGAGTCTGTCCGTTTTGTACTTAGTCAAAGCACGGACTGGGCACCAGACACTGGCATCACGATCTAACCTACTTAGTTTCGGTATAGCGATCGGTTTGCCGGAATATCTCAAAGACCGAGATCTTTGACATAAACTCTGCTCTTGGCAGTAGACGCAGACCCTCTCTGGAGACAATAATCGGTCCCTCTCTGCTGAATGTGCATGGATCACACTGCGCCTTCTAGCTGAGGAAGCTGCCAATAGAAAGACTGCCTTTAGAGTCAAATGCTTTAGACTAGCCGAACGCAATGGTTCGAAAGGGTGCTTGGCCAGTACATTAAGCACTAAAGATAGACTCCAGGCTGGAATGACTACCGGTTGTCTCGATCGGAGATTGCTCATTCCCTTCACCATCACACTCAACTGGGCCACCTCTGGACTATCCCTGTTGGCTAGACAAGGGATAAATGATGCCAAAGCTGACTTGTATCCAGCAATTGTGACAGGAGCTAGTCCTGAAAAGAACAGCTCACAGAGAAAGTCTGCTATTTGCTGAATAGTGGAATGAAAGGTAACAATACGCCTTTCCTCACACCAGTCTGCAAATCCGTTAACCGTGTCATTATATGACTTGAAGGTTGGCCTCCTCTCGCAGCCGCGATGAAATCAGCAGCCTGTCGAGAAAAGCCTCCAGACGTGGAACGTTGTTTGACAACAACGACGCAGTCAATAACATTTCGGGACGCTCGTGTAGGAAGCATCCCTTGGCCTGGGAGATTATGTTCGGAATCTCGGGCAACTGCACTGGATTTTCCACAAGCAGATCTAGCAGATCCGTGAACCACGCCCTGCTTGGCCAATACGGCGCTATTAGCAGGACCAGACACGGTTCCTCCCTGATCTTCACCAATACCTTCGGCAGAAGGATGGTGGGTGGGTACGCGTAAGCGTGCATCCCACTCCAGCTTATCGCCAGAGCGTCTGTATCGACGGCATTTGGATCTGGAATCGGCGAGACATGTCATGACTTGAGCATTTCCCCTTGTGGCGAACAAGTCCACGTTGGATTTGCCCCAATGCTCGAAGATCCTTCGTAGAACTGGAGGGTTGAGGGACCATTCTGTTGGCAGAATTCTCTGTCTGCGAGACAAAGCATCCGCCAGAATGTTCAATCGGCCAGGAATGTGAGCTGCTTTCAAAACAACCGAGTAATTCCTGCACCATTGAATCAAGTGCCACACTTTGATACACAGTGTGGGTGACCTGGTCCCGCCTTGGCGATTTATGTATGATACTACCGTAGAATTGTCCGACCGTATCAATATCACCTTGCCCTGATCCAGGAGAGTCCATGTGCCCGAGACTTGGTGTTCTCCCAGGCAGGCCCCCCACCCCTCCAGCTATGCACCCGTGTACACGGACAGCTGGGGGTGGGGTAGGTGCAGCGAAAACCTCTACTAGGAGATTCTGACGCTGTTTTCACCATACAAGATGCGATATTATCGGCTCCAAAACTGGCACCAGTTTTGACAGGGGTTCTGTTCTCTGTTTCCACAGAGACATCAGATACAACTGGATAGGTCTTCGCATTAGAGCAGCGTACGGAATCACTTGCTCCATGGAGACCATCATGCCCAGCATCTGAAGAAACCGCCTCGCCTGAATGTGGTTTCCCACTCGAAAACTCTTGAGGATGGCTAACAGAGACACCACTCTGGGCTCTGACGGGTAAACCCTGCCCTCCTCGAGATCGAATCGCATCCCCAAATAAACGAAACGTTGAGTGGGCGTCAACTCGGATTTCTCCTCGTTGACTATGCAGCGTAGATCTGAAAGTAACTTCAGAGTCAGAGCAGTATCCACGTTCAACCTGGCTGCCGAGTCTGCCTTGAGCAGCCAGTCGTCTATGAAGGTGGCCCTTGTTCATGCACATTCCCTTCCTCAATCCGGCCATTACCGACCTCGGCGTTTCCATCTGGAACCGAGGCGTATGGATAAACCAATTTAATGGCCTGAGATTGAGTATGGGTCTCCATCCCCCTGTGCTCTTGGGGACAAGGAACATGTTTGAATAGAAGCCTGGAGTGTTTCGGTTTTCTGGTTTTATTGCTCCCTTCAGAAGCAAACCCGACACTTCCTTTTGAACGGCTTCTAACTTGTCTGGCTCCCTTGGTACGGATGTCCAGACAGGTGCCAAAGACAGATTTTGTGGTGGAAAGTCCCACCACTCCGGCATGTAACCCTGGGATAACCATCCCAGGACCAGACTGTCTGACGTCACACCTTGCCAGGCCTCGACGAAACGCATGAGCCTTCCACCCACCATAGACGCCTCGACGTCTAACGGGGTTGTCCGGCTCGCAGTCCGCTCCCCCCTCTTTCTTAACGAGAGAGAGAGAGAACCATTTCATTCTAGGCACGACGGGTATAACTGGCACCGCTGTTCCTGTCGCACAGGCGCGGTCCAGGCAGATATGAAGGGAGCTCTCGTACCCTCAGGTACGCTTCGGCCCCTTCTTTCCGCCCTTTGAGGCCTTACCCGTACCCTTCCCCTTCCCACCTCTAGGGCGATCATGAGCAACATTGGGGAAGGTAGGGGCCTCCACAACCTTCCTGGCTTTCTTAGCCGGTGGCGGCTAAGAAAATCCAGACGAAGCAGAAGTCGCAACAGGCCTAGCTTTCGCCTTGCCCTTATGCTTCTTCTGCTCCTTTGAAGGTTGTCCCGTTAGCGGTTTCCCCACAGGCCCTAGTGCGTGCGCTTGCCGCACTAGCTCTAGCTGTAGGTTTACCGCTAACCGATTCTGCGCGATACTGGCGGTATCCTCTAAGATGGCCCGCGCTTGGCCACCGAAGATGCTAGGCCCTGTCAGGGGCATCCCAAGAAGACGCTCCCTGACTGCCGTAGCCGGACGCATATGGTCAATGACCATTTGCCTCCTGGATTTCGTCACACGCGCTTGCACCATTGCCAATGCGTCCATCGACAGCACCAGGCCGTCATTGACACATGAAAGCGCCACAGGTGGCACAGGGTGGCCTGCCCCGCTTCAGCCCACACCGACTGAAGGAGACGATAAGAGTGGTTGACAGCGCTCATCGCTGCCCTCACACCCTCATCGCATAGGGACAGGACTTCTTCCTGGTGTACCTGAGTCTTGTCCACAAGTGCCGGACCGGGGTGACCGACGGGACTACACCATACCTGTCGTATTCCCCCCGCGGAATACGACATCTTGCCCGCACCTCCCTGGAGGCCGCAGGGAGCTGACCCTTGGTCATCAGTTGTTTGCTATAAATAGCATCCAACCATTCTATGAACCGTGGATCCAGTCCCACTGATTGGATCCGGGCCGTGGGCAAAATCCCCGTCCTGATCGACGCAACCGACGGACGGGGCGCATCTTCATCGGCCGTGGCCGAAACCACAGACGGGTCAACCCTGGCTAGCCACGCCAGAGCATCTGACCAATCACGGGTCTGCCAGCCACGGCCTCCCAGCAAGGAGCCACGGCTGACACGCCAGGCACTCCGGTACCACACAGTTCCGCCGCCACCCCATGAAACACTCCGGTCCATGGGGTAGGCCCGCACGGAAAACCGTACGGACCCGTAGCAGTCGCGGAACCATAGCCGGACACGGGCGCCAACGGCACCCCACGTCCGACTGCCGGACCAGGCGAGATAGGTGAGTACCACGCCCGGCCCGGCACACCCGGTGCCAAACCAAGCTGCACGGAACCGGTGCACGGTAACGGATTTGCCTCAGCCACAGGCGGAGCCGCTGACCTGGCTTGCGCCAAACCAGACAAATGGAGGCCGGTTCCGTCTAGGACGGAATCAACCTCCATATTCTCCACCTGCGGCTTCACGGGCCGCAGCAACCTCTCCTCCTCGGCCTCCTCGTCTTCAGACTCCGAAGAGTCATCACTAGACGAGTCAACCGTGGAACCGTCCTGGCGGACGGCTCCCACACCTGACGGACCGGCCACCGCTACTGGACCACCCGGAGGTGGCCGCAGAGAAACAGTAACCCGTCTGGCCGAAGCCAGACGGGACTGCCAGGGGGCCGTACAAGACGGCCCCCTCGGTAACCAGTCCAGAATCCTGTCCAAGGACAGGATCCGTACCAGGCATGGGGAGAAACTGGCCCCCCAACCTTTGGTAGCAGGGACGACACCAGCGTGGGCAGAACGCTATGCAGAAAACCCTGCACAGCCGGACCAAACCACGCCGGCGGTGCCATCTCTGCCACCTCCAGCTGGGGACGTGGAGCACCCGCACTGGCCGAACCGGGCGCTCCACGATTTACTCTCGGACCACCTGACCCCGCGTCAGACCCAGTCAAGTCCTTCTGGCAAGCAACTTAACCATCATCTCAACGGACCACACTGCACAAACATTACACCTATGATCAATATTACACAGGGAACACCTAAAACAGACATGGTCCTTGAACACGACACGGACAAACTTATGGCATTCGTCACATGATGGCGGGGCTGGCTTGGCCTATAACATAAGCACAAACCTACAATAAACAAGCGGAACGAGACCCGGATGGAAGGCAGACAATTAATTTTCAAATAATTTGACTCATAAATTAACTGTAACCCTCCCGCACCCCACCCCGCCACGTTACAACGATCGCATTGACTATGATGACAAGAACGAGGCAGGCATTAAACACACCCATAATAGATCCTCCAGGATGTGTAACGGCTCCAGGAATCATATCGCATAGCATTCGGGGTATATTTACTAATCAATATAAATTATACTCCTAATGAAAGCAGCACGATATGTGAAGAAAACAACAAAATGTATAACAAACTGCTGTATCACACGGTAAAACCGCAGACCACGCATCTACTCAAGAATTTTGAAACCACCGATCATTGCAAACCGATCGTGATCGCACGTAAACTTGATCATTCTAAAGTTTCTGGTACCATTTTTAGTACGCAGCACCCAGAACAAGATGCGCGAATTAATGAAAAATTTTTCTTAACATAAACATCCGAGCGACCGGGTGTGACGTCACCCGCTCGGATCCTACGGAGAACGACGTCAGCCGATATTCGTGTTAGAAATACTGTAGCATAACACCTATTTTCATATCTGCCGATCGCCTGTTGGGGGTTAAAGAAGGCGATCGTCTGGCATATATCGTTGTTAGCACACGTCCCAGATTCTATGGGGTCAGAAATTGGAACATGCGACACAGCGAAATTTAGAGACCTAAGTCTTTTAACTATGGATAATAAAGAACGATACAACCTGGTTATCTTCGGTGGTATTCTCCATAGTATCCTTTAGTTAATCCTTTCACGAACACACAAACTATCACAGATTAAAGACTTAGATTTTCTTTCACAAAAAAACCCACTAAAATCCTCAATGCAGAAAGCATGTATTGCTCTTGTTGCTATGCAAACAAGAATGAGCTCTATGGTAAACGGGTACTTGGCAGTTGGGAGCCGGGTACCCGGTTCCCAGGAGTCGGTAAAGCTTTCTAAGTCTATAATCCTAGAGCCGCTGTCAAGGCCAGCTGTATATCAGAAGTAACAGAATGGTGAGTATTGATCGAAGGAGAAACAGACATGGTCCTTGTATAGAACCCGTACGATATGTGGCACTCGACACATGATGGCGGGGATGGCTTGGCCTATAAACCAAACCTACAATAAGCCAGCGGAATGAAACAAAAATGGAAGGCAGACAATTAATTTTCAAATAATCTGACCATAAATTAACTGCAAACCCTCCCGCACCCCACCCCGCAACGTTACAACAAAGATCGCATTGACTATGACGACAAGAACGAAGCGGGCAAAAATACACCCATAATTGATCCTCCAGGATGTATAACAGAACCAGGAATCATATCGCATAGCATTCGGGGTATATTTACCAATTAATATAAATTATACTCTTAACGAAAGCCAAAACGATACGTGAAGAAACAACAAAATGTAAACAAACTGCTGTAGCACACGGTAAAACCGCAGACTACGCATCTCTCAAGAATTTTGACATCACCGATCATTGCAAACCGATCGTGATCACACGTAAACTTGACCATTCCAAAGTTTTCTGGTACCATTTTTAGTATGCAGCACCCAGAACAAGATGCGCGAATTAATGAAAAATTTTCTTCACATAAACATCCGAGCATCACGGGTGTGACGTCACCCGCTCTGACCCTACGGAGAACGACGTCAGCCGATATTCGTGTTAGAAATACTGTAGCAAACACCTATTTTCATATCTGCCGATCGCCTGTTGGGGTTTAAAGAAGGCGATCGTCTGGCATATCTCGTTGTTAGTACACGTCCCAGATTCTATGGGGTCAGAAATTGGAACATGCGACACAACGAAATTTAGAGACCTAAGTCTTTTAACTATGGATAATAAGGAATTATACAACCTGGTTATCATTGGCGGTATTCTCCATTTTATCCAGTTATATCCTTTCAAGAACGCACAAACTATCAAATCACAGATAAAAGACTTAGATTTCTCTGCCTGCAAAAAGCGTGGACAGCTTTTGTTGCTATGCAAACAAGAATGAGCTCTATGGTAGACGGGTACTCGGCAGTTGGGAGCCGAGTACCCGGTTCCAAGGAGTCGGTAAAGCTTTCTAAGTTTATAGTCCTAGAGCCAGCTGTCAGGGCCAGCTGTGTATCAGAAAGTAACAGAATGGTGAGTATTGATCGAAGGAGAACAGAGAGGCCGGCCACTGGCCGGTATCCTGAGGCGGTTCTCCCGGACAGTGGGGTCCGCACGGGAGTTTTATTTTCGCCACGGCCTTCCATGTCAGCAGCTTCCATCTCGACCGCGGTGGGGCCACGGATCGCCGAATGGCTGCCAGTTGAGGTCGGTGGTATCATTTTAATTCCGACCGGGATTAAATCACTTCATTCTCGTGGTACCGATCAGGACCGGAATGAAAGGCAAACATCAACCACATGTCTCAACAACCCTAAGTCCCCAGGGATTAAGAGGGTGGTGGGGGCCATGGATCACCGATCGGCTGCCAGTTGAGGGAGGTGGTATCATTTTAATTCTGACTCTTACTACTAGATGACATTTACATATGGCTCCACCCCCAGTGGATGGGTATGTGAGTGTTCAAAAGGTCAAACCGGTGAATGTTGAGTTTGCGATGACCTGTTGGCAGGGTTCCCACACCTTGGGGAAAATATTTTTCCATACTTTTTCCAGACCAAATTAAAAATTTTCCATAGCCATTTAAAGACATTTTAATAGTGGACATTTGGTGAAAATAAAAAATTATTTTTAACATTTGAGGCTTTTAATTGGTTCTATTTTGTACATCATATCACAGTTAAACATGAGAAAACAATGTACATGTATAAATAAATTTCATAATTAAACTAGCAAACAGTTTTTACACTAGCCGCTCTGATGGCATTGTGTACCTGGTGTAATCCACAGCTATCAATATTTATCATCCGCTTCTGATTTTCATCCTCTATGCCCTTTGAAAGACTATCATATGTCTTCCAATTGACATTGCGGCCATCCATTGACAGTTGGAACATGCCACGAAGACCTAACTTATCACAACATTCTCAGAGTTTTTCATGAATATCTGTTGCTGTGACATGGCCGAGGAATTCTGATGTGTAGAATCGAGTGGAAATCTGATCTGCTTGCCAGAACCGAACATGAACATCCATTTGTTTAGACTGAAGATGTCCATTAAGGCTTTCGTCGAATAATAAAACATAATCCGTCTCAGCCTTGACATTTGACAATAACAGTGACTAAAAATATGGTGCAATGCCAAAAGTAGAACTATAAGCACACTTCGTCTCTCCACAAGAGAATTTCGAGGCGATCATACTATCTGGAAAAATTATACGGAATAAATCTCCAACCTTCTCACAACTTTTGAATGAGAAGTGATTCTGTATGACATTAAGGCACCAGTAAATCTCGGAAGAGAGGACTTCATTTGTTGCTACGAATGATCCTAACGAGGCTGATGGTGTTGAAACGACTATGGGTTGCTTGGGAGGAATGACTCCTGGAGTTCTGGAGTTTTTCAAAATTTACAACAAATTTATTTGACACAAATATTTATATTCCTTTCTAAGGGGGAAAAATAATTTAATTTAATTTAAAAATTTTGTATAAGTTAAAAAAAAAAATTTTTAATTTAATTAATTTTTTTACAATTTTTACGTTCCCGGTAATCGCAATGTATTGGAGCTTGTCGGTCACCGGTACCCAATTCAGACTTGCAAAACCAGAAGAATGAAGTGTTTGTTGACAAAATGGCTGCCGGAAAAAATTACAAATTCCGATATTTTAATTTTCCATACCTTTTCCATAGCGGTACCGTGAAATATCAAATTTTCCAAAGCTTTTCCAGCCCTGGAAATGCTTTTCTTAAATTTCCATATTTTTTCCAGACTTCCATACCTGCGTGGGAACCCTGTGTTGGGGATCGAGCAATCTAGTTTGTGATGGATTGAATTTGTTCAAGAGGGCCTTTGGAGCTAGCCAGCTGTCACCATTGTACCGGTATGTAGCGTTATTGTGATACGTAGCATAATATAGGCGCAGTTTGACATTCATGAGAATTTTAGCGAATCCTCATTTTCCATGGCTGAAAAACAGGGTTGGGTTCTGGACTGTCTAAAACTAACTTTGAGCGGACATTGTCCAAAACCTGTCTAAAACTTGTCCAAAAGGGTTTAAACCTGTCCAAAACCGTCTAAAACTAATATGCACATATGTGCAAGAGGTCATTTAGATTTGGCTCCGCCCCCAGGGGGTGGGGGAGGGGTCAAAAAGTCAAATTTTAACCTGCGAAAATTGATTGTAACGCATATACCTCCGAGACTGTTGGACAGAATTCAACGAAATTTGGTCTATGATTTTACCCATATCAATGTGGAGTACATGAGCACATTTACATTTGGCCCTGCCCCTAGGGGTGGGTGAGGGGTGGGCATCAAAAGATTAAAAAAATTGATTGCAATGCAACTCCTCTGACACTGTTGGCCGGAATTCAACCAAATCTAGTATGTCAGTTACCCATATCAATGTGGAGTATATGAGCACATTTATATTTGGCCCCGCCCCCAGAAAGTGGGTGATGGGGTCAAAAGGTCATGAAATTGAATGTAATGAAACTCCTCTGAAATTGTTAGACAGAACTCAACCAAATTTGATATCAGAGTTATTTCTACGATTGCGGAGTGCAAGAGGCCATTTATATTTGGCTCCGCACCCAGGGGGTGGGAGAGGGGTTAAAAGGTCAGATTTTAACCTGCAGAAATTGATTGTAATGCATCTCCTCTGAAATCATTGAACAGAATTCAACCAAATTTGGTATGTGAGTTACCCATATCAATGTAGAGTGGATGAGCACATTGTCATTTAGACTTGGCCTCACCCCCAAGGGTGGGTCAAAAGGTCATGAAATTGATTGTAATGCAACTTCTTTGATACTGTTGGATGGAATTCACCCAAATTTGGTATGTGAGTTACCCATATGAGCATGGCGTGCAAAATGACATTTACATTTGGCTCTGGCCCGGGGGTGGGTTGTGGGGTGTGTCAAAAAGTTCAAAAGCGGTGAACGTGGGGATTTGCGATGACGCGTCATCGACCGATCAATCTAGTTAGATTTAATGAAATCAATTACATGTTTACTGTTACAGTTAATTAAATACAATTGGCTCAGGTCTGTCAGTGGTCATGGATGTATGTGCACATAATGATTTACTTTAAGTAATGGACTTTACTTACACTGTCAACTTACCTCTGTAATGTAATTTGTACTGTTTACAAATAGTTCAAACTCACTATTGCAAACTTCATGAATATCTAGGTAGAATGAGTTCACCTGCACTTTTCTGGCTGGTCCCTCACCATCAGCAACAAAAACTGGCTTATCTGATCCCATTGTAAACAAACCTCCAGGAATAAAAGTCATATTATTTAGTCTAAGATAATAACTAACTATATTAGGTGAATGAGTTGTATATTTTTTATGTTCAATATCTGAATGTTTATTATTGCCATGACAGTCACTGAACTCTTCTAAATTAGTCTTTTTACACAAGTTAGCTTCAGACTTTTTAAGCATGTTCGTTCCGGCCGGATCTTCCTGTAGCTCATCTGGTTGCTCCCGATTCCCATTACACCCGCATTCGTTCTTTCGATTATTTTTATCCGTCTCGATATACTGATTTTCAGGTATTGCACCATTCCCATCATTAATTAATACATTAACTACAACAACGGGCAGTACGATAACAAGTAAATATGCCGATACACGAGCCATTTTAAGATGTAAGAAATTCGCTCAAAAACTGTTCAGAGAATGTCTATTTTGCTTTCGACACACCAGCATACAACTAATAATGTTTCCATTAGTATTGTATACAACTTGCATTATTGATCGTGACTAAACCATAGTTATCTATTACTAGTGGCAATATAACTACCTCTATGCTGATTGCAGTTTAATAAATTACCCTGGGGACTTTTTTTTTTCTTTTCCTTTTTTACTTCTTGATAATGGGGATTCCGCCTCTTCTACGCGCACGTGAATTAATCATCATCATCATTTTACAAGGCATAAGCCATTAGCTTGTTACTGCCTCAGTGTTTTTGTTGTAGTATGGCGTGTTTAATCCATTTCATAAGTTCCTTCCTTGAAGTCGACTTCCAGTTTGTACTTGGACGATCGGACTGTTGTTGCTTAATTAAGTCTCCTCAAAACCATTTGGTTTAAGACTTTAACCATTGCCACTCTGCTGTCAATATTCCATCTTTTGCTGTGTCAATAACAAAGAAACTGGTGTAAATTTTGCAACAATTTTGTTGATGATGTTGCTGTCTACGACAGCAACATCCTCCAGCAAATTTGCCGGAAAATGAACACAGATCATCTTTTATTTTAATTTGAAATTCCGCCTACACTCATGGTTACAACCTGCTGCGTCTAGAATTTGTTTGCTGTTGTTGTCATTTTCTTCGCTATCCGAGTCTCATCCTCTATGCTTGCCTTGTGTCTCTGCATGCAACCACAAAGTGCGGATGTGGAAGCAGAGATGTATCTACTATAGTAATTGGAATCGCTACCGAGCATGTTCATATCTATGCACAGGCTACTCCTAGCTCAGTCAACTTTATTTGCAGAATTGCAGTATGACTTAGTGATGGGCTGGTATATGTGCGGCCTGTTCAGTCAAATTCGAATGTTCTTTCTTTGAAGTAGATATCTAGTTAATTAGAGAATTAATGACTAAACGTTAATTTAATTATGCAGAGAGGGGACCGTGAGTCTTCAGCAGCCATAAGCGCAACGAATATGTGTAGAAAATCCAGTCTCTCGATATCTGTTCAATCTCACGTCTGTGGCACCTGCTCATACAGTTAACACAGGACGCAGAGTGAAGGGCCAGCTACACATTCCTCATACAATGATACAATGATACAGTAAAAGGACATCTGACAGCAGGCCTCAGGCCTCTAACGTCAGGAATAACAATTTTACATCGGTCAACAAGTATTGCAGTAGAATTCAAGATTTAGGATTCAATTAAGATTCAAGATTATTTATTTCATGCTTAATATACAATAGACAGACATTACAATTGGGCAGTCCATCAAAGGCAGAGCCTATACGACGATGGACACCCTACACACAAAAACAAAACATTACAATATATAGGGTGATAGTTAATTATACAAGCATCTGTGAGTAAACAGAACACAGGATGGCACAACATCTATTTTTTGTACCATATTGTCATGATTGTTCTACATGTAGAATATTCTACATATAAATGGTCTTTTAGATTTCAACTAGGATTTTTGATTGTAGATACAAGTGTTTTTAATATGGTACTGTGGGATTGGGGGAGGGTGGGGGTGGGGGGGGGGGGGTGCTCAACAAAGTCACAGTAGTATTTGGAGTGAGAAGTTGTTGGTAGGTGTGACGTAGATATTTTATAGTAGTGTGTCGGCATCTGATATATCCATTGAGAAAGCAGATATCAAATGAAGATTCAAGATGATTGAGATCTGATTGGGTCCATCTGTTTTGGCGCATTTCATGCTTTTCAGCATGATGTCTCTATCCTAAGTTTGATAGCTTCTAGCACTCTGATGGACATTTTCCAGCCTTTATTATCTCTATGGCAGAGAACTTGGCATCCAATATTCAGCAATTTTGGTGGACGATGTTGCTGTCTACGACTGCACCATCTGCCATCAAACCTGCCTAGAAAATGTAACATTTATTATGTTTGGTCATTTATTTTATTTTGAAAATTTAAAATATTTCCACCCGAGTACAAAGGGTTAGGGAAGAAGTGAAATCATGAAACTTTGTCTATACAGAGTCTGTCCATTAGGGAGATGCCATCTGGCATGGACAAAGATTATATGACAGACGCACATATACATGTAGGCAAGTCAACATACCGAAAGAGACGCATCACATAATAACTTGATAATAGTAATAGTGTTAATAACAACAGTAGTTAATCAGTTAGGATTGAGCTGTGTTTCTTATTGTAGTTGTAGATTGATGAAATGGGGAGTATTAGATCAGAATCTGAAATAAATAAAGAGCATTGGCACAGGATTGGGATAGATAGGAAGGCCGGGATTGACTCATACTGGCAGTAATCGGCCACTACAGGTACAGAGTAAATATGAGATCTGGCTTCTAGGTGAGAAAAAGGTTTAGATTTGTCACTTTCGATGCCTCTGTCCCGTCCACTTAATTCCCATTATTTATGTAATGGCTGGATATGTGTGTTAGAACTAGCCAGCCTGAAAGCTGCTGCTGCTTATGTTAAAGCAGGTACATCCAGTCTACCCATCCGAAAAGATTCAGCATTGACCAGCTCACAGATCTTGGATTTAAATTTATTGCTAGTGCAATGTGGAGCCTCTCCGCTACCCGACAACACCGGTTTTACCTATTAGATATGGGACTAATACCTTCAACCAGTTTGGTTAGGCTAAACACATTTAACCCATTAATCCCATTAATCCTTCCACGCTGCCATGACTACCAGCTACAATGCAAATATTAGTAATCTGTTTGATATGCTGGGGCTATCCTGATTAAAAAAACTGTCTGTTCCAGTGGTGGAAGCAGTTTCTAGTCAAAGGATTCCCAGCATTGGCAGACACATATTATTTTATTAGGTCTTGAGGCTTATTTGACTTTGCAGGGTTCAAAGGATTAATCTGGCACTTCGGCAGTTGCATTAATGGTGATTAGTGTATTGTGCATTACCTGTTTTTAATGTATTGTGCATGGTTATGGTGTGTCAGATATATGGGTCTATATGGTCAGCGGTGTAGGAAATGTCCAATGATAACAGATGGTTGTCGAGACTGCCAATCTGGTATATTGGCAAAGCCAAGCTCTGCCCCTGTAGTTTATGGGTAGGTTAGTTTGTAACATGCAGATTGGATTCACCTGAGTTGAATTGGCAGTGGTCGTGGGTGGGTGGTAGTAGTAGTAGTAGTAGTAGTAGTAGTAGTAGTAGTAGTAGTAGTAGTAGTAGTAGTAGGAGTAGTAGTAGTGGTAGTGGTGGTGGTAGTAGTAGTAGTAGTAGTAGCAGCAGCAGCAGCAGCAGCAGCAGCAGCAGCAGCAGCAGCAGCAGTAGTAGCAGTAGTAGTAATAAATTGCTTTGTTATGTCAACTGATGTTCTTTAGTTGGGGTTGATTATCAACGAGTCCTTACAATGACGAGTACTAATGTACTACACATCAGTACCCGCCAATTATGGACTCCATGACAATTTTCTTGAAGGATTTTTTATTTAGGATCTCTTCCCATATTTTTGTGCTGGCGCTGTTCCATAATTTTGTGGCTGTTATTGTAATGCGTTGTTCTCCTGTTTCCGTTCTTGTGAATTTGGTATGTAAATTATTAGTAGTAGTAAATTGCTTTGTTATGTCAACTGATGTTCTTTAGTTAGGGTTGATTATCAACGAGTCCTTACAATGACGAGTACAAATGTACTACACATCAGTCCCCGCCAATTATGGACTCTCTGACAATTTTCTTGAAGAATTTTTTATTTAGGATCTCTTCCCATATCTTTGTGTTGGTGCTGTTCCATAATTTTGTGGCTGTTATTGTAATGTGTTGTGCTCCTGTTTCCGTTCTTGTGAATTTGGTATGGAAATTATGTTATTTCTAGTATTGTGTCTATGGATGTCAGTGTTGAATGTAAAGTTGGAGGTTATGGTTTGTGGCAATGCGTTGTGGTGAAAGTCTTTTACAATATTGTACATCTGTAGTTTTCCGATATCTTTGAGTTTAAGTAATTTGGCCGTTTTTAATATATGCTGGCCCACTGCTGGTTTAGTAAAGAGTTTTATGCATTTTATCTGAATGTTTTGGAGTTTTGTTAGTTTGCTCTTGTGTGCTGCAGTCCAGACAGCATTGCAGTAGGTGAGATGAGGGAGGACAAGTGTGCAGTACATAGTTTTAACAGTGTCTGGTGTCATGTGCGGCTTTAGTCTTTGGATAACACCTACGCCCCTGGCTACTTTTGCCGTAACTATTTCAATTTGTTTAGCCCAGGTCAGATGTTTGTCCAAGTATACTCCAAGAAATTTAGCAAATGGGCCTTCTTCGATCTCCTTATTGTTAATGTAAATTTTTGGAATTTCACTTTTTTTTAGTTTCGTCATGTTTGTAAATAACATATAATTAGTTTGATCGACATTTAGTGATAGTTTATTTATTGAGAACCAATTTGTAATTTCCTCCATTTCTTTGTTTACTTTTGCACATAACCTGTCTATATTCTCATCGCAGCAAAAAGCATTGGTGTCATCAGCAAACAGTATTAGTGACAAGTGCTTACAGAGGTTTGGTAAATTATTCATATATAAAAGGAACAGCATGGGGGTGGGGGGGGGGCAAGAATAGATCCCTGAGGAACACCACACGTTTCCTCGTTTCAGAGCATGTTGCATTAAATTGTACGCATTGAGTTCTTTCACTTAGATAGCTCTGGAACCAATCTAGTGCACATCCTCTTATACCATAACAGGCAAGTTTATCTAATAGGATGTTATGGTTAATTGTGTTAAAAGCCTTCGAGGGGTAAAAAAAATGCCTATTATACTTTGCTTTTTTCTAAGGATTCAATAGTTTTTTTCTGTCATTTCTACTATTCCAAGCATTGTTGAGTGTTTTTCACGGAATCCATATTGTCATTTATATAAAATTGATTTTTGATCCAAATAGTTTATCAGTCTATTATACATTAAGCGTTCTAAGAGTTTTGAGAAAAGTGGAAGTATGGAGACTGGTCTGTAATTTGAAGTTAGTAGAATCCTTGGCTTTGTATATTGGTGTAACACAGGCTACTTTTAGTTTTGCTGGGAAGATACCGTGATAGATTGCAGATGTGGGTGAGTGGAATAAGAATATCCTCTGCACAGGTTTTAAAGATACTTAAAGCCATCGATGCCAGCACTTTTTGTTGGGTTGGATGTGTTTAAAATGTTAAGAATTTCTTCTGTATTAGTAGGGTGACTGAAGAAAGATGACTGATAACTGCCTATGAGGTCGTCGGTAAAATCGCTGTTAGAAGGTGAATGAATTTTATTTGAAAGTTCTGGGCCTATATTGACAAAATAGTCATTAAATACATTAGCAATTTCGAGCTTATCTGTAATGAGTTTGCTATTGCGGAGAAATTGTGTTTGTTGCGCTTTGTTTGTCTTATTTAGAAGTGATTTGATAATTTTCCATGTCTCTTTTATGTCGTTTTTTGACTGCTCAAATTTATTATGGTAATATGTTTTCTTAGCTGTTTTTATTATTTGATCTAGTTTATTTCGGTATTTTTAATAGGATTTCGTTATGCTTTGTTTGACACTTGATGGACGAGAATATAGTTGATGGGTTTTTATGGCGGGCAGCTATAAGTCCATTCATGAGCCACGGCTTAGTAGGATTGTGGAAACTGTGGTCAAATAAGGTTAGGCAGATATCTTGGAATTTGTTGTAGGCATGTTCACAAGAATGTATGTCTCTTATTGTACACCAGTCAACCTCTGACATGGACCTTTTGAAATTTTCAATATTGACCTGAGAGTAATCTCTGCATTCAAATTGTTCACGTTCACGTGAAATGTTTGTTGTTTTTCTAGTAAAAATATTGGTAGGTGATCTGAAATGTCAGCTACAAAGATTCCGACCTGGGTTTTGTACACCAAATTGATCTGAAGAGTTTTGTATCATCTGCAAACAGGAACATTTCAAGACCACAGTTAACTGCATCAGGAAGATCATTGATATATATTATGAAAAGAAGTGGTCCAAAAACATAACCTTGTGGTATGCCACTTGTGACCTGTGTTGTTTTAGAATGGACCCCATTACGTTCTACTGGTTAAAAATGCTTGTATCCAATCTAACAATTTACCGTCTATGCCATATATAGACAACTTTTTATGAGACGTTTGTGAGGAACCTTGTAAAATGCCTTCATAAAGTCGCAGTAGATAATCTCAATCATCCCACCTCTATCAAGTGTCTGAAGCCATTTTTCAAGTACATTTAGCAATTGTAGAACAGTAGATCGGCCACTGATAAAGCCATATTGTTTGTCTGAAAGCATTTTATTCGTCCCTAGATGGTCCATTATTGCATCCTTAATAGTTGATTCCGTTATTTTATACACTACCGACGTTAGGCTGATTGGGAGATAATTTTCAGGTTTCTTTTTATCCCCCTTTTTGAATTTATTATTATTATATTATTATTATTATTATTATTATTATTATTATTATTATTATTATTATTATTATCAACAACATTACCATCAGTATTATCATGATCATCACTATTATAATTATTAACATTTTTATAACTATTTTACAGGTAGCATCACAACTATTACTATCATTAATGATTATTATGATCATCATCATCATCGTCACTATAATTAACAGTGACTAGACCTGTCAGTGATTCAAAGAGCTTAAAACATCTGATACGGTTCTGGAGCCCACAACTGCATGATTCCTGTGGTGAAATTTGGACAGTGATTTAGGAGATACGTTTTAGTGGATTTTCAGAAAGTGCCAGATGGACCTCAACAAGATTTGGTAAATCAAGATTCTAGCCCATCACCATAGAACCATTTCATCACCCTTTTCTTGAAGCTGGGCCATTACTTGAGGATGAGTGGTGTTTCATTGGATTTCAAGAAATTTGTAGAAATCAGATACAGGATGCGCACCAGAGAGATCACTATTATCATCAACTTCGTCTTCATCTATCATCACTATAGTAATCAGTATCAACAATAAAAATAACAGCAACAGCTACAACACGTATCAACAGGCATCAACATTAGCATTAGTATCATCATCATCACTATCACTACCAGTACCACCATTATTCATCATTATTCTCAACAAAAATAATAATAACAACAGCAACTACTGCAGCAGATGTCAATACTAATATTAATATTATCATCATCACTATCGTCAACATTATAGTTAGCATCATTTTTATCACTCTTTTCTCCTACCTTCATGACCACATGTATTAGGATAAAATGTATATTGCTACTATAATTACTTTTAAATGTACATCAATACAGTGCAACTCAGAGATAACCTAACACGGCCCTGAAACAAAATAAAACGTCTCACTGAACAGTTTTAACACAATTGGATTCCAATTCTTCCACTCCAACAATGTCAAACACACTCAACAGAACAGTTCTTACATGGTGTTCAAATTGTTTTAGGTAACATGTTCTATTTATGTTTTGGGGGCATGTTCACCAACCCAAGAGCTGCACTGTACTTGCCATGGTGACTAGATGCGCTCAAGGTTAAGGACAGAACCATGGGGGATTTGCCTAACAGAACTCTTTACACAAACGCAGAACCAAAAATGCTAAACAAATTTCCTTTTTCTCTATGTATTTGTATTTTATTGACGCACTGGCAACGCGCGGCTTCAATTTCCATGTGCTAACTTAGCCGACAGTCATGCCCCCTTTAGTTTAATTTGTTGATCACCATCTCCCGGTCGGGGGGATCGACCCGCCATTCTGCAACTCCGCATAGCATCAGCAGCCAGGCATCTTTCCACTGGACCACCGCACCAAGACTAAAAAGTCAAGGATTGGCCAACCAGCTTTCACATGTCTGATATACTGACACACTGACGATTCATATGGGACTATCTGTGGATGCACCTGCCACAATTCAATCCTAGGCTTTTACGCCTATTGTACTCTGACTCCAGCATGGCTCTGGTAGTATATGTATTTTTATTTTATTGATGCACTGGCAACGTGCGGCTTCAATTTCCATGTGCTAACTTAGCCGACAGTCATGCACCCTTTAGTTTAATTTGTTGATCACCATCTCCCGGTCGGGGGATCGAACCGCCATTCTGCAACTTTGCATAGCATCAGCAACCAGGCATCTTTCCACTGGACCACCGCACCAAGACTAAAAAGTCAAGGATTGGCCGACCAGCTTTCACATGTCTGATATACTGACACACTGACGATTCATATGGGACTATCTGCCACAATTCAATCCTAGGCTTTTACGCCTATTGTACTCTGACTCCAGCATGGTGTATGTATGTATGTATGTATGATTACTGTATTCTGCGCTTTTACCCACTGTGTCTTGTCCTCTGCTGAAATCCTTCGCTTCCTCAGGTCCATTCTTGACTTGAGTGTACCGAGTCCTGCTTTCTTGAGGTCATCTCGTAGCACGCTTAGCAGATTTATGCAATGATGTCCTGTCCTGGCTTTGTATTTGCTGGCTCCTAGTAGGGCGTTTTCTGTGTGGGTGTGTTGAAATTGAGATACCTTTGTGTGTATTTGTCTGTGAAAAGAGGGATAAGGACATGCACTCTTAAAAATTATTTGTAATTTTCTGCTTGACAACTTCTTAAAGGAATTTTGTGTAATGATTTGTGTGCCTAAGTTTATGGTTGTATTGTTCCATACTTTTATGGCTTGTATAGAGGGATTAAATTTGTATAATTCCATTCTGTTATATGGCATATATAGATTGTGACATGTTCTAGTGTTATATGAATGAATTTCTGTATTTATGTTAAAGAGCCCTGTTAGTGAATTTGGTAAATTACCAAGAAAATCCCTTAAAATAATTCATAGCTGCAGCTTTCCAATGTCTACAAGTTTTAGTAATTTATATATATCTTGGTCCCGTCCTGTTTGGGAGAAGAGTTTAATAGTTTTCTTTTGAAGTGATTTTAGTCTTGCTAATTTATTTCTGTATGTACTAGTCCAAACAGTGTTGCAATATGTGATTTGTTGGAGTACTATAGTGCAGTATAATGTTTTTAGTATGGTTGGTGGTAAGTAATGTTTAAGCCTTCGAGTGATGCCAACGTTCCTTGTCACCTTAGATGCCACTACCTCTATGTGCTTCTGTCAAGTCAGATCTTTGTCCAAGTAAACCCCAAAAAGTTTATCAAATTCAGCCGCTTTTATTTCTTGGTTATTAATGTAGAGTTTTGGTAAATTGCTTTCCTAGATTTTGTAAAAAGTACTATAGTTAGTTTTAGAAACTTTTAATGGTAATTTGTTTATTTTGAACCAATTTATTACTTTTACCCATTTCGTCATTTAGACTTTTGTACAACATGTCTATATCATTAGGTTGGCAAAAAGCATTAGTATCATCTGCGAACAATGTTAGTGAGAGGTGGTTGCAGACAGTAGGTAAGTCATTCACATAGAGTAGAAACAAGAGGAGGCAAGTATTGATCATTGCGGAACATCGCAAACCAACATTTCTTTGCTAGAGCAAACTCCATTCTAATTTACACATTGTACCCTATTGCTTAAGTAACTTTTAGCCAGTTTAGTGCAATTCCTCTTACTCCATAGGGGATAATTTTTGTATTAAGATGTCATTATCAATTGTGTCGAAAGCTTTCGAAAGGTCTAAGAAAATACCAAGGATGTGTTCCTTTTGTTTCTTATGAATTTGACATCTTTTCCAGCATGTCAATGAGGGCAAGCATTGTGGAATGATTTTCTCTAAAGCCATATTGTGCCTCATATATTATTGGAGTACTTATTTAGATAATTCAATAATCTATTATCGAAAAGTCTTTCCAAAAGTTTTGAAAAAAGTGGGAGTACTGAGACGGGTCGATAGTTAATGAAGTCAGATCAGTCTTTAGCTTTGTAGAGTAGTGTCACACATGCTATTTTTAACCGTGTTGGAAAGACACCTCCCCCGCTCCAGGGACAGATTGCATATGTGAGTTAAAGGAATTAGTAACTCGGTTAGACAATTTTTAAAGATACTCCATTTAAAGTTATCAATACCTGCACTTTTATTAGTATTAGTTTGCATTAGTTGTTTACAAATCTCTTTTGGGTTAGAAGGGTTTAGAAAAATCGATTAATAGATGCCTGTTAAATAGTCCTGTAAACTTGCGTGAGGGTTAATTTGGATTTCTTTCGATAATTTGGGTCCAATGTTAATAAAATATTCATTAAATTTTGTTGCTATTTCTTCCTTATCAGTTACAACTTTGCTATTAAAGATACATTTTGAAGTTTCTGATTTACTGTTTTATTTGTTTAATAATGACTTAATTAATTTCCATGTTTCCGTGATGTTATTTTTCTGGTGGTCAAATCTGCTATGAAAATAGTTTATTTTTTCTGTTCAAATCATTTGGTTTAATTTATTCCTATACTGTTTATATTTTGTTTCATTGTACAATTTTGATAAAGATGGTTCTTCTTATGACATGCAGCTGTGAGAGCTAATGAATGAGAGCTTTCAGAAAATAGCGATTTCTTCATCAGACCCAGACCAGCCATCTTATGAAGTTTCAAAGTGATATGCTAAACGACCTTTTTGACCACTTTTGTTAATTTTTGCTAAATTTTTAAAATCATTTTGGATCAATCTCGAAAACTATTTGGCCGATTTGTATATATATATATATATATATATATATATATATATATATATATATATATATATATATATATATATATATATATATATATATATATATATATATATATATATATATATATATATATATATATATATATATATATATATATATATAGATATATATATATAAACACACCAGATGTTAAAAATGGTTCACAGTGACATTCTTTTCATCATCCAATGATACATTTGACCAAAATACCTTTTCTTGGAACCTGTGAGGTTAGTCCTTTCAGGCTATGCAATGGCATATGGAGACAAATCTACCTACATCATATAGTGGCAGTGAAGTAATAATTTATATAGTTAACATGTTATATGCATTGCTCTAAAGAATACTGGTATCTGCGCGTGTGCATGTCTGAATGCATATTAAATGGTTAATTAAATAAAACACAAAGACGAGCCAGTCATCATGTGGTAAATTGTCAAAAGATATTCTTCACTTTGCCTTCAAATGAAGTTACTGGAGACTGACGAAGCAAAGAAAATTTAAGGGTCAAGCTGACCAAAACCATGTCAGCAATGCACAGAATAAATATCTATTAGCACAATACCATAAATGTACCTTGGGTAAATTCAGTGGTAGATTTACAATAAAAGTCTTCTTGTGGCCTACAAATGAACATATAAGATAAACTTTAAATTTTCTTGGGAATCCTGGCCATTAAAGTGTTAATTCATATAAATAGTATTTTGAACACTTTGTGGTCCTGTGAATACAAGATTAATAATACTGGCAATAATCAGAATATCAGAATATTAGTAATAGTAACAAATACATACTTATACATACTGATATAATTAGTTCTTTGTATGTAAAAATTGTGTATTTATGTTGCCCATATGTCACATATGTGACCTGGGTTTGTAAATAAATAGATAAATTGAAATAGAAACATTGCATACATGCACGCGCATGCACGCACGCACGCACGCACGCACGCACGCACGCACGCACGCACATATCACATAGTCTCTCATCTTGATCTATTGCTATCCATCTTTGAGACCATATGAGGTGCCATATGATTGCAGCTTCCGAGGTGATGTATATATGAGGCTCCGCTCCATGGTGGATATGTGAGTGGTACGGGTGGGGTGAGGGTGAAAGTTGGTTAATAAGTCTGTACATTACAGTGGCGCAGATCTTCGGACACTTAATAGCTGCTTGGAGTTATAATTATTATTATTATTATTATTATTATTATTATTATTATTATTATTATTATTATTATTATTAATCTGTGATGAAATTACAGATTATTATTTTTACTTGGGATCTTTATTTTTTAAACTTATTATTATTCTTCCTTCAAAGGTTTGGACCGCATCTCCTCCTAGAGTTTTCATCCGATCTACACCAGACTTGGCCAACTTCTAGTACCCCTATGGGAATGGATGGCCATTGCTTTAATTTTCGATGGACACAATAGTTTATGAGCTACCCACCTTTGAGTGGGCAAAAACTCCCATAGGAAATTTATGGGGATTTTCAAAATTGATCTTTCAAAATGGCCGCCAGACCTTTGATCCCAGAATGCATGGAAAAGTCCCATAGGGAATGTATTGAGATTTCAAATGAATGTTTGAAGTGCTACTACACCTAGAGTTTTAATCGGATCTCTCCCATACATGGGTAGGCTGTTACCACAGATGATTATTTTTGATAATTTTTTTTCAAAACAGCCACCATGAAAAAATTTTACCCAAAAATACCAGGTTTCGTTTTTTTGCAAAAATGAACTCAGGATGAGAAATTGTGAAAAAATAATTTTTTTGAATTTGTTTTTTTAATTTTTTTGTTGGGAAAACTGACGAAAAGGTGCACCTTTTGGGGTCAAAATGACCCAAATTTTTTTTTGCCAGAAATGAACTCGTGGTGGAAAATCCCAACTAGCTGTCATATTGACTTGAGTTGGTAACAAATATAAGCTTAATCCGACCAACAATTTTCGAGAAAAACAGCTTTTGGGTGCCAAATAGTAAATCAATGGGAGGAATATTGGAACAGTGTTATCTCCTATAGTTTTCTTCCGATTCTCTTCAAACCTGGCCAGATTCTAGACCATTGAGAGATCTAAAAATATTTCCAATGAAAATTTTAATATCTCCCTTGGGGTCAAGGTCATTCACGAGTAAAGATTTCCAGTTTTCATGTTTAGGCATCCGTTACCTGCCTTTCATCATGCAACTTCAAATATCATGTTAGAAGACACACTTTATTTTATCCTTAGGGTGAAGGTGACCTTTTAGTTTAAACCTATGGGCATTTCGTGCATGGGTCTTTGAGCTGTGCCTAGACATAGAGTTTGTATTAGATCATCATCAGACGTGTTCAATGGCCTTAGAATTGGCCTATTTCTTCATGGCCATACACGGCAGATTTACAGTTACTTCAGTAAAGGTTCTCTAGTTATTATTATTATTTCAGGTTATCCTTCATCCCCATACAACGAGTCTATAATGGCAGAGGGCGATAACTGGGGATATCTCTCACCACTAGAAGGTTATGGTCGTGTTGGGGATTATGCATCTGACTACATTGCAATTCCTTATGAAACAGCTGTATCTGAACAAAAGAACTACATGCAAGCAGCACATGCTATGCTGTATGCATTTCAGGATAACGTGTTATGGGACATGTTTAATACAAGGGCAGCAATTCTGGTAAGTGTCTATAGGATATTTGAATATTCAATGATGTAAATAATATTCTAGCGGGGAAGAGAACAAGAGTTCCTATGAAAACCAAGAGAAACATGGAGAGAAATTAATAATAGTATTCTGATAAGTGCCAATTATGATAATACACTGGATTCTGTTGCCACAATAGTGAACATTTCCTGCAGCTGCAATCAGTCCTTTGGCCACTGCTTGGGGCAAATTGTATTCAGCCAAAGCTTTAAAGCTTCCCATATGTTGGTTGATGATATGAAGGTGTTTTTGTCCAAAGACATATTTGGTTCACAGTTTCGACGGAGACTGGATGGCTACATTTTCTTTGACGCAACATGCAGCAATGTCAGAGGAGTAGTACATAAGCGGGCTGGGGATTCTGCTCTTCCTATGTTCCATCATGCCATGCCACAAGAACATTTCTTCTTCTTCATTGCGTTCACCAGCACATGACATATTCAATCAAATAGCTTTCCCAGACCGAAGAGAAAAGGAAGCTGTTTTTCTCGTTGCTCCAACGCTCCGTGTAGCTTTTCCTCGAGGCTTGCCGGGGGGGGGGGGGGGAGGTGGGGGGGGGGCAGATGCTTTGCCTGAGATCACTGGAGATCTCACAATGCTGCAGAAAATGTTCTGTTGTGTCCTCTGCTTTCTGACAGCTGCGAATTTTCAGCTTGTGCAGATGGTAGTTACGTCTGTTGTGGCCTATCCTCAGTCTAAAGGGAGCTGTCTGATTCCTTCGTGGTAGGCTGCAGAGTGGACCTTTCATTTTATTGCGTTTTCTCAGTTTGATGTTCTGTTTCATCTCATCAATACTAATTGCTCGATCCATCTGTTCTTGGTTGGATCCTTCTTTAGCTAACTTATTAGCTCTTTCATTTCCAGCTATCCCACAATGGGCTGGTATCCACTGGAGAATGACATGAATTTCCGAACCAAGAGGTCTCGCTGACTCCAGTAAAGGCAGTGTGGGATCCTTACCACTTAGAAGAGCTTGCAGTGCTGATGATGAGTTGGTGAAGAAGACAATTTTCTTTGCTGATGTACCTCTTTCCATCATAGCATAAAATGCTTGGCATAGGGCATCCACTTCTGCCATGTAATTGGTACAGTGTTTTCCAGTCGGTTTGGAGATGTCTTGTGAGTCCGGGCCAGCAAACCTGATATGTATTTCTGCACCATCTTTCACTGCATCTGTTGCTGATCCAACTGTGTATATGTGAATCCACTGGTCTTTTGAATACTCTTCATGGATGTACTCCTTAGTAAGAGGCTTGTTTACTTTTGTTTTGAATATTCGAATCCTTACAGATAATTCCTGAGATGGTGGTGCAGGTCTCAATGTGGCAAAATTTAGAATCTTCCAATGGAGGGGTCACATGGGTTGTCGCGATTGTGCTGACTTCCTTTGGAAAGTCTGATGGTATGTCCTTCACCAGTTTTCTAGAGGCAGAGAGAAAGTCTTCCCATTTCAGTCATCCAGAAGTCATTTTATCTGTGAAAAGTGTCATGGGATGTGGGGGCATCAGCCTGGATTTTTCATGCTGTATCTCAGCCTTTGTCTCACGTCTATGTTGAAGGGAGTCGATGCTGGTTATCTCTTCCATAGTACCAATGGGTGTTGTTCTCATTTCTCCAGTCAAAGTTCGAAGACCTTGGTTTTGCAATTTGTTTAGTGTTTGGAGATTGGTGTGCGATGCAGTCTTCCAAGCAGATGAACCATACTCGATTGTGGGTCTAACAGATCCTCTGTAAACCTGTTTCAACACATTCATGTTTGCTCCCGAGGTAGTTCCTGCAAGTGTCAGCATGATTGGCTGCCAATCTCTGTTTTGCTTTACCCTCAACCTTTGTGATTTGTGGTTTCCAGGTCATCCTTTTGTGAAATGTTACTCCCAGGTCTTGTTTGGCTGAAAGTGTGAGGAGCGTGCTTATGGTCTTTTCTTCCTTGCTTTTGGCATGCCATCTAGTAGTCCATGCTGAGAGGCGATCACGGGTAAGCTGCATCCGATAATTTACAGTAGTGCGATGTTCTTCACTGCACCAAAGGGCAAGATCAACTGCATACATTGCTGCTTTAATTCGTCTTGGTACGTTCTGGACAAGATCATTTACAAATACTGAAAACAAGATTGGGGATATTACGCTACCCTGAGGAACATTGACTTACTCTCAATTTCATTAGCAGCCCATCTTTCCAGACCTTGTTAAATGCCTTCTTTAAATCTACCCACACTGCAAGCATGTGTCGTTTGGCTTGGAACCCTTCTTCAATGCGTTGTAATAGGTAAGCAGTTTAATCTTCTGTTTATCAATATTTCCTGAAACCACGTTGCTCATCTGCTAGAATGTTATTTTTTCCAGGTGCCACAGAAGCCTTTTGTTTATGATCCTCTCTACTGTTTTTCCGACACAGCTTGTGAGGCTGATAGGCCTGTAACTTGCAGCTTTGGATTTTTTCTTGTCGTTTTTTATTATTGGGAGCATGTGCGCTTCTCTCCAGCACAGTGGCACGTCGCCTTGTCTCCAGCTGTGAATCTGTGATTGCAGATTTCCAAAAGCTTTCCCTTTGCCATGCCTTTCGCTATGCCGCCTGGACCAGGAACTCTTTGTAGGCGAGGTTTTGCCAAGGCAAATTTTAGTTCACCTGGCGTTAGATCCTCTTCCATACAAAGTGCAAGGGATGTGGGTATTTCTATTGAGTTTGCCTTTGTTGTTTTTTTCTCGTGGGCATGGCTAGGTTACTTTCTTTGCCCTATGTCTGCACCAAATAATTTTCTGCAATTGCTCTTGTCTTGTAACATCCATCTTCTTTAAGGAGCACATTTGCTTCCCTCGTGCTTTCGTCATTCACTTGCTTGATCAATTTCCAGAGCTTGGTTGTGTCCCGCTATATCAAAACTAGATGTTTTCTCTCCACGAACATACGATGGCATCAAGCTTGACTTTCATGTACTTCGCTTTACATTGCTGGGGTGTCATAAGGTTTGCTACAGATGGTGATGTTCAGCAGCATGTCTGGCTTGAGACATTTCGTCATGTAGTTCCTGAAGTTTTGCACTCGAGCACACCTTGTAATTCCACTGAGCACATCTTGGTATGCTTTTCTGAGCTGCTGATAAGATGGCCGAGTCGGCGCTTTACAATGTAATTGATGTTTCTTCCTTCTATGGCTACCTTACTTACCAGCGTGTCAGAAATCTTCTTGAAATTTCCCAGAAATCATGTTGACTTGTCTAAATATGCAGGTGATTTCGTTTCCAAAGCAAGTTCAGACCAGATAGGATCCGCAACATCAATATCAATGTTGTAGGCCAAACATTCTTATCACGCTACCCAAATCCTAGAGGTCACCTAGTCGACCAGCAGACCTACAGAGCAGCCAGCTCCTCAACGACGTCTGGAATCAAACTTAGCTGGAATCATTTACAAAATCTTGTCATTGATACGTCTGTCTAGGTCAGAGTTGACTTTACCACTTTGGTTGGCATGACATGTATACAGCTTCATCTGAAGACATGTGGCCATTGGTTTAGTGTTGCGGTATGTGCGGCCATGTGACTTTAAATCCTTAAGTATTGGTTTTACATTTACATTCTAAAATGAAATAATCAATTTAGCTAAATACGTCTGATGTGGCCATGGAGGTGGTTTGTACTCCATGTCGATGGTGTATTTACCCATAGCATCGGACCGAAGAGTATGTGCTTCTTAATGAGTTTACCTTGTTTGGATTTAAAATCTTCACACATAAGTCGTTGCAATGTGGCTGGAATAGTGATGGCAGAGTTCAGTTTGGCATCGAACAGGGAAGTGTCATCCTGGAATTTTTCAGCAATGGACCCATGCTCATTAAAACGAGACAGGAAATGGTGGTGCCATTTCGCAGTAGTACACGCAGGACAACGATTGCAACATGATCACTAATTTATCTAAAACTTTGGATGAAAAGTAGTTTGCCAGTCAGAAGATGCTGCACTGAGTGGGCATCTACATTTGTCTCTTCAATACATACAATGTTAATGTCATAGTATTCACAATCTGTACCTAATGTTTGCTGCTGAGCTATTAAATTACCCCTCATAGAGAGCAGAATCATGGTTGGAGAAACCATTAATGGGTTGCATTTGTTTTGTAGTGTACACCTAGTGATGTATCAAGGGACGTCGTCCAATCTACCATCCTCTTGCACATATACCTCAACAACAACAACAACAACAACAACAACAACAACAACAACAGCAGCAACAACAATAACAACACACTTTTAAGTCACTGTTGCACATGATTTATAGACGACTTCACTAACGAATCAAATGATAAAATTTAACTTGTGATGATCTCTCATCTGCACGAAAGGCCTAATTATATCCAACCAGGGGAGAGGTGACTGATTCGCTCACTAGTTCAGAGAAAACTAGATTTCTAAACGATAACAAATACTTATAAGCACGGTTAGCAGATGTTCGATTACCTAATATCTTTAACTTTGAAATTTCACTCAACAACTCAAATTTAAAATAAAAATGTGTTTCTTCCCTGATTTACTACATAGGATGTAAGATATTTCTTTAGGCTCAATGCATATTGTTCAGTTGCAACATATTGGTTCGATGTAGAAGGGGTTCTCTATATCAATTTCTAGAAACTAACATTATTATATCGCCTGATTATGCTATCAATCCATCCTTGTTAAAATGACTGACACATCACATTGTATGTACCCAGATGCAAATGCGCTTTGATGGACTAATTGGTTTCCCTGGAGGATTAGTTGATGAGCCTGGTGAAAGTCCGATGCAGGGCCTGAATAGAGAGATGGAGGAAGAAATTGGATTAGACTCTGCACAGTATACTTTTACCCATAACCACCTCATCAATACAGTGGTGCATCATCAAAAGAAACTCTGCTTACATTTCTTTGCAATGGAGGTTAAGATGGATGAATTTATCCAGATTGAAAAGGAATCAATATCTGCTCCAGAGTATGGGGTAGAGGTAAGACCACCATAATATTGTCAGTTGCACTTCCATACGAATATAATGCAAGGTAAGATTAAACAGCCATACACCGCTGTGTTACCATTCTATGACCTTTTGTGGGAAGTAGTCGGTCGGTCGGGCGGTCAGTCAGTCGATCGGTCAGTCAGTTGATTCTAGTATATTTTGGGCATCATTTTATTATATTGTGTTTAAATTAGTCTTTAATTATGGCAGACGGAAATGGCAAGATGCGTTAATTCGTGAATGATGCCAATGAAAGACTTCTGGCCCATCTTATATTACTTAATTTAGGACACCAACCAGAAGACTCTGCTTGCTGATGCGTTTTCTTCTATCAAACACTTTTGCAGCTGAAGGTGGAATATGACTTTTTTTATTTCTGTCTCCATATTCATAACAATTAAAATTGGTAATGTTTTTTGTTGTCTTCCCTAATAGGTATTTGGTGTACTGCGTCCGCCTCTATACACTATGGCAGATGGTGTGCGAGGGCTTCCCGCCTTTTTGACCAACCGTTTTGCTGGGAATGCTCGTGAACAGTTCCTTCTTAGTTTGACTAAATGTAATATCCTCACTGAAACTGAGGTAACAAAAGCTTGGAATAAGGCACAAACAATATTTGAATGATCAGTCTCTGTAACGCACAAGAGTATTTGATGACATTCTGCCTAGATTTTAATTTATTTCCTCTTTATACAATTCACCTTTCCAGAGTACCTACCCGTCATATGACGTCATAATGAGCTGCGTGATGTGTACAATGACATCATAATAAATGGCGTCGATAAGTACGTCACGAACGCATATTTGCAGACGGTCTATACGTTGTTGTACAAATTGTTTGCTTTTACTTTTTAATAAATATTCTGTTGAATATTTTGAAACTAATTTGACTGGGCGCTGTTGCTGCCATAGGCAGCAACAGCACCCAGTCAAATTAGTTACAAAATATTCAACAGCTTCCCTGTATAGTTTTCAGGTTATTGATAGCTAAGTCATTTGGGGATCGATCAATCCCAACACAGTGTGGTGTGGTTGGAGCTTAGCTAGAGATGGGCAGGGCGTAGCTAAAAATGGAAAGGTCCACTGCCATGGCCAGCATATGCTACATTGGAAACACTGCGAGCGAGAATCTGACATTTGGATCCACCTGATGAGATTTATGGTGCTCTTTTCTTTCACATATTGTAAAGAAACTACAAAACTGATTTTAAATGCAGTAAAGGAATCCAATCTGTCAGTCAAGTATATGACGTAATAATTAAATACGTCACGGGTAGGCTAACATCACAATTAAAATACGTCATGAAGTTCAGAGTTCGATCGATCCCAACATGGTCAAAGCGTGGGTGGAGAAATAGCTAGAGATGCGTGGGTCATAGCTAAAACGGGATTCATCTATTCCATTCAGGATAATAATTGTTGTTCATATTATTGAATTTTTGTGAGAAATCAGTGCTGTCTATCACCGCAGTACTTAGCTTTCGACAGAACTTCTGCTTTCATAGAAAATGTCTATAATGATATACACTAATATTCTCAATAACATTAATTTACCGCAAGATGATGGACATAAATATATTTTACCAGAGGTCCATAATACCTGACATTAGCCAAATATGTTACGATATTTAAGAAAATATAATGGCTAAAATAGCTTGCATGTAACTTCTTTCACTGAAAACCAAGATTAATCAGCGATTGCAACATCTCATCCTCCGGTTTTCATTGTAAAACTAAAACATTTTATGATTTTCTGGATTTGTTTATTATGGAAATTGTGGATTCCTAGTATATGGCCACATATTTCCTGTATTAAGATTTAAGCTTAATCAAACAAGTAGTTTCTGAAATATCCATAGATCTAGAATTTTATCCGACCTGGATCCTGGGTTTTGTCCAGATCATGGCTAAAGTATGGAATGCTCTTTCATGGGAAGATTGTTTGTTGTGTTAAATTTTGTATCCAAATTGGATAGTTGATAAGATTATGTGTTCACAATATGCTAAGTCTGACATCATGTGTACGTAATTGACGTTGAATTATAGTAGGCCTATTGTACTTTTATTACAGCATAATGGTGAGCTCATAGACTTATTATCATTATAGACTAGCTATGACCCTCTCGGCAGAATTTCAGAGTTCAGTATTTTCTCACCCGTTCTCGTTATATGAGAATATCACACTACTAACTAAATTTTTTTTTTTCATTGCGAATTCCATAACCTAGTCGAATAAGATCAGATTAAAATAGCTAACCTGAGCAAACCAGATTTTATTTACGATAAAAATAATTAAATTCAGATTATGTCTATCTGTTCTGTCATTCTTCTGATTACGGGAGAAAGTAGAGTCCCGGTATTATGTGTGTGTGACAATTTGACTGGCTACTAGTCAGAACAATGAGCAGAGCACTGAGAAATGTCACGATTGGCTGATAGCTGTTAGCAAATTGCAGAGATGAAATGAATAGACCCGCTGAACAGTTGTTACCACAGAATACTATAGATCGCTCATGCGCATACCTTTACTATTGGACTAGTTGTCCCGACCACCGATGACGCAAACTTAGTAAAATGTGGGTGGACCCGATTTAGACTGCATAGAATCGGTAACCAGTCTACACCAGACGACCAAACGTCAACGCAATATTACGATGTTGAAGTAGAAGTTTTTGCAATTTTAGCAAAACCACAAATTATCTAAATTCTTATGAGCAATAAAAACAATATTTATTGTGATCGATCAGGTGAAAAAGTGTAAACTGAACTATTTTCCTAAATATCATCACCGTAATATAATATTTATCAACATTAATAAAATTGGGTTCCCTATTGTAATCCGATATTTTGTTCGAATGACTAGCACAATTATTAAGAATAAACTACATTTTGGTGGCATTCTAATATTCTCTTTTAAATGATATCGGCTGAGAAAATATTACAGGAAATCACTTTGTTGTGTGATATGGACACGCCATCGAAAATGACTGAACTAAGAAGATCCACATTTGAAGGCACCATGAGCGATCTATAGTATTCAAATCTGTGGCTGTTACTGACAGCTTGCTTTGATACATCAAAATCTGAAAATAACTGGTCATGCACACTTTCATTTACTGAACTCACATCACCGGTGGTAGGGCCCAATAGTGAACGTATGTGGACGTCCAGTCTATTCCTATATTATGGATGTGCCTCATCATGTGCTGTTGGCCAACAATATTATTTTTTATTTAGCAAGCACTTAGCCCTTTACACATTAGAGACCAGGAATGATAAAGTTTCTATTGATGGAAACAATAGCCAAATATTCATCTGACAGGTTCTAGTAAAATTAGGTTAAAATGTAATACTTTTTACATAATTTCGTACCTACTACTACTACTACTACTACTACTACTACTACTACTACTACTACTACTACTACTACTACTACTACTACTACTGTTACAGAATTTCATTTGTTCGAACCCCACTCAGGTAAAAAAACTAAAACTAAAAATTACATTCCAATGATGACTGTGCTATATCCTAGTGCCAGTGCGTCGTCAATGACAGGGGTCCTAGAACTAATGCGTGACAATAATAAAAACTACATACATGCTAGTGCCTAGAGATATGGCAAGTCTGGAGTGCATACTATCAGCTCCAGTCAATTCATGTGGTTGTGGGTCGGGTAGTTGAAAGCTGGTACGGTGAAAGAGGATTATTGCCTTCTGGATGGTGGGCCAATCGGCTCGGCTCCCAAACGCTAGGCGAATGGGTGCCATAGAATGGGTTGACTTCGAACCTTACTCAGGTCGAAAATTGAAAAATGTAAAAATTACATTCCAATGATGACTGTGCTATATTCTAGTGCCAGTGGCATCGTCAATGACAGGGTTCCTAGAACTAATACTTGAGAATAATAAAAACCTACTACTAGTAGTAGTAGTAGTAGTAGTAGTAGTAGTAGTAGTAGTAGTAGTAGTAGTAGTAGTAGTAGTATAGGGATATGGTAGTAGTAGTAGTAGTAGTAGTAGTAGTAGTAGTAGTAGTAGTAGTAGTAGTCGTAGTAGTAGTAGTAGTAGTAGTAGTAGTAGTAGTAGTAGTAGTAGTAGTAGTAGTAGTAGTGCGATATTAGTCATTCCAGCCAAACATATGACCCTCTGTGGAGAGGATGTTAAGATTGAATTCAATTTACATAATTACTTGTTAACAATTCGTTCGAAGTAACATTTATTGGATAATGGTGGCCATATATGTGGTATTTTAGCTCTATTCTATTTCCGGTTGTATGTTATATAGTGAGTATATTGACTATTAGAATTATCGCATTAGATAATGCATGATTTATATGTGGACTTTTATCGTTAAGCAATTCAGCTTTCCAGAGTATCCATCCATCATCTGACCTCGTATGACGTCATAATCAGCTCAGCGCGTGTGTGATGACGTCAAAAATCATTACGTCACAAAGGGTTCCATATAGACCGTCATCAAATCTCAAACAGTCCGACACGGTGTATGAATTGTATGTCTTTGTAATTGTTTGCTATTTAATAAACATAGGCAGCAACAGCACCCAGGCAAATTAGTTTCAAAATATTCAACAGCATACCTGTATAGTTTTCTTGAAATCGATAGTCAGGGAGTTCAGAGATCGATCGATCCCAACACGAGGTAGGTGTGGGTGGAGCTTAGCTAGAGATGGGCGGGGCATAGTTAAAAATGGAAAGGTCTATTATTGGTTATGTAGCCAATGGATATACTATTAATATTGTATGTGGTAAATTATATTTGATACATTTAACCCTTTGAACCTGAAAGGATCAACTCGTTAACTCAAATTTAATAAATACTCTATCATAGATATTGCCTGGAGATTGGTGATGCCTGTGCTCTATGGCAGCAATGGGCTCCTGTCAAATTTCTTTCGAAATATTCAATGGCTTGCCCGAATAATTACCTTAAAATTGGTATTCTTGGAAATCAGAGTTCAGAGGTTTAAGTTAATGTATAAATTAATAGATTAATTAATAACTTATGGCTAGAAAAAAATAAATAAATACGTAATATGGCTAAGAGCATGGACTATTGTGTTTTTTTATCCTTTTGGCAAAGCTAACTTATCATTGACTAGGCTATTGCAATTAACCCGCTCCACCCACCCACACCGCTGTCTAACTGACTGTCTGTCCAGCATCTGCAATGGTGGCTACTACGAAGGTGGCATATGTTGTTATTTCTTGACACATTGACATCAATTATGAAGCCTATTCGCTTGATGATTCAAATCTGTCAGTCAAATATATGACGGCATAATGAATTACATTACTTGTAGGCTGACGTGACAACCAATTCTGTAATGAATGATGTAGCTAAGTCAGTTAGTAACTTTTAAACGTCTGCCAGCATTACGAATTGTATCTCTTTGTTATTTAATGACCACTCTGTTGAATATTTTGAAACTAATCTGACTGGACTCTGTTGCTGCAACAGCACTCAGTCAAATTAGTTTCAAAATATTTAACACATTACTTGTATAGTAAATTCAGATTCATGGAGTTCAGAGCTTGATAAATCCCAACATGGGCAAAGCGTGTGCGGAGCTTAGCTGAAGATAGGGGGGGGGGGGGGGGGGGGGCATACCTAAAAGTGGATTCATCAGCTATAGTCTCTAATGTATCTAAACCAATGGGAGGAATAGAGGATCGAAAACGTGTTGACATTTAACGTCAAATGTATCACATGAGCTTAATTAGTAACATCTCATTTGCAATGAGCTTTACCGAGTTTCAAATGAGTTCTTAGTAATCGTGTATGATAAATTTGATATCAAATGGCAATGAGTTAGGGATTCCGTTCATCATATAAGCTTTTATTTAGAATTTTCTCATGGATTCTTGCCATTTTCCTACCATTTTGCATTATTTTGGTTAGGCCTGT
The DNA here is from genome assembly GCA_034401795.1 of Chaetoderma sp. LZ-2023a. NCBI lineage: Eukaryota > Metazoa > Mollusca > Caudofoveata > Chaetodermatida > Chaetodermatidae > Chaetoderma > Chaetoderma sp. LZ-2023a. Next base: position 123,994,906 of record CM067371.1, read on the forward strand.
AGCGATCCACTGTAGCGGCCCACTGAGAGGTATTACCAATGCAACACAAATTTTAGTGATAAATGCGACATTTTATCATTTCTGAATTTAAATTATTTTTTTATTAATCGAGATAGTAAATTCGTCAGCATTCTCTTGCAAAAGACAAAATAGTATGTAATGGATTGTTACACAATTGATGATAAGCTTCCCGGCAAACAATGATATGTTTGGCTAACGTAAATGTATTCGTTGGCCCAACATACTTTTACTTGTTTGGTTTATGTTGGCCCAATGTATCACATAGTTTTTAGCACATAGATACAATGTTGGGCCAACATAACTAAATTACAATTAGCCCACCACCGTAAATTATACAAAGTTGGCCCAACGTAACTAATTTTCTGTCAATCATCCAACATAGCGCCAAATGTTGGGCGAATGATACCATATATTGGACCAACATAAGGCCAATGAGCAAAACTACATTGGGCCAACAAATTAAACTTACATTGTGGCAACGAAGTATTGTTTGCTGGGTTGCTTACTTTTCATCATTTTAACAGGTTGAAGATTTCGGGTTGTCTACCCTTGTTGATGACGTGTGCTCTACTCCCTTCGATGAAACCTTGTACGAATGGTTGCTGCGACAACCGGTCCCACCGATGAAAATGGAGCATGACACTAGCTCGCCTCGTAGGTACAGAGACCTGACGATATTTATATTAGTGCCTGGGCCTGATCTAACTGCGCGTTTTCAGAACGATTGGTTCGACAATCCGTGTTCTCCAGAATAACAACAAATATATGACAAACTTTTGCCTTGTATATATCACAAGGTGATCGTTTTACTTGCTAACTTTAACTATACAATAAACCTACAAAATTGGTAACTTTTACTGTTACCTAGCGATCTATTCACAATTATTAAATATTACAATTCAATGTTTCCTAAGTGTCCCTAACTTTCAACCAGCTCTTGCCTACTTAAAGCCATTCAGCAAGAGCGTTTTATAAGGTGCGAGGCGGACCGAACTCTCGATTAAAGTTAAAGTCCCCCTTATGTACTATCTCAGTTTCTATTCTCCCTCCATCTTGGTTTCACACCGCCGGAGGTTGCTCGGATTCTCATTGGATTATGACATCATTTTGACCAATCAAGACCCCGACCCTCCCTCCCCTGGTGGGGGGGGGGGTGCTTTCTACCTAGCACCTGCGGTTTGGCGGGTTCTTGAGTGATGGGATCTGTCGTTCCCCTAACTTTATTTTAGAATTCCAGCTGGCTTCCCATGTCATTCCTGACGAATGACCTGCCCAAAATGACGAATGCTGGTTTGATACCAAGGCTTGCTGGTGGATTAGCACACCTCTACAATTAATATGTTTTTGATCATAACTTTCGATTGTGTCCTAGCACGCCTCTACAATTAATATGTTTTTGATCATAACTTTCGATTGTGTACCTAACGCCTACAGGACGCTACAATGTCCATGTCATGTTCATTGCCTATTAGTCGACAACTTGTAGAATGCTAGAGTTAATCGGCACACGAGTTACCATTCCTCATAGCCGGGTTATTCTCGGCCTATCTGGTCCCACGCTCCATGAGAACACAGACCGCTACGTAACTAACTAAGTCCGTTTGGCCTATCTAATCCCTTGATTGATTCCCACCTGGTGCCAACCATTATCTTTTATGCTCGATTCAGTTTCGGCGAAACTGTACCTGCACTAGCTGACGTATCTGCTGCCAGTCATCCAGTGCTGATAATATATATCCAAATAATAAGATGCTCTAGCCGATGATCAGTGCATCTAAATATACACAGTGACATAGTCTCTTAGCTCACCTGGTATTCAAACAAGAATTGTACTCGGGCTTACTCCTCGTACATATAAGATGTACATCGGGGTCATGACCTCCCCACAAGACAGTCCCATTTTACACATGCCCCTCAACCGAAGTTAATTAGCCGTCTCTGAACGCCTACAGAGAGTGATAATTAACTCGTTGTGCACTATCAACAACTCCAACCTACGCCATACCAGATGCCTCCAGACTATGTCACAACCATAATTACGTCAAACGTACTCCAACAACAATAATTAAACATGCCCGGGTAACGGAATATCATGCGCAATTGACCGTCCCCGGAAACATAGGAAAACAGCATAATCCTATACAAAGTACGAACTTGTCAGGGTAATGGAATATCATGCGCAAATGACCATCCCCGGAAACACATTAATAGCATCATTAAATATAACGGTATAATATGCTTAATATAATAACAGCAATAACATATTGAATCCACAGTGCAAATACCATTACAAATCATGTTCAATTAATAAACAACAATATAAAGTCATTTTCCTACCATGAAGTGTTCCACATACAGCATATGAAATTCACTCCAAAATGTCATTGGGATGATTCCAATCGGTCACCAAGATCCATGTTAGGAGGTTCACCAATGTCATCATATAGCTCCACGTCAATCCAGTGGTCAGCCGTCGGGTCGATCTCAGTCCTGGCAATAGCGTTAGGCGAAAACCCGGCCAACATCTCCACCATTACCGGCAGGGCTGCAGTTCCCCGCAGGGGCGGAGGACGAATGTGACGTGGCGCACTACTATGGGCCGCAGGTGACTTGCATTTAATCCAAATCCACATGCGTTGTAAGACGCCACATTTATATAAAATAAATAACACAATAATCACTACAATGGAGGAGCTCGTCGCATATGATACGAAAGAGCGTACTCCAATGCCATCGACCATCACTGGGTCGATCGCGGATAGCGGTGCTAGTGGCACGTACTTGGATTTTTGTAAATGGTTCCAGGGTTGCATCTTCAAGTGATTCACAACCATGGACTGGTTCAGAACTCCGACCACATCCAAATGGGGCATCTCAATGGCCAGGCCAACCCGAGTGTACGTCCTACTGTAAGATGCAACTGGCTCGAAATGCCAGCCTTTCCCGCTATAACCACATTCACCAGACATTAATGCATACACTCCATTACTCACCACACACCGGTCGGTCAGTCGTCCATCGCAGTGTATATCCATTGTTTCACCGAACGTTTGCAACACTACGCCTATTTTCTTATCGGCAAACAGTTTGCTAGATGTTTCATTTGATTCGGAGAGCTGAATATTACAAGCACTGTCGGTCGTATTGGTTAACAGGCTTACAGTGCATGGAACGTGGGTTTTGTCGACCCGTAGTGGACCATGACACACTTGGGGCTCCTCCCCGCGACATTTGGATGGCGTGAAGTACCACCCAGTCTTGGTGTCAAGACCGATGCTGGTCCGCGTGATCAGTACTTGCCTGTAGTATCCCCTTGCAACCCGTATTCGATATATTCGCCCCCGTCAATTAGCGGCAATGTCGCTGTGTAATGGAGTCGTGAGTCATCTTTCCATAATGGATACACGACCACGTTGCGGTAGTACCACTGATACGGACGGATTTCCCACACTAACTTGTTTGCCCACGGAATTGAGGTCAGCAGGACTGAATAATTCTTCCGTTAGTCTACCTAACTCTAGGGATGCCGTTTGTCTATGAAACTGGGCTGCTGCCTTCTGGTAGCTATACACTACACCTTCGGCAGAGTCAATTATGTGTCCAAGTCGCACTAATGCGTATAAGTCAGCATGTCGGGCGGCGTGTACCTTAAACATATCGCTCACATTTCTAGTTAATTCCACTAGGCCAGTGGTAATTTCGTTCATATGGTCAACGTTGGTACTGATCCCTACGAATGCCAGTTTCACGTGGGATGCTAGTTTGTTGGAGAAATGTACCAAAAGATTCATGTCCCTCAAAGCAACTTTGACTACCTCTTTAATTGCATCTATATCACCAGAGGTAGCGGTACCGAATAGAGACGAGGCTATGTCCCCGACAAAGTCAAATAAGCCACGTTTGCGTCGTATACTGTCCCTACTCACCATAGTTTGTTGTGTCCTAACAGCGATCTTCTTAATATTGTTAACACGATGTTGCAAACCGAAAATGTCTTGAATGCTCAACGAAGTCTTTTGACCGATGTCCGCAATAAGAACACGAAATTGCACTAACCGTTCAAGAAATTTGGCAAGCAAATAAGGGTAGTCGATAGATACCACTACGGTCCATTCAGCCCGGATAACGGATATATCCTCGGGGTTAGTTAGTTATCATTACTCCGTTCGGTAATCTATGTACACTAGACTTTTTACACAGTCCAATTACTAAACTCACTATAGCTACTACCACACCAAATTGTAAAATATACATGATTCCACACTCTGTGATGCTTACTGGTACAGTCATAGACAGAAGGATAACTAGCGGCGGCTACGTCGCCTTATAACTGCCTCTATGCGATCGATGAAGTCATCGTACAGGGCGCGGCCGAACGCGCCAATCCTGAGCCGCTTGCTGTCAAACTCGACTTCCGGCACATGATTGCGCTTGCGCATAAAGTAACGAGGTGCTGGCAGTGTTTCCATTGGTTCCGGCACACTCTCGGGTACCTCCTCCGAGCTGTCCATCACCACCGGTTGAGGAGTCACGTGAGTGTCCATCGGTGACTCATGGTTTCGATTCTCACTCGTACCAGGTTGACTGATGTTATTATCAACCATCCTACCCCTCTTGCTCAACCTCGGCTCATCATCAGAAGCTGGTCGCTTCCTACGAGCTCTCTTACCAAGGGTTGCCTTAGGGTCGGATTCTGGCCCTTCTTCGGACCTTGGGAGCATCATCACCCTTGGATGATGGCTATCTTTCGTACCCTTTGCAGGGTTATGAACAGGGCGCGGCCGTACCTTGTCCCAGCACATTTCTGAGTCGACTACGCGTAACTTAGATATATTCAGAACGCGCACCTTCCCAGACCTTTGATGCCGGACATGAGCCACTGGCCCATTGATCTTAAAGATCTCATATTCGGGGTCACTGTGAGAGGTCAACTTCATGCGTTCCTCCGCCTTCACGACCACCGAATCACCCACCTTAAATACACCAGCGTTTGCACGCTTGTCAATCTGCTCACGGTGGACCTCACGAGACCTAGCCGTTTCCATACAAGCGCGCAGTAGGGCATTGTTGAGACAGGTCAGTCTCTCACCCAGATCCTGCGATGCGTCTACTGGAATAGCAAATGGCAGTCTTGCCCGTCGACCGTAGGTCAGATAAAATGGCGTATATCCTGTCGTGGAATGACGAGTACTGCGATACGTGGTTAACGTCGCACCCAATTCATCCTCCCACGTACGAGAAGCATTGTTAACCCCTTTCTGGATTACGTCCTTAAGGGTGCGATTAAACCTCTCGGTACGCCCATTAGTTTGTGGGTGGTAGGGACTCGATCTCCTATGGTCGATCCCATGCTCTCTAAATCGCTCTTCTAGCGACTTAGAGCAAAACTCTTTTCCCTGATCGGTTATTACGATCTCAGGGACACCGTGACGTGCGACGTACTCATTGAAGAATTTGTCCTCAACGTTTTGTGACATCTTAGCAGGAATCGGATATGCCTCTGCCCACGCAGAACAGTGATCGATCACCGTCATGATATACACATTACCTTTACTCGACTCCAACAGTGGACCTATCAAATCCATGCCGATTATCTGACTCGGATAATTGGCCACGGGCAGTTCACTGTACCGTGGTCGAGTAGTGACAGGTCGGTTGACCTGGCACATCGTACACGTCTCTAGCATACGTACCACGTCTTTCCTCAAAGACGTCCACACAAACGAGTCTCTTACCATACCGATGGTCTTTTTCAGACCTTGGTGACCAGCTCGTTCATGAGCTTTCCGGAGCACTTTCTCACGGAACAGGGTAGGTAAGACAATTCGGGGGTACTCAGCGTCCAACGCTGAAGGCGTAATTAAAGAATATAAAATACTGTTCTTGACCATATACTCCTCGGGGTGTTCTTGAACAAATCCGGGTATTCCTTGGTCTGCTCGGCACACAACTCGTCGTAGGGAATGTCGAATACCTCGAGAGGGACATGCGGTAATGCACCCTCGTCTACATCCGGTATGACAAAATCGCCTGTGTCTAAGGTGGCGATCTCCACTGGACGACGTAACCTGGACAACATGTCCGCTCGAATATTCTTCGAGCCTTGGATGTATTCAATCTTACATCCGTACTCGGCAATCAGCACCGCCCAGCGCTGCACTTTCGTGTTCTTAACTTCTCCCACAAACAAACTATTTAGGGGTTTGTGGTCAGTATACACGGTGAACTGTGCGCCAAATAGATAAGGTCTAAGCTTCTTCAATGCATATATCACAGCATAAGCTTCCTTTTCTATTACAGGCCAGTTTAGCTGACTGTCCTTCAGGGTCGAGCTTACATACTGTATCACTCGTTCTATACCCTTATCATCTACCTGTACCAATATTGCACCTATCGCATAGCTTGATGCATCAGTATATAGTTTATACGGGGCATTTAAATTTGGATAGGTGAGAACCGTCTCACTACACAGCAAGTTTTGCAACTTCTTAAATGCTTGCTGTTCCTCCTTACCCCACTCAAAACGTTTATACTTCTTAGTCAATTCTATCAAAGGCTTAGCAATTTCGGCATAGCCTTGCACACAAGAGTGGTAATAACCTGTAGCTCCAAGGAAACTTCTCACCTCCCCCACGTCGCGTGGTGGTGACATCTCTCTTATGACCTTGACCTTCTGAACCTGAGGAGGCACTGCTAGTGCCGAAACACGATACCCCAACAAGTCCACAGACTCGCGGGCAAACTCGCATTTCTTTTTCTTAACCTGTAAATTATATTCTCGAATCCTACGCATAACCTTGCGCAAATGTTGTGCATGCTCAGTCGGATTTCTCGAATATACGACTACATCATCGACAAAAACATGCAAATATTTTCCAACGAATTCCCGGAAAATAGCGTTCATTGCCCTCTGAAATACGGCACCTGAGTTGCAAAAACCAAAAGGCATCCGAATAAAGTCGAACAAACCTTCACTGCAAACGAACGCTGTTTTCTCCATGTCTTGGCTGTCCATTGGTATCTGCCAATAGCCAGACTTCTTGTCCATAGTCGAAAATATCGTTGCGCCACGCATCGAGTAAAAAATATCTGTTATATTCGGTAATGGATAACTGTCTTTGTGACATACAGAATTCAACTTCCTGTAGTCAACACAAAATCTTGTGTCCCCGTCCTTCTTGGGCACTAACGTAATGGGCGATGCCCAGGGTGACGACGATGGTCTTATGATGCCCGCGGCCAGCATTTCAGCCACTTGATTCTTGACTACATACTGCTTGGCAAGCGGTAGACGGTAGGCTTTCTGCGTTATAGGAAACGCATCTCCTGTTGGTACCGTACACTTCACTTTGGGGATCAATCCTAAAGTGTTTGGACGAGCCATATCAAAGTTATCTGCAAAGTCCTCAAGCACTTTGTTGATAGCTTTATATCCGGTCGTTTCTTTACAACTCTCATACACATAATTTGTCTGTTCCTTATAGGGATACCTAAAGGGATATATCTGGCCAAACCATACTACAACTTTGGCCCGATAGTCAATCTTTGCATTTCCCAAGTGCAAAGCATCCGCACCAAGCAAACATTCATGCCTCATTCTCGCTACTACCGTACTCGGAATAGGTTGGGCGTTACTGAATTTTACTTAGGTCTCCCCCAAAATTTCTATCGGGGAACCATTTACTGCCAAGAGCGTCTTTGCCATTTTCAATGGCCTAGCATTCAACATGCTACGCCATATATCCTTGCGAATCAAGGATGTACTAGCACCAGTATCCACTAAGGCATGCAAGTACTCACCCTGATCCGTTGGACCGTTTTTATCTTTTTTCAGACGGATTAGAAACCGCTCGGTCGGTGAATTCACCAACGGTTTCCTCCATCGTCGTTTGACGGACTCCTCCGTCCACTAACTGCCTCGGCGTAACTGTTTCTTCGGGAGGATGCATCCTGTCCGACACCGTATGAATAACGGCCCTGCGCATCCGTCCCTTCCCCGGTCAATACGAACCCATCGCGGTCTTCATATTCGTCCCGATCGCGAAACTGATTGTTCATATCCTTGCGGAGGTTCCTTGAACAGTCACGGGGGATGACATTTCTCTCCGGATGCCGTCGGTCGACGATGTCGATGTCCATGTCGTCGGTGCGTGGCCGTTTGATGGCCCTGCGTGCGGGTGGACTCTGTTGCTGGCCCCAGGTGGAACCATTCTGCGGCGGACCTCTTGATGGGCAGTCCCTCACGTAGTGGTCATCTCTGCCACACCCAAAACATTTTACCGTATTTACGGGAGCGGTCTTCCTGCCCATGTATGCACCAAAGCTGCTGCTGTGGTACTTGGCACAGTCTTGTGACATATGCCCTTCCTGTCCGCAACTAAAACATGTCGTGGGCGGCGTCCGTCTCGGCTGTGGTCGCGGGGTGCGCTTCCGGTCGACATTCTCTCTCGGCTGCATCACCTGACGACAGTCGCTTTTGTAATGGCCGACCCCGGCCACAGTTATAGCAGGTCACGTGCTGCAAGTCTCTCCCTGCTCGTGCCTGTCGGGGCGAAGTTGGGGCGCATTGCTTTGCCTGCGGGGCTGTCTTCTTCGTGGGATGGGCGGCCCCAGCCACCGGCTTCTGCTCACTTAACTGCAGGTCGCTCACCAAACCACGCAGTTGCTAAATCATTTTGCTCTGTTGAGCAATCTGTTTCTTTAACGTGCGAACTATGCTCCATATTTCCTTTTCTACCTCGGGACCCACCATGTTTACCTCCATGCTCTCCTCCTGCCGCTCATCTATTTTCATTGCTCGGAGCAGGTCGTCACAGGTGGCTTCCTCCTCCGCAATCTCCATAGCGCGGGCCAGGGTGGTGGCCTTCTTTCGGACAATTCTCTTGCTGAGACAGTGGTCGGATAGTCCCTTGAGGTAAATTCCCAAAATGGTCCTCCGGTTGTCAGCGTTCTCGACAGGGTACGCTCGGGCGCTCAGTTCCCGATACCGTCTGTAAAAAGTTATGACGGTTTCATTCCGTCTCTGCCGTACGCCCTCGAGATCATATTTTATTCGCTCCCCCTCGTTCGCCGAGACAAAGTTTAGCGTTATATAGTCGTGGAATTCGTCGAATGTGACATCCTCCCTGATCTTGCCCCCTAGGAACCCATCTATGGCTCTGGACAACTGCCCTCGTGCCGCTCGGGTGATGACGTAGGCTGGTATGCCCTCTAGAGGTCCCTCATTAGCGACCCATGCTCGCCGGGTCTCATCGAGGAAGGTTCTCACCTCCTCCGGCACTACTCCGTCACAGGGCTGTATGCGGTAGATCATGTCCCGGATCTCCCTCCGGTACACCCGCTCAGCTTCCCGGCGGTTACTGCTTTCAACAATGGCTCCTGCCATTGCTACGCCCATCGTCTGCATGGCGGCTACAGTCTCGGGTCTAAGCTGGTGTGCTACTGGTACTTCCATGGGTGGCATGACAGGGTCAACGCCTCGCTTGGCTGGTGTTGCCATTCTGCGTTTTTACTGATAATAAAGGCTGACAATGATTCTTTGAAGACGGGGTTGCTCGGGGCAGACTACCTCTGTAGTTATCTTCACGGCAGCACCCGCGCGATACTCGCGATGCTGTATGATACGGGTGCTCTCTGACAACTTTGCAGCGTTTATAAATTCTTGTACACGGTCAGTGACGTCGGTCAGTACAATGGCTGAATTAGTTAGCGGTGTTTCTGGTTGGGCCATATATCTTATCTACTCACTGTTGTTACTTTGAATCCTGGCTGGTGAAGCCAATGAAGATTTCTGGCTGTCTACCCTTGTTGATGACGTGTGCTCTACCCCCTTCGATGAAACCTTGTACGAATGGTTGCTGCGACAACCGGTCCCACCGATGAAAATGGAGCGTGACACAGAGACCTGACGATATTTATATTAGTGCCTGGGCCTGATCTAACTGCGTGTTTTCAGAACGATTGGTTCGACAATCCGTGTTCTCCAGAATAACAACAAATATATGACAAAATTTTGCCTTGTATATATCACAAGGTGATCGTTTTACTTGCTAACTTTAACTATACAATAAACCTACAAAATTGGTAACTTTTACTGTTACCTAGCGATCTATTCACAATCATTAAATATTACAATTCAATGTTTCCTAAGTGTCCCTAACTTTCAACCAGCTCTTGCCTACTTAAAGCCATTCAGCAAGAGCGTTTTACAAGGTGCGAGGCGGACCGAACTCTCGATTAAAGTTAAAGTCCCCCTTATGTACTATCTCAGTTTCTATTCTCATTGGATTATGACATCATTTTGACCAATCAAGACCCCGACCCTCCCTCCCCGGGGTGGGGGTGGGGTGGGGTGGGGGGGTGCTTTCTACCTAGCACCTGCGGTTTGGCGGGTTCTTGAGTGATGGGATCTGTCGTTCCCCTAACTTTATTTTAGAATTCCAGCTGGCTTCCCATGTCATTCCTGATGAATGACCTGCCCAAAATGACGAATGCTGGTTTGATACCAAGGCTTGCTGGTGGATTAGCACGCCTCTACAATTAATATGTTTTTGATCATAACTTTCGATTGTGTCCTAGCACGCCTCTACAATTAATATGTTTTTGATCATAACTTTCGATTGTGTACCTACCACCTACAGGACGCTACAATGTCCATGTCATGTTCATTGCCTATTAGTCGACAACTTGTAGAATGCTAGAGTTAATCGGCACACGAGTTACCATTCCTCATAGCCGGGTTATTCTCGGCCTATCTGGTCCCACACTCCGTGAGAACACAGACCGCTACGTAACTAACTAAGTCCGTTTGTCCTATCTAATCCCTTGATTGATTCCCACCTGGTGCCAACCATTATCTTTTATGCTCGATTCAGTTTCGGCGAAACTGTACCTGCACTAGCTGACGTATCTGCTGCCAGTCATCCAGTGCTGATAATATATAACCAAATAATAAGATGCTCTAGCCGATGATCAGTGCATCTAAATATACACAGTGACATAGTCTCTTAGCTCACCTGGTATTCAAACAAGAATTGTGCTAGGGCTTACTCCTCGTACATATAAGATGTCCAGCGGGGTCATGACCTCCCCACAAGACAGTCCCATATTTACAAGGTGTGTGTTTTAACATCTTTTGTCATACCCTATCGGCAATCCATGAACTATGCCAATCTGGCACAGTTTCTCGAGAACATTGTGTGAAATTTAACAATTTCTTGAATGTAAAATTGAATAATTTGTTGAATGTAAAATTGAACAAATTGTTGAATATAAATTCAATTCACTTACTGCACTTTGTGACCTGGATGACCTAGAAAGCATGATTCGGCATTCTGGATAGCAAGCGTGATGCAGGATTTATTAGGGACGCATTGACCAAAACCGCTTCACCATGTTATGGTCAATGAAAGGAAATGTCAGGTGCAATCAATTCAAATGTCAGAATAATAAAAGCAGTACCACGAAAGAAAATAATGAGAAGGACGTTACTTGACCTGAACTAAATTAATGTGTACATGACTATTCACTATTATATATAATCAAACTGAAACATGGTGCCTTTGAACATGTTGAAGCAATGATTGTTGGTAGATGTATAATTGAGTTGGGTTACTATTATGTATAGTTAAGGTGATATATGGCTAATTTGAACATGTTGAAGCAATGATTGTTGATAGAGCTTGTATAATTGAGTTGGATTACTATTATGTATAATTAAACTGATATATGGTTCCTTTGAACATGTTGAAGCAATGATTGTTAATAGTTTGACCATTGTTATAATCAGTGACGGACTGGCTCTTAAAGTCAGCCTGGGAAAATTAGTCGAAGCAGCGCACACCGTATGGGTGGGTCCGAAAGGGGGTGACCACCTCCCACAAATAGAGGGCTCTGGGCGGTGGGGGTCTGGGAAATTTTGAAAATTAGATGCTCGGAGAAGTAATTTCCTGCACTCTGAGTGGTAACATATATTTATTCTGCATTCAGAAATTATTAAATTTATTAATGCAGACTGTAATATAAACGTGTTGATGAGGGGTTAATTACGACACTGTAGTGTAAAATAGACATTTTTTAATAAGAACATCTTCACACGTTCGCGACTATATATCAACAATATAGTAGCATATTAATACAACAGGCCACTATTATTACATCCCCAATTCTTATAAAGTTTATGGGTATACTATTAGACTATTAAAAGCTATCAATAATAACTAAGTAGAACAATACCAATGAGAATTAAGATGAGTTAAATCAGACTATACTAAAGATTAGAGTACTATAAAATCATTAATAGGTCAGTCTGGGAATATACAAATAGTCATTTGAATCACACGTAATCGTCTCTGTGTATTAGCTTAAACACACGACCGTAGCGTGATTTCTGAGGACTGTCACTAGGCACGACAAATGTTGTAGATTGTCCTTCTGCAATGTCACTGGATTGTTCTAAATTATCTGGCACAGCTGTGTGCTTTATTGATTCACGAGGAATAACCGTTTGAGCACTGCTGGCTATTGGATTGTACTTTGGACGAGCAGGTTGCGGTTGCTCAGTAGATTCTCCTAGATGGACACGATTTCTATGATAAGTTCCAATTGGAGATTGGAGTAAGATACTTACTTACAGTTGCTCTGGTCCATTGACTATCACAAAGCCGAAAAGGTTTCATTCACACTGTATCTCCTTCCTGTAGTGGCTGAAGATCTTTCGCACCCTTATCGTAATAGTAGGCTTGTCGTTTCTTACTGTCAGATAGTTTACTACGTTCATAGTTCATAGTTCAACAGCTCTTGGTCTTAATAATGTTTCATTGATTAGTAACATAGTACGTGATCTACGATTCATAAGTTTTTTAGCAGGGCTTTGACCAGGGTTATGAATTGGTGTATTTCTGTGATTTAAGAGTCTGAGGTATGGATCGGAATGTGATTTCATGGCTTTGTTCATGATTTTCTTAACCATTTTAACTGCCGACTCAGCCATCCCGTTAGATTGTAGATGATGAGGGCTAGAGGTACAATGTTCAAATTCCCATTGATCAGTGAATTGCTTAAACTCGGCTTAAGTGAACTGAGGTCTGTTGTCACTGATGACGTTACATGGAATGCCATGTCTAGCAAATTGCATTTTGAGTTTCCTAACCACAGTAATATTCAATTTTCTCTAGATGATTCAGCTCGATGTAATTGCTGTAATAGTCCACAGCTACTAAGTAATCATGCCCCTCTAAGGTAAACAAGTCAACACCTACTTTCTCCCACAGTCGGTTTGGAGTATCGTGTGATATTAGTGTTTCCTTCTGTTGACTAATGCCAAATGACTAACAAGTTTCACATGATGAAACAGTGTTTGATTTCTGCGCTCATTCCAGGCTAGAAAAGGCATTCACGGGCATGATTAAGACAACCATCAATACCGAGATGAGAGTTGTCATGGATAGATTTCGTCATGTCAGAGCGTAGTCCAACTGGAATGACTAATTTCTCGCCTTTGAAGATGAGGCCATCCTGAACAGTCAACTCGTCTTTATAGTTATAGTAAGGTAATAACTGTTCTGCAACAAAGTCTCTTTGCTCTGTCCAACCATTCAGAATTGTTTTACGGAGCACACATTGTTTCGTCATTGTCTGTTTCACGTTTAATTTGCAATAACCGTTCTTGACAAATAGGTAAGAAGCTAGCCATATTAACAGATTCAGTTTGATCAGAGTAATTAGTTTAAGGTAAATATGCCCCACTTAACAAATCTGCAAGTGGCATTTGGTTACCAGGACGGTAGGTTACAGTAATGGCATACGCTTGAGATCGTAGTATCATATTCTGTAATCGTCGCGGAGCATGATTAAGTGGTTTATGGAGAATGTTTTCAAGTGGCTTATGATCAGAGATAACAGTCTCAGGTCTAGCATACGTATACTGTTGAAAACGTTCTAAGGAAATAACGATTGCGAGCATTTATTTTTCGATAGATGCGTATCGAGTTTCAGTATCACTCAATGCTTTACTCATGTATGCAATCGGTTGTTCATTCTGGCATAGTACTGCACCAATACTGAGATTAGAAGCATCGCATTGTAGCTGTACAGATTGATGCGGATCATAGTAAGCAAGCACTGGCGCTTGTGACACACGTTCCCTTACATTCTGGAAAGCTTTCTCATGTTCAGTAGTCCACTCAAATTTCACTCGTCTTCCGGTGTCTGGGTCTTTGCGCGCCAGGCAGCGCAAAGGCTCCATCATGTCAGATAGATGCGATAGAAATTTAGCTAAGTAGTTTACAGTTCCGTTAAATCGCTGTATTCCATCTGCATCAGTAGCTCTAGGACCGTGGGAATACTAATTTCCATAGAAGTATCTGTCTGGGTACCGGTGTCACGAGAAATGCCCAGTCCGAGCTCTGGTGCTGGGTTGTCACTGATACAAGGTTTAAGTCGATCGAAGTGGATGACTGAGGTCAGGCCATCCGAAGACGGATATGGTAGGGCACGTCCGATGGCTTACCTACTACCACATAGGTGCCTTTCCACTGGTGGCTTAGTTTACTTGGCACGGTTGCAGACCGTCGTGAATCGTGTACCCAAACCATTCTTCCTGCTTCATACAGATCTCCATACACTCTCCGGTCATGCCATGTCTTTTGCCGCCGGTGTGCAGTGGATAAGGTTCCTCTCACTAACTCATGGGCTTGTTCTATCCTTTGCCGCAAGAGTTCAACATAGAGAGATAGTGAATTTTTCTCTCCTGGTATTTGTGGCATGGCCAGATCCAGGGGTAAGGCTAATTCACGGCCTAACATTAACCGAGCAGGGGTGTAGCCCATGCTGGAATGTACTGACGTGCGGTAAGCCATAAGTACATACGGGAGCCGTATGTCCCAATCTCTGCAATCAAGACATGTTTCCTTGGTAAGCATCTCCGCGAGAGTTCTGTTGAACCGCTCTACCATCCCATCAGTCCAGGGTGGTATGGAGTTGTTCTTGTCTTGACGATATGGAATAATTTGCAGAGCTCTGATATGAGCCGGCTCTCACAATTACTTCCTTGATCGGAGTGCAACTCATAAGGCATACCAAAGCGGCAGAACACATTGCTGGCCAAGACCTCCACAACGGTGGATGCCTCTTGGTCCGGCAGAGCAAATGCTTCCACCCACTTCGTAAAATAATCTTGCAATACGAGGATGTATTTATTTCCATCATCTGTCGTATTCAAGGGTCCGAGCACGTCCATAGCCACTCGCTCCATGGTGCACCAACAATCTTAATTTGAGATGGTGCGATATGGTGTTGGCCAACAGCTCGTTTTTGGCATGGGATACATTTGGCAACCCATGCCTTGACACTATCGCGATTCCCGATCCACTGGAATCTCAATTTGATACGGGCAACAGTCCTCTCTATGGCCAGATGCCTGGCGTTATCATGTAGTTGTTTCAATATAATTTCATGCTAACTTTTCTGGACTACCAAACGGTCATTAATATATAGAATGTTATTTATTAATTGACATTCTTCGAACCGTTGGTCATAATATTTTGCCGTGGTGGATAGAGGTGTTACCGATTCCCTAGGAGGACGTACCCCTCCTGAATCCACGTGTATATATTCCGTGTCTGCATGTCTGTTGTTTGGTGGTGTGCGGTTTTCTCCGGATTCCACTCTGCGCACCTCAATTCAGGGAACTCCGGAGATAGCTGTGTTGACTGTGTCACGGTGGCGGCCTCTCTGTGTTCAGCTTCCGCGCCGATTCTACTAAGGGTGTCGGCGTTCCCATGCAATTTGCCGGGACGGTGAACAACGTTAAAGTTATAGGCCTGCAGGGATTCCTGCCATCTCGCTACCTGGCCCTCCAGATTTTTTAAGTTCCGGAGCCACCATAGTGAGGCATGGTCTGTACTGAGTGTAAAAGGGTGCCCGTATAGAAAGTGCTTATAATACTTGATGAAATGAACCACCGCCAATAGTTCTCGCTTGGTGGTTGCGTATCTTCTCTCCATTTTATTCAGAGTACGCGAACCATAACCCAATACCTGCTCTGTTCCGTCTTCAGTGACATGGGATAGAACCGCGCCAATAGTGAAAGCTGACACGTCAGTGTCTAAGATGAAATTGAGGTTTGGATTAGGGTTAGCAAGAATCAGGGCGGTCATCAAGAGTTCCTTCAGCGCACTGAAGGAGCCTTCACACTCACTCGCCCACTCAAATGGTCGTTCTTTCTCGGTAATCTTGTAGAGGGGTGAAGCAATCTCGCTGAAATGTCAGATGTAATGGCGATGATACTGGCATAGGCCAAGAAAACTCTGTGTCTCCGTAACTGAAGAGGGCCGAAGCCACTCTGCTACTGCCTTAGTTTTTCATGGCTGAGTAGCCACTCCATCACTGGATAGGACATGTCCCAGGCACTCAATGCTCTGTCTAAAGAGATGACATTTCTTCGGTTTGAGTTTCAAATTGGCCGTGCGGAATCTTGAAAGCACGGTGTCCAAATTTACTAAGGTTTGCTCAAATGTGGGTCCAAAGACTATTACGTCATCGATGTAACAGAGACAGATTTCCCATTGCAGGGTGGTTAATACCGTAGGGCATCTTGCGGAATTGGAAAAGGCCATCCCTACAAACGAATGCGGTCTTTTCCATGTCAGCCTCGTCCATGGCTACTTGCCAGTAACCGCTAGCTAAGTCAAGGGTACAACACCACTTTGCTCCAGACAAGGAATCCAAGGCCTGATCTATCCATGGTAACGGATAAGCATCCTTGACGCTAAGATCATTAAGGCGAACCAAAACCGCAAGGTTCAATCCTTTTTGCCTGCTAGCACTATTGGGCTAGCCCATGGAGATGCTGAAGGTTCAATAATACCCGTCCGCAACATGTCGTTGACTTGTTGGTGTGCTTCCGCTTCTTTATGAATGGGAAGATGTCATACCGGTTGTCGCACGGGGCGATTATTACCTGTATCGATGGCGTGTCATACGAGATGGGTCTCTCCGAGATCCATGTCTCCGGAGGAAAAACTATCGCGATAATTATGTAGTAGTTTCCGAATTTCTCGTTTGTGTGATTGCAGTAAGCCAACGGTGGCACATAGATACAAATCATGTACATGTTCGGGTAACTCATCAGTCATTTGCAGTGGTGTGTCAGCAAGTGCAGGTCATTCCAATAAGATTATGTCTACATGGCCGCAGCGTACTCCGGGTTCCAGAGTGATGGGATCTGCGGTACCATTGAACACTCTAAAAGGTATTTTTTCCTTATTAGTAGTATCTACTATTATACTGGGACTTGCGCATTGTGAGGTGATCATATAATCAGGATCTTGTTCCAGCATGGCGATGTGTGTGTTGCTTCCTAACTGTGGTGCGGTGGCCCATAAGATCTGTTCCTGTCCCAGCCCAACTGTGGCGGTACTTGATAATATTACCGCACATGTATCGTACAATGACGATGCTGGTCCGAGAGGTATTCGTCGGCCTGGTATGTCGAGTTCCTGTTGTCTGCAGTGTATGATGACTTCGCTGGCACTGAGGAAATCAGAGCCAAGTAGGTCATCATTATGAATAGAGGCGATGACAACTCGCGGAATGAATTGCATCTCCTCTATTTGGATAACTAAATTGAGTACACCGGCTACGGGCACATCCGCTCCTGTAGCCGTCTGTAGGTAAATGTCTGTAGGCTTAAGGGGAAGCTTCTTATGAGGTGGGATGCTCTCATATAAGCGCTGGTTAAATACTGTGATAGAAGCACCGGTGTCGACGGTGGCACTGGTGGAAATGCCACTAAACAGACAGGCACATCTGTATATTACTTTGTGATGTACCTGCAGAAGAGTTTCCAATGATGCTGTCCGGGATAATGGCGTTGGAGCAGCATCACTCTGTATGTATTTCGACTGTTTCCGTATTGCTTCTTGTAATGTTATAGATGGCTGAGTGAGGAATGGGCCAGTTCGTCGTCGCCGCTGGTGTGAAGGCGGAGCTGGGGGTAGCAATGGTGGTGGTGTTGTTGCTGTCTCTGTGTAGGCTGTATTGGTGTAGACCGCAGCGTGTACAGGATGACAAATGAGCTCCACCTGCGCAAGCCATTTCCTGCAATGCTTCATAGAATGTTTTGGTGAAGCACAGAAGAAACAGTGATGTCGCCAAGGACGTGCATTTCTCCATCTATGTCGGTGCTTGTGCATCCATGCGGCGGAGTGAATCATCTCTCCTGAGTCGCTACTGTCTGTGGATGCAGGAGATGATGCTGGATGGGGTGGTGTTCTGCATACCACCAGAGGACGCCTAGAATCTAGTCCCTTGGTGGCGGGAAGTGGTGCTGGCAAAAACGTTGTTTCAGCAGAGGTGCTACAACTTACTACTGCCGTTTTACATAGGAAAGAAGGCTTGTTGTGTGCGGAAAAATAGGGGGATGTCATTGCTGTGGATGGGCGAGGAAACGTAGGTACTGGCATATGTGAAGCTGTGCATTTTGGTGTCTGGGTGAAGGCTGTTTTCGGTGGATGATGGCTGGCCACTGAACGTTGTTGCATGAAAGCCGCAGTTGAGCCGAGAGGCGAATACGGGCACCAAAGTCGCTCGGTGTGATTCGGTGCCCTTAGGAGTTTGACTGTTTCTCCAGCTGCAGTGTGCTATGGTCGGAGGCAGGTGTTGTCGAGGGAGGTCGGTTAGGACACCGTTCCCTCCAATGGCCTGGCTGACCACATCCAAAACAGGTGTTCGGTGCGGTGCTGTTTGCTGTCCTAAACTGTGTGGTGGCGAGGCTGGTGCTAAGTGTTGTAACCAAATTGGTGAGTGCAGAGATTTGCTTGTAAATCTCATCTATACATTCTCTCATGTTGCCGTTGTTGTTGTTTCGCTGGTTCCCGCGCCCGGGCCCCATTGTAATTTCCTCTACGGGCACGCCCCATTCCTGTAGGCGCTTGATTTTGACTGGAATTCTGCACATCTGTTGATGGTGATGTTTGTGTGGCCGGTGTTGATGAACTTTGGGGGGGGGGGAGCACTAGCAGGCGGGCCGATAGCTGCACCCTCTATCTCATTGATAGGATGTAGTTGGCGTCGGTTACACTTCTCCCGCCCCAGAAAGTTCTCTATGTGAACCGCGGTTCCTGTTAATTGGGCCAAACTCCCGTGGTCACAGAGAAACAGTTTTTCTTTCAGGGCGGGTTCACCGCTTAATGCATCGATGAAAGTATCAAGATACAAATGGATCACGTCCTCCGTATTGGTGCTCAGATATGCGTGGGTGACTAGCCTCCTGATTCGGCTAGCTAACTCGGGAAGAGATTCTCCCGCACGTTGTTGGAGATTCCGCCCCGTTTGTGGAGCCATAGATGGGCATGGGTCTATGGACGGGAGGCGGATTGTTGTGAAGATTGTGCAGTCATTCCTCCCGAGATGATGATTGACGTTCCTCATATGGCGGTGGTGCGGTCGGCTGACAGTCGTGATGTGTTGCGTGACTGATATACCGGCGAAATGGTGGTGCCGATTCCTCCCGATAAAGCCGCGGTGGGCCCCTTGAGTATAGCGTTGCGCTAGAAGGGGGTGGTGCAGGAGGTTGTCTGTAATGTGGATTATCACCCGCCATATGATCTCCGTAGATGACACGGGTGAATGATAGTAGTCTGAAGGACTATTGAGATGCCCATAATCGGGTCTTTGTCGGGGTCCTCCACGATTTGATCCTGTTGGTGGTGGCCTGTCGAGGACATCCGATATAGTTCTGCATTCTGTTCCCGCCTGTGAGGCATCCCGAAAGGTGCCATCGCTAACAGGTGAAAACAGGTGTGAGCTGAAAATCCATCGTATGACACTACCTCTTGATCGAGGGAGTCGTCGCTAAATCGAGAAGGTATTGAACTGAGCTCACTATATGGTGTCGGCGTGAGTTCGCTGCATGTGGTTAATGATGTTCTTCGAGAAACACATCGGGTGCCACTTGTAGCTTGCCGGGTAGTGTCGGGCTCGGATGACGCTGGTTAGCATCCAGTCTCGGGGTGACGGACCTTGTATGAGACTGCCCTGCGGGTAACAAAACTGGCCAACATTTGATTTGGTGACCTAAAAATATAAGTCTATACAATGATGTTACCAAAACAATTATAACTATGCTAGATAAAAACTAATATAAGAGCATACGAAAATACGAGACATAGAGACAGGTAGATGAACTTTTAAACATGGGGCTCCCAGAGGTACCACACAGACTCGTAGGTCTGCAGAGGTATCCCCGCAAGGGAGGCTGCCATACACGAGATGTAACTAATTAACTTAATATAAGTTATTATACCTCTATGCTGAAAGGAAGAAGGTTATCTCGGACGAAAAGTTATGTGCCTCACGCGGGCACTACGCCTAGTGCTAGTTTGGGTGAGGAGTATTATCCTCGTGTGGACCGTCGTCACTGAATCCTTGCGAGAGGCAAGCGCCTCGCACGGGCCTCCGTCTTGGGAAGGTGTCGCCACTGCTTAAAGCTGGAGAAGAATAGTAGGCAAAGATAGGCCCACACTAATATTTCATCCAAAAATGCTTTAGAAAGAAAAGACCATACCTAGTGAGATTACCACTATAGGGGTGCGTACTGTTTTACGTGAAGACGGGACGGCGATTCCCGATGGATTCCCTCATCACCGTCTTATGTGATTCTTGGTATGCTGAATTAGTAATTGCCGCTTTATTTATGCAGGCCTTCTGCTTTGCTTAATTAGCTGTTAGTTGTTTTCAAAACAAGAACTATTTTGGCCGCAACTGCCAGGTATCTACCTAGCTATTAGACATGGTTGTCACTGAGAACAGATGCCCTAAGACATCAATACTGAAGACAGCGCTCATACATGTTACGTAGCAATATCTCCGAACTGGATAAGAATCTGGATATCCCGCCACGTAACCACATAAAACGTTACAAGACATGGGTTACTTTTCACGAAAGCATTATTAGACCATTGTTCTATCGTTATGGTGGGGGTAAGAGAGACGAATACCCACCGCAAATGTCCTTCCCGCAAGGGCGTGGCAGATTTAAATATCATGCCCAGACATTCTTATGGAATTCTGTGGGGGTACGTATCTCGCCCATCACCGGTCCTATGGAACTAACTGTTTAGCCTGTCATTAGGTTTATATACAAGTTGCCCTGTTTTGCACTGGGTGCAGGAGGTTTGTTCAGTAATAAAAATAATAATTAATATATGTTTTCGCAGTGCTTTCCTACATGGCTAAAGTGCTAACTACTAAGCATCCAAAGATACAAGGGAAATGTATGTGACACCACACCCTGGCCATCACCGCTCGGAAACCCCAATAGTTTTCCAGAGTCGGATCAGCCCATGGTGCGGATAAGGACACAAGGCTGAGTGGAACATGAAGAGAGACAAAATCTTGGAGTTATGAGTCTTACCGGAGTGTCGGGATAGATTATCGCACTGCCGGAAGAGAAGAGTATATTACAGAGTATGCAATGAAGAAAGTGTCTTTAATCATTTTGAACCTATCCTATTGAGCTGAATAGAAAAGGTTTAGTCGGTAGCATGCTGGACTAAACAGAGTTATAGCATGGACAGCGTCCTCAGTGAAAAATTGTTGGTGGCGGGAGAAAGTGCTGCATATGTAAGTGTTGCTGTATAGTGTTTCCTACGTGCACTGCAGTCCTATTTTTCTATGAATAAGCTAAACATATTAACTGATGACCACTGGCCATATATATACATAATCTAACCAGAACAATCAAAACGGTATCGAATGATCAAAGTTATATATATATATATTAGTACAGGTTAACGGACCTACTATAGTGCGGTTAGCAACACATTGAGGAAAATGAGAATAACTATACACAAATAGAGAAATTATAACTAGCGGTCCTAGGACCATTACGGTACCTTTTAGTCATCGGGACCATTCTTACGGATACAATATAATTAACGAAAGACATATAGAGAAATATTAAACTGTGAAGTATAGTTACTTGAATACTCGGTAGTCATTCTTAAGTTAGGCTACCGCGTTACTGAAATTGATACGTCATTCCGTAGTTGACGTGCGATGATGCATTCTCAGGAAGCGGGAAAGTTCCCGCAGGTTGGTTCCCGCAAGCTGTTTTCCACAAATAAGATTCCCGCTAGAACACTCATGGTGGGAGGACATTGCTCAGCACTGTAAGCCTAATAGGATGTCTAACGAGCCGTCAGCAAAAGATACGATAGTACTACTGTGGTGAAAAAAGTTCCCATATACCGATGGCACGGATGGAAGTGTAAACAACCCGATCACAAGCGGGGGTTGTCAGATGCGAATGAAGATACAAAACAAAGCTTCACGGTGCTGGGTACGTCAGCCAGCTCTGAAGATGCACCGGGCAGAGTTTACTTGCTGCAGTCGAAAGTTAGAAGAACCTACACAATATTAATGCGGTGACAGTTGAAATACCACTTTTAGGCGTAGCCGGCAGATCCGGCGAGTCATCCATCAAAGAACATCCTGCCTCTACATCTGTAGAATCACATATTCAGGCTGTAAAGGCCTCACCACAAATTCGTGTTCCGAAGTAGATAGTGATATTCGTGAACAATAATCAGAAAGTTCCAAATTACTCCCGTAATTAGGGAGTTACAAAATTGTTTTAGTGCGGTGGGTTGGGCAACTGCCAGCTACGGGAGAAAAACCTGACACATAGTGAAGTAATACGCGTATTGTCTGTTTCGCTGATAGTAGCTGGTACAGATCCAACCTGTTTGGTCCCTGGCCGAGGATGCTCTCAATCTCTGGATCGCGTCTCCTTTTATGCTACTCGTGATGTCACAGGCGCAGGCTCCAACCAATCATCGTTCGAGCAACAGCCAATCAGTGCGTAGCTAATAATAGCAGAGTCGAAAGTTCTAGAACATTCTAGAAGTTCTGCGCCCATGTGGTTATGACGTCACGGCAATATTTTGAAGATAATCAAGAAGGGTTTTCCGTGGATAACTCAGCCATTTTTCAACCGATTTTGAAATGGTTTACAGATTTAAAAAGCCCGTCGAATTCTGGTCTTGAATCATGCCGGATTTAACGGGAATACGTAATCAAAAAGGATTACAGGGTACCATCTCGGTACACTAAAAGCGTCATCCTATCTTGGTCGTAAATTACGTACTCCATCAAAAATAGCATCTAAGCGTGCACATGCGCATTATGTGCTTTAACGAACGTAGTCGTTTTCGCAATGCGCTCTCTCTCATAAGCCCATATACGCTTATGGCTCTACCCAGGGGGCCGTGTTCAGGGAACGCATCCGGGACGGGCGGCGCGTACCCAGCTTAGCTGGTACGGCCGGTACCCGACCGGTCGATCCGAACTACACATTGTCGCTAGTTAAACACTTTAGAAAACCGTGTGATTCAACCTGGCAAAATGGCAAATCTAATGTTGCTACTTCTGTGACTGGTTGCCTAGGCTTATTATCTTTTGGATTCAGAGTAATATGTGACCTTGATCTTTGAACTACTTTCGTCAGCTGGTTTCTGTTACATTTGAAGGCATTTCTATGGAACCGGCACATTGCTGAAAAATGGGCAACAATTGAGCAGTTCCAGCATTCAAGCTGCCTAGCCTTACACCGTCTATGATGGCCCGATGACCAATTACATCCGCAACGATAACAGGGAGGCTGGCTGTTCCTTATAATTTGGGCTGTATTTGGCATGTGCCTAGCCTGGTGGGATCGTATTGTGCTCTGAGAAATGCCAAAATTAGTTTCAAAATAAGATTTCGTTTCCTGGATTGCTTTTTGCAAGTTCTGGCAATAGTGGTAATAACTGTGCGTGATGGCCATTTTTCACACAAATTTAATTGAATTTTAGTAATTAATTTGATTTATAGATAATTACGCACTTAGTTATATAGGAATTAAGTGGTTAAAGAAGTTAAACAATTTATGCTCTTCCTTTCCAACCAACTAAAAATAAACAAAAAAATCAAATTGACCTGGAAATTGCAATCATTTAAGTTCTGAATAGCAAAAGTCGCTCATTGATCTTAATGAGTCACAAAAAGGCTTGTCCGCGAGTAAAATACGATGATCACTCCAACTCCTAACAACTTCAAATCAAAATAGAGGCACTAAAATCAGTAGGCATCACTAAAAATCGACTCGTATACAATAATGCCAAATTAAATCAAATCAAAAAATTCTAGTCTGCTGACATATAATCTCTGATTTTCAATAACTTTAAATGAAATCAAATTAACGTGAAAACACATTCAAAGTATGGGAACGCGCCATTGAAGTCAAAATTACATGTTAAAACGGAGCGTCAAATAGTTTTACATAGGCGTCTGCTATTCAACACGCGCATAAAATCAAATATTATTATTCAATCAATCAGCTATATATGAATATGTTTGCCAATAAGCAAATGCTCAAAATTGTATTGCCTAAACCTTTCCAATTTATATTCAATTGCCAGGAATTCTGACTACCGTATAGGCGTGTTTAAAACAGCTACCAAAATTAATGATCTATTCAGCTGTTAATTACTGGCCGAGGAGTTTCTTTGAATGAGATTAATTTGCACGGCCGCGGGTCACGTTACGCAGGTTTTTCAATTTTCAATTTTTTCCAGACGTCCATTAATCTAGCAAAAACATAATTCAAAGCAAACCATTAATAATAGAAAAGAATCAAAATTTGTATTGGCATATATATTTATAGCACCAAGTACGCTGACTATGGACTGACGTCACATGTTTCGAATAGAACATGGGACGGCAGGCAGTTGGAGTATGGCGTTGGGCACGGTCACTTGTTGTTTTGGATAGTTGGTCCCAATCCACGACTTGAAGATCAAACTGTGGATTGTGGCCAACTGTGCAAACGAGCCAGTGACAGTGTCACATCGTAAGTTGTACATTAATAAAGTATTACCGTAACTATAAAGACGCATATGTGTAATCTCACCAGGCAGATTAAAAATCCTGATGTATAGGCACACGATTGGTATGAGATTGGCGAGAGGTACCCGGATCGTTACCCGGATCCTCCACCAATCTAATACCGATCGTTTGCCTATACATCAGGATCTTTCATATATTTGTATATTCCGTATCCTGGTGCGCATGTGGTATATATCTGTTTATGATTTGTGTTGTCAGTTGTGCATTCTTGTGCGTGTCTTTGTGCGTGTGCTGAAACTCTCCCGTCCTTTGTACCATGTGGTCAGTTGTGTGTTCTTGTGCATGTCTTTGTGCGTGTGCTGAAACTCTCCCATCCTCTGTACCATATATCTCATCTAGATTTGATTAAAAAAATATCAAGTAGTTCTTATACAGCAGGGGTTTGAATTAGGGTGGTATGTTTTTTCCTATTGGCTACTATAGTGAAGAAACTGGGTTTTTTGGGAGCATCATTAAGAGGTGGAATGGCTTCTTCGAGAATAAGTTTTTCTCGATCTCGTATCGAAGGAGATCTTGCGAGATACGAATGTGGACTAGCCATAGAAATCTTACTTTATTAACTACAAAGAGCATTGACTAATCTACTCTATACAATGCATTGAATTCAGCGTCTGCTACATTTGGTGGTCTCACTCAGTCTGACAGCTAATGATAAACAGTAATAAAATGAAGCATATTAATCAGGCTTGAAAAGCTATATCTGCTATATCAATGATGAAATGTCATCACACTAATAAGTAGATACATACATGTTACTTTAAAAAAACCCCATTTTGCCCGCAAGTATGTGTCTTAATATTGATTAAATGACAGAAAGTTGTTGTAACCATAAAACTGTTATAAACAGATCACTGATGCATCAAGAAGTTTGCCATGCCCATAATACTATTGAAAACAAAAACTGCCATATATAGAAACAGTTGCGCCACATTAAACAGTTGCTATCCAGCCGATATAGCTACTGCGTCAATAAAGCTGTTGCTAAATTAGTCTATAAAGATATCCCATTCATAAAATTCTTGCAACCAGAAACCTCTTGCATCCACAACGCTGTTGCATTCAAAGCGGTTGTGAAAACAAAGGTGCAAATAAAATACTGTTACAAACACAATGGCGTTGCATTCTCAAAGATGTTGAACATTTTTCTGGACAGCAATGACAGCAACACCAGTGGTAGCAAAATCAGTAACAGCAATAGTAAAAACTGCAACAGCATTTAGTTGAATGATGCTGAATATGTCAAAACCATTGACAGTAGCAAAAAGCAATTATCCCTCATGTAACTTAATGCCAGCAATAAATCAGCACTATCTATCCTTTCTGGGAGTCGTATCTATAAACTTGTCAAGACTGTCTTGATAATTTCAGGACAAATTAATTCCTAAATCCAAGCGAGGCCGGCTCCAAAAAGAACGCAGGACTATGTGCAATTGTTTTAAAAATATGTTGATTGAATGTAACTGTTGTTGTGAATAGCAAAAACTTTCAGTCAAATTATTTTCAAAGTTATCATCATGATTCTTACTATGCCTCCGAGAATTAACACAACAATCCTGCGAGCATTACATGGCAGCTGTTGCTGATGTCATTGGCATCGCCGTCATCAACGTTGCCATTGCCATTAATATTACCATCGTCATCCCCATTTCCGTTGGCATTATTAGTATATAATAATAATAATAATAATAATAATAATAATAATAATAATAATAATAATAATAATAATAATAATAATAAAAATAATAATAATAATATTTCAGTGGCGGCGAAGTGGCTCTGCAACAGGGTGGCTAGGGCCGAATGCAGGATTTCATGTTGAGGCGGCGTGAAGGAGGTAGGCCAGGGAGGGGCTTCCCCCTCCCTAATACGGGGAGGGGTGTGTCCGGGGTCATCCCCTGGAAATGTTTGAAAATTAAATGCTCTGAGAAGCCACCTCCTGCATTCTGAATGATAATTAGTGGTTAAAATTGCTCAGGAAAATGAGAATTTTTCTTAGAAATACACAGAGCATGAAAGGAATATTTTAGAAATCTTCCACTTGAATGACTGGTTGCTATGCCAAAATTTCAAATCAGGGTCTGTAAATCGACGTTTTTCAAGATCATTTCAGAAGGTTTGTCTAGTTAAGGTGTTAATGCCTGGTTAATGATATCATAGACTGTCGCCATCAGTGATCTGCTTATGTGTTTCTAGATATTGTTGATATAAGATTTATGAGCAATAGCAATACGTGGTCAGTGGACAATAACAGTACCATAAAAATACATATTCACAATACATACAACACTGCGTGGGGTGGAGTGGCGGGAATACAGCGAAAATTTGGTTAAAATGGATGTTCTTAGAAGTCATCTCCTGCATTTTGAGTGATAATTCGGGGTTAAAAAATGTACACCAGGGCGATTGAAAGGGGGTGGGGTGGGGAGCTAAAGACATTATTAGCCCCCCCCCCATTATTTGAGGGGGGGGGGGGGTCGGGGGGGGGGCCTTAACCCCCTAGCCTCCACCCCCCCCCCCCACCCCCATCAGCCACTGCACACGTGTCTTAATTTGTGGCTAATATAGTTATTCCGCTCTGAGTTAAAGGGATATTCCACTGGGGGATTTTATGCATCTGACGTAAAGTACTAATTTTCCGCATTAATTTGAGACCAAGAGCACAAATTTATGCCAACAAATAAAAAAGATATCCTCAATTTAAATTGCTAAAGTAACCAGTAGATAGAGGCGCCATTTTGGACAAGCACCTGACGTCACCGACACACCTACTCTGTTTGCCCGATCGAGGATAGCCGTAACCAGAGGAGGTAAATCTTGCATCTCGTGGATCATTAGCGTACTGGCTAAACAACTGACACTTTGCCACAGTGTTTGGAGGAAATTAAAGTGCAATTAGTGTCCCGATGATCGCGCCAGTCATTGTAGTGCTAAATTGTCAAAAATTGTTTTTTCTTATGGCCAATTTCTATTTTTAAAAAACATTGAAGGGTTATGCCAGGAGCGTGTTTGTGATCAACCAGCTACAACAAATTCTTGAAAAATATGTTAGTTGAATAAATGTTGAATGTAATTTCTCTGAAAGCTGTTGCTATTGCAACTTCTGCTTCCAGTCAAATTCCAGTTTCAAAATATTCAACAGG
Source organism: Chaetoderma sp. LZ-2023a (assembly GCA_034401795.1). Taxonomy (NCBI): domain Eukaryota; kingdom Metazoa; phylum Mollusca; class Caudofoveata; order Chaetodermatida; family Chaetodermatidae; genus Chaetoderma; species Chaetoderma sp. LZ-2023a. The sequence goes on from CM067371.1 coordinate 124,023,015, forward strand.
CAGTAAATATGAGTCAACATTTAAAAATTTGGGATCAGTTAGTTAACCCTTTCAAGCACAGAAAAACAGAAAGCTTAAAATTTGCCCTGCATAGGCCTATTGTGTGAAACTAATTAGTTTGGTAGCTACTGCAGCAAAATTCCAGGAAAATTTAATTTAGAATATTCAACACTCTGCATAGTTATTTTAAAATTGGGAGTAAGACGCTAAGCGGTTGCCTATAATTGACCGACCGGGCAATCAGCGACATCGTTTCATTTTGGTTTGCAAATCCCGTTTTACAATTGATGCAAGCAAATACGACGTTAATTGTCGAGTTTGATTCTGGTATATTAAAATTAAGTACGGCGCCTTTTGTTTTGAAATTCATGACACATTATTTTAAAATTATACAGACTATATGTTCTAAACTTGTGTCTTCCAAATTTAAATGTGGAAGATATCCATCCAGTGCCGATGTTATGACGCCATCTTTCAGTTAGCCCCTTTTCATGCGGATGCTTCTGTGGATCGGTATCTGAAAATGTGAATTTCCGTACCCTTTCCATGATCGTTTCTATTACTGCAAGCCCATGCTTGACATGCGGACATGATGCGATTTAACCATTTCACGCCAGCACTGGCCTCTGCAATCGTCAAGTTGAGGACGCAGGTCAAAAGAAGGCTATTTTGAGAATTTACAACTAAAACGACTGTCTCAGTAACAGAACCAGCCATTCCAGTGGTCAATTTTCAAAAATAGTCTTCGCTTGGCCTGCAAATGGCCATTCAATAAGGAAATATTCTGATTTTCCTGACAGAATTTGGTCATTAAAGGGTTAATTAATATTCGGCCGCCATAACGCGAAGTAAACAGGTAAATCTAAAAGCGCTGGCGATATTTTGCTGGTGTGTCGTTGACGTCATAATCTCGCGGTTTCTCGCTCTCGTTGCGAGAAAATGGATGCGCCCAGGAGTCACGTTTTCGAACGTTTTGGGCATATTCATTTGATTATTTCTCGGCAATGGAACAGTGTATTTTATATTTTTTTGCGGCAACTATTTCGGATTATAGTATATTTTTAGTTGACTTATTCCCGATTTTCACTGGAATTTCCCTTTAAACGTGATAGCTTGAGGACACGAACCCGGGACACAAGACACCACGAGCTAGGAGGCATCTTTTCGCTGCTTAACAGCAGGTAAATATCTGTACCGATTTTCCTCCTATACCAAATTATTTAGAATAAACCTTAAGTTTATTCACTTCCGTTTTCATTATTTCTACTTTCGTTTTATCTGCCGCCCCCCCCCACCCCTTCGCTTTAGGAAGAGGCAGAGATAGTGGAAATACAGTCCATTTTTATAGTGCCCTGTGTGATTCAATTTCAAGTAACTAGTACAGAGGCGCCTCGCAATATTGTCAATTAGATTTTGTCATAATTTGTACTGTCTCTGAAGAGAATTTTGAGAACGCTTTTCTGATCCTGTAGAAGCAAGTTTCCAAATAGCAGAATTTACAGAGAGACAGCACCGAGATGTTATTTTGTCCAGTCGATTCTGGTTTCCTGTAGAATCAACTTATCAAGTTTGCAGTTTAAACCAGCAGATAGCCAGCGCGCTGATAAGTTCTTGTTGACCAGTAGATCCTGGTTCCTGTTGAAGAGAGCTGCCGACATCAGTCAATTTATAGGCAATACTTATTTTCTTATTATTCAGTAGATTCCGCTCTTGATTTTAGGAGCCAGTACAAAGGGTTTTTTGGGGTGTTTTTTTATATATAGAATCAACTGTTCAGTACTTATTTTCTTGGTATTCAGTAGATTCCGCTCTCGGTTTTCAGGAGAGTTACAAAGTTTTTACATAATCATTGCCATTGCAATCAGTTTAGAATCGCACCACGTAGGCACCCTCATTAACATTAGGACACGCATAAGATGAATTGTTGACTATTTTTTACGCTACTATTAGGACCTATTTTTCAGTAGTATTTTCTCGTGCCATTACTATTTGTAAATGGCTTGCTGATGCTAAGATGGTGCCTTCCTGCCTTAGCAATGGTTCGAGCATTGTGACGTCATAATCTTTCCGTATCAATTAATTATCTGGTACATCCAGCCTCGCCTTTGGCTAGGCTAGGATAGGTGAACCGGATATGTTTCAGTTTTTGGATGCAATTAAACAAGTACTCGAACAGCTTCATGATAACAGTGGACATTTAGCAGTTGGACATACTCATGAAATCTGCATCCTGAAACTAAATTGACTGACCCGGTTTCACATAAACAGAGCATAAGGTTACTGGGAAGGGACGTGCCATCCTTAACACAGGGTAGTCTAAACATTAATTTTACTTGATCGATTTAGTTAAAACTTGATCTCCTGATTTCGAACCATTCAATTTAGCTAAATTCACTCTAGAAAATTGGAACACAAAGGTAATTAATTAAATTCATCTGTACTCACCCGGTAGTTAGAGAGGTCACTCTGCTTTCAATAGAAAGATGAGCTAGGCTCTTTCTATTCCTGATGACCAAATTTCAAGGAGATCTTTCTTATACTTTTATACTTGATCTTATTTACCGGCTGTCTTAGGAGGTAGTCACTAGTAGTCCCAGCCCGCTTACTTATATAGTTCTTAGAATAACTCTCAAGTGAAAACATCTTGATTACTTGTCCAATAAGCGGCACAAGATTCATTACTTGAACAGGTTATCCTAGGATTGTAGGCCCAACGTGCTTATAGATAGTGCCCGTGTCCTTCTTAGCTTTAATGACTTGCAATATCAGTTAGCAAATATTTAATCTGGATAGAATTTATATTGAAGTGTTGTTGCCAGATAGTGTGCTCAACCGCTATCATTTATGGTACAGAACCTGAGAATTGCTAACTGTTGCCAGATTGTTACCAGCACAACATTTCCAAAATAACCGTAGGTGTTATTGCCAGATAGTGCGCTCAATCGCTTTCATATACTGTACAAAATGTGAGAATTGTTAACTTTGCCAGATTATTTATTATTCAAACTTAGTCTCTGAGTTAGCTATTTTATAGGCCGCTTAGTTGACGCTTATTTTCAATCTATACCAAGTTCGATGTAAATCATCCAGTCAATTTTCAATACATCTTTCCCACATTGACGTCATTGTGCCGGGATTCCCCTAAATCAATGCTCAGAGCAAAACTGCTGGCTTGTACCACCGCCAACAAGCCGCTGACCCGCGTTGAGTTACCTTTGCACTAAAATACACCGCAATCTAAACCATTCCCATGATAAACTAAAATTATTATATTATTTAAATCATATATCATTGGAAAGCACATTCAATTGTCGAAACATTAATATATTATATATTTTGTAACATTTTGCGTATATAAATTCACCATTCGACTTAGATTCATTAAATCAAGTGGACAATAAGGATATTTTAAAATTGCAATTAACTGTATTAAATTTATAAAACTATAAAAACTATTACAGAAATGTATAGAAAATTGTCTTAGCTTTCCAATGATGTATGACTGCAAAAATATTATGGATATAGTTTTTCAGATGCACTGCCTAAACTTCACTGTATTTGATTCTTATTGTAAAGTAATGCTGTTTGCGAGTCGGCTATCGTGTGTACCAGCCTGAAGTGGTATGCGCGATGCATTCTGGGAAGGTATTTCCCCAAAATACGCTAATGTGGGAAACGTCTATTGACAAATATATAAGTTGTGCTCGATACAACTGCACACTTTACACTACACGTTAGTCGGATAAATTTAACCCCTGGCTAAGCATTGGAGTAAGAAATTATAAGCTAGTTATTTAGTTATTTGGCTGATAAAAATTTTAGAGCATGACACGTTGTTTGCTAACTGGTGATTAATTGTGAGGACTAAGAAGTTTGCACAATGCCAGTGTTCAACTGACTTGACGTAATCTACCCATCCTTTTGCATTCTAACTACCTCAGCACTTGCACGGCCTGCATTACTAACCTGCACGTCACCCTTTTTCAAGACTGTTTTGTCAGCTGTACCTTGAGTGTCATCTGACCAACAGTATGGACTTTTCATCTGCTTGTAGTCATTGGATCGGTGCATGGAATACAGCAAGATGGGAACTCGTGTAGTCCTGGGGGGGGGGGGGGGCAGCGACAATGTTTTTCATGAGATAGAACAACTGGCTGGTGTGATGGCCAATAAAGGAAAATAGGGGAAGTGGGATGAGATGGGACACATTGGGGTTCAGCACGCACGCACGCACGCACGCACGCACGCACGCACGCACGCACGCACGCACGCACGCACGCACGCACGCACGCACGCACGCACGCACGCACGCACGCACGCACGCACGCACGCACAGAAGAGCCTGAGAACTCACCATCTTTCCTGATGAGAATGACATAAAGCGGTCTGCATTTCGACTGTGATAGCACCACCACCCGGGTTCACTTTTCGGCCTTCAGCTTTAACTTCGCCAAAGAGAAGGCTGGGTGGCAATACAAAGATCAGCAAGCCGAAACCGAGAATGTGTGACTTACACCAAATTAGCATCACACCATGACCAGCAGAGCATTGTGCCCACTACCGCCCCCACCTCCCCCTCCCCCACGGCACCACCCCCAGTTTCGCTACATTATTATTATTATTTTTATTTTTTTATTTTTTTTATTTTTTAGTATTAGTATTATTATTAAATATAATATTATTATTATTATTATTATTATTATTATTATTATTATTATTATTATTATTATTATTATTATACCCCACCAACAAAATTGGCAGGGTATTATGTAATGGCGCCATCCGTCCAGGCGGGCAGGTGGGCAGTCGGGCTGGCGGGCGGGCGGGTGGGTGTGCGGGCGTGCGGGTGGCAGAGTGGTTTCCGGATGATAACTCCGTTACCGTTTGTCGGATCACATTGAAACTTTATAGGGAGGTTGGACTAGACCTGGGGAAGAAACCTATCGGAATGGACGAGCATCCGAAATCCAAGATGGCCGCCAGCCACCAGTGGCCATCTTGAAAATTGGTTTCCAGATGATAACTCCGTCACCGTTTATCGGATCGCTTTGCACCTTCATAGAGTGGTTGGACTAGGTCTGAGGATGAAACCTATCGAAATCGACAATGATCCGAAATCCAAGATGGCCACTAGCCACCTGTGGCCATCTTGAAAATTGGTTTCCAGATGATAACTCCGTTATCGCTTATCAGATCGCTATGAAATTTCATAGTGTGGTTCAACTACCTCTGGGGAAGAAACATATCGCGATTGACAATGACATGAACTCCAAGATGGCTGCCAGACACTGGTGGCCATCTTGAAAATTGGTTTCTAAATGATAACTCTGTTACCGTTTATCGGATCCCGTTGAAACTTCATAGGGTGGTTGGACTAGATGTGGAGAAGAAACCCCTCGAAATTGACGATGATCTGAACTCCAAGATGGCCGCCAGCCATGGGCTGCCATCTTGAAAGTTGATTTCTAGATTTCATTTATTGGATCACTTCCTACGGTTGTTGGAATATGTCTGGTGAAGAAACTTATCGAAATTTACAATAATCCAAAATCTAATATGGCCACCAGTCAGTGGCAGCTATCTTGAAATTGGTTTCCGAACGATACCTCCTTGACCGTTTAATAGATTGCTTTGACACTTCATAAGTATGACTGGTCTGATGGGGCTGAGGAAGAAATAAATATTTTCTGATAGCTCTCATTCATTGGTTTGTCAACACGGCGGGGTATAATGCGCTGTTTGTGGTGCTCTTGTTATTATTATTATTATTATTATTATTATTATTATTATTATTATTATTATTATTATTATTATTATTATTATTATTATCGAAATATTATCAGTTTTGGAATTATGTGCAATCCAAGACTAAAGTCAGATCAGGTATTCCAGATCTGCAAATACCTAGTGGCACTGAGCATGATATGGAAGTGTCATTTACAAAAAATGATAAAGAGAAGGCAGCCATCCTAGGCAGCTACTTCAGATCAGTATTTACAACAGAACCTGTTGATGATTCCCCAACTATTCCTTGTAGAGCCCACGTGCCAATGGGTACATTAAAGATCACACCTGAAATGGTAAGAAAAAAACTTGTGACTCTCAACACTTCTAAGTCACCCGGGCCTGATAAACTCCATCCAAGATTCCTTTATGAACTAAGCTACGAACTAAGCCTGCCACTATCAATTCTTTTTAATAAATCACTAGGCCACATATTAATTGGTTTACAAACACATACAACACCTCTAGCTCTAGCCTAGACTTTACGTTTAAGTTTATTGAATCTGTAAGAGACTGCTTCTTACAACAGCTAATTTCAATGCCTACTAGAGGGCGTGGGTCCGACAAACCAACAATATTGAATTTAGTATTTACTAATTACCCTGACCTGGTGGATAATATTCATACAAATGCGCCACTTGGAAAAAGTGACCATTCCACTATACAGATGGATATTCGCTTAAATGGCGAATTTACTACTACAAGTAAAACAAGGGTCTGTTATGATAAAGCAGATGATAAAGCTATAATTAATTTCTTAAATATAGACTGGAACACACGCCTAAAAGAAATAAACGATATTAATGATATGTGGCAGACCATATTTGGAATGTGTCAAGAAGCTGAAAATAAATTTATTCCTAAAAGAACAATAAAAAACAAAAGGCACAAATATCCTCTTGACCAAACTACAAGAACCAAAATAAACAGGAAGAAGCGACTATGGAAAAAATATATTGATACAGGCGGTAACCGTAATATATATGATGAATATTGTAAAACAAGAAACCAGGTTCGAAGAGAAACGAGAAAAGCACAGAAACAATATGAGAAAAATATTTCTATATCAGCCAAAAATAACCCCAAAAAGTTTTGGAATTATGTGCAATCCAAGACTAAAGTCAGATCAGGTATTCCAGATCTGCAAATACCTAGTGGCACTGAGCATGATATGGAGGTGTCATTTACAAAAAATGATAAAGAGAAGGCAGACATCCTAGCCAGCTACTTTAGATCAGTATTTACAACATAAGCTGATGATGATTCCCCCAACTATTCCTTGTAGAGCCCACGTGCCAATGGGTACATTAAAGATTACACCTGAAATTGTAAGAAAAAACCCTGCGAATCTCAACACTCGGGCCTGATAAACTCCATCCAAGATTCCTTTATGAACTAAGCTACGAACTAAGCCTGCCACTATCAATTCCTTTTAATAAATCACTAAGCCTGGGAACATTACCACAATGCTGGTTAAATGCAAACATCACACCAATTTTCAAAAAAGGAGATAAAACCAAACCAGACAATTACCGTCCAATTAGCTTAACATCTGTTGTTTGTAAAATAATGGAATCTGTTATTAAAGACACGATTATGGAACATTTTAGGATTAATAATATGCTATCAGAAAAACAGTATGGTTTTATAAGCGGCTGATCAACAGTTCTCCAACTTTTGACTGTTCTTGAAAAATGGCTACTGACTCTGGACAAGGGGGGTATGATTGATGTGATTTACTGTGACTTCATGAAAGCATTTGATAAGGTTCCGCATAAACGTCTAATTAAAAAACTAACTGCATACGGCATAGAAGGTAATTTGTTAAACTGGATCCAATCCTTCCTAACCGGAAGGCAGCAACAAGTAGTTATAAATGGAATCATATCTAAACCAACAGACGTAACAAGCGGTATACCACAGGGCTCAGTTTTAGGGCCATTACTGTTTATAATTTACATTAATGATCTTCCCGATGTAATCAGTAGTGGGTCTGAGATCTTTTTATTTGCAGATGACACTAAACTCTTTCGATCAATTTTCAACCCAAAAGATTGCGACACCCTGCAAAAAGATATTATCTCTATGTGTTCATGGACTGATAATTCATTATTGAGGTTCCACCCAGATAAATGCAAAAGTATGCGAATATCAACAAAAAACCCCATCTCTACACACTTATACAATGGAATTTAATAACCATACTCTAGCCCATTCATCTAGTGAAAAAGATATAGGTGTCATAATAGACGATAAACTATGCTTCGATGAACATATAAATGGAAAAATAAGCAAATCTAACCAAATAATGGGACTGATTAGGAGAACATTTGACTATCTAGATAAAGAAAACTTTAAACATCTCTACAAATCTCTTGTTAGGCCACATATTGAATACGCTAATGTGGTTTGGGCTCCATATCTGAAAAAGCACATAAATGCAATCGAAAATGTCCAAAGACGGGCAACCAAACTTGTTCCTGGTATGCGTAATCTACCATATCATGTACGCATCCAAAAGTTAAAGTTACCAACATTAACACTTAGAAGATTGCGTGGCGACATGATCGAGTTATATAAAATTCTTAGCAATAAATATGACCAAGTTACTGCAGACCTTATTGAGCGACAAGACACAAATAGCATAACTCGAGGCCACAGCCTAAAAATTAAGAAAATAAGACCAAGACTCAATATACGAAAGTTTTCTTTCCCGTTGCGCTGTACTGATCAATGGAATAAACTACCCGAATCCGTTATCAGCACCCCCCCCCCCCCTCAGTGAATTCTTTCAAAACTAGACTAGACAAGCTATGGGAAAGTCATCCATTGCGCTATAACTACGACTGTGAACCCATCTGTAATATTTATACTACAGAATCATTATAACATAGCCAATGTATAATTGTTAATAACAACTTAATAACATTAAAATGAACCATAAATATATGCAGCCCATTCCTGACGTTAGAGGCTTGTTGACGCCTGCTGTTAGTAGAGGATTCGTGTACGTTCGTGTAAGTATTATTATTATTATTATTATTATTATTATTATTATTATTATTATTATTATTATTATTATTATTATTATTATTATGTGTGGGCGTTTCTCTGTCTGCATCCCAATCCATACAGGCCTAGTATGGGTCCCACTGAACGAAATATATGCAGACACTGAAATAAAATGTACTGAAAAATGAAGTGTATAATAAAACTTGTTGCTATCCAGAAAGTTGTTATATTCATAACCCTATTGATAATTAAAGCTGTTGCAATGAGAATGCGATTGCGTCCATGGTTTTGCATAAAAAAACCTGGTGCAAATAATAAAGCTGTTATATTTATTAACCCTTTCACCAACTAATTCCCCATATCTCATTTTCAAGGCAACCATGCAAGAAAACTGTTGAACATTTGAAATTAATTTTACTGGAATGCAACAACAGATTCCATTTAAATCAAGAAGTTTAATTTTGAAAATGTACCACTAGAATGACTGGCATGTTTATCGTCCTCTCTTTGCTCTGCAAATGAACATTTCTCAAGACCACTAGTTGTAGAAGCCGTTTTTGGCTGATATGAGTGCTAAAGGATTAAATGGCAACTAATACAGATTAGCTACCAGGCTTAATCATTAATCCCATAAAATAATTTTTTTTAATGAGGCTGTACAGCCACTGGAACCGTAAAAATATGTCAAATTGCCAGGGAAATGACAGACATTTCATTCTAAATTACCTGGAAACCTATTTTCAAGAGAGCTAAATATATGAAATATCATGTTTATTTTGCGCACATTTTGACTGAAACTCTTCCTACCTTTAGTGAAAACAACTTTCAATCAAATTGTGTTAAAATAATTAAAGAATTAGAGTGATTGGGTTTTTCCTATTACATACATACTTTATTGCTTTTTTATGCCATTACGGTTAATCAGCACAGTATAGTTTACAGAACTTTATTGGTTTCAATAGTGAAGAAATTGCTTTTTGGGAGCACCAAGAGGTAAATGCAAAACTGGGTAAAATGCTCTATGTATAAGATTTCTATGGGACGACCCTGCAGCAAGGCTGAGTTTAATTCAGTAAGTACCCGAGTACGAACTCTAGCCGTTTGGGCGCTACCAGCATAGCCTTTACTCGTGTTAGGAACTAAACTCAGTCACGGATATTACGTCAAACGTCACGTGACCAGCATTTGGCGTATTTTGCTAAAATGGCCGCTGTTCAGGAGCCAACGATGAACGGGGAACTGGCAAAATTTGTCATTGGTGCTAGCGATATTTCGGATGAAGTTTTGGAACCAGCCGTCCTAAAAGATGAGGTATAATTCATGTTACGTTAATGTGTTCATTCTCTTACAATATTCACCGGGTATTCAGTTCATACGACCAGTCGAAATTTTAATATCACCAATTTTCGTGTTTCAGCTGTCAAAAATTTAATTTTCTCCATTAAATTGAAAATCACTGATTGAGTAGAATGTATTGTTAAAAAATCGTTCATGCCGTGATCGCATTGCAATTATGACATTAATTATGATTCAACAATATGCCCTGTGCTGGCCTCAAATGTCACAACTTGTATACTATGGGTAGCGAAGTTCGTGAATCTAAGCAAGTAATGCACTCGTGAAAGAAAACTCTTAAACAGATCTGCGCAAAAATTTAACACAATGTAAAATAACACTTCCGAAATACAAATGCAAAAATTTCAGCACAAAACATTAATTTTTAAACAAATTCCAAGCATCTGAACTGACCCACCTCGCCAGGTTATGTGTGAAATAGCGGTACCGAATTTCGTGAATTGGTGATTATGCATCTTCAGCTGTCTGGTACATGCTTGTAAATCCTTAAATTTCAAGGCATTGGTTTGTTGGATGTTTCAACTGCTAATTTTTCCCGTTTTAACCCATAAATTAGTCCTACAAATGAATGTATAAACTATAAAAGCAGTTTATACATTTGAAGAGAAGAAAAAACCCCAAATGGATGCCGCTTTCGTTAGGTAGTGACGTCACATGAAATTCATAAATATTAATGAGCTGAAGAAATGAACTAACGTTAGGGTCTTTAAAACATGTTCAGCAGGCATAAAGGGAAGAATAAAAAAAATTTCTATCGGTAACAAAACCACGTGTGCACTTTATGTTAATTTTGACATTTTGGTAAATCATTGATAAGCACCTGCCCCTTCCTCTAGAGCCTCTCCAATAAAATTTAGACGCGCTACTGTCAATCAGTCTAATCCGACGCGGCGGAAAAATGTAACCAAAGCAGGTGGTAACTTCGGATTGTGAAAATTGCTCATTTTAGGTGCTAAATAAGGGCAAGTAAGTAATCTAAGAAAGTGCATTAAGGAATCTTGCAATTTTTATCACTACCATCAGTAATTGTATGAAAAGTTTCTTGTTTTGACCGCATTTTGCTCAAAACTTTGTCAAAAGGTTCAGAACTGTCAATCAAAAAGTGGCTACTGTGTAGATGCGTTCCATGCCACGTTACATCATAGAACGAGAGCGATAAAAACAAATTCACGAATTTCGGTACTCACGAATTTAATCAACTCGACCATAAATGAAGATTCAAAATTATTTATTTTCATTATCATATTTAGTCATGAATGTCAAACAATTACAACAGGCAGTGCACCAAAGGTAAGCCTATGAACTGGTGGGCTCACATATGCATTGGACTTTTGGCAAATTTAGAAGAAGATGCATTTCTCAATACAACCAGGGATATTTTCATACAACACCTGTTACTAAAGCGACACGACATAGAATACACCAGACTTCAAATCTTTTTGGACCTAGTTTTAACAAACAACCAAAACATCGTCCACAAAATAACCCACCTACCTCCACTAGGTAAGAGTGACCATGATGTTCTACAAATATCACTACACCCAGACATCTTAAGCACAACCAAACAGGCATCTAAGCCAAAATTACTGTTGAGCAAAGGACGCTATACAGAAATGTGAAAAGACTTAAGAACAACTGACTGGAATCACCTCAGCGAACTTAATGCATCAGCAGCTTGGAACTTCCTACACACAAAATCTATCACAATGAAGGAGCATTACATTCCTACAACATGGCAAGAAGAAACAGCTCTGGCTTGACCGTACTGCAACACATTCACTCGCATGTAAAAGCCGGGCATACAAAAGGTATAATGAAACAAAGAAAACCACAGATTACATGCTTTGCAAAATTGCTAGAAACAAAGCGACAGCGAGCATCAGAAAAGCAAAATAGACATTTGAACAGAAGGTGGCAAGCGAATGCAAGGGAAATCCTAAAGCTTTTTGGAACTATGTCAAGAGTAAAACGGTGCAACGAGAATCAATTAGCAAGCTGTGCAACCCATCTAATGGAACTATGACTACAGATGATAAAGAAAAATCTAATATTTTAACAACTTTTTCTCAAGTATGTTCACCTCAGAAAATCTTTATTCTCGTTCGATCAATACTTATGATTCTATTACTTCTGATAACAAGCTAGGAAGCTAGCTGGCTCTAGGAATCTAGATTTAGTAAGCTTTACCAGCTCCTGGAACCGGGTACCCGGAACCCAACAAACGGATACTCGTCTGCCAGTGAGGCTCATTCTTGTTTGCATAGCAACAAGAGCAATACATGTTTTTGCATTTGGGAGTTTCTTAGAATTAATTAAAGTTTGTTCTAAGTCTTCTGTGCTTGTGTTAGCTGTTTCACTTCAAGGATTTATTGGGTTAACATGGAAGGAGCCGTTGAAACCCAGGTTGTATTATTTCATGTTATTCTATGGTATAGAGACATAGGTCTGTGTCGCATGTTCCAATTTCTGACCCCGAATCTGGGACGTGTGTTAACAACGAAATATGCCAGATTGATCGCCTTCCTTTAATCCCAACGGCGATCGGCAGTAATATGAAATGAGGTGTTGGCTGTACGGTGTTTGTAACACGAAAATCGGGTGACGTCATTCTTCGTATTACCCGAGCTGGGGACGTCACACCCGTGTTGTTTCTCAGGTTTTTATGGTGAAGAAATGTTCCATTTATTCGCGCATCTTGTTCTGGGTGCTGCATACTTTTTGTACCAGAAAAACTTTGGAATTATGTCAAGCTTTGCGTAGTAATCACGATCTGTTTGCATTGATCGGTGGTTTCAAAATTCTTGATTTAAGATGTGTGTTCTGCGGTTTTACCGTGGTTTACAGCAGTTTGCTTAAAATCATTTTGTTGTTTTCTTCACATGTTGTTTTGGCCTTTGTTTGAGAGTATAATTTGTAATGATATGGTTCCTGGTTCCGTACTATATATCTGTTAGGATCAGTATATGGGTGTATTAATGTCCGCTTTCATTCTTGTCGCCAGAAAATGCGATCTTTGTTGTAACGTTGCGGGGTGGGGTGCTGGAGGGGTAGCAATTAATTTATGGTCAATATATTTGAAAATTATTTGTCTGCCTTCCATTCCTGTTTCGTTCCACTTGTTTATTTTAGGTTTTGTACTTATTTTAGAAAGTTTGGTCAAGTTCCTTTCCCAGAAGGACTTGGCAGGATCTAATTCAGGCGGCTCGAAGTCAAATCGTGGAGCGTCCGTTTCGGCCCCTGGGGGCGCTCCACGTCTGCAACCGGAGGTTTTGGAGATGGCACCTCCAGCGTGGTTCGGGCCTGCTATGCAAGCCTTCTTGCATAGCTTTCTGTCCACGTTGGTGTCGTCCCTGATGCCGAAAGTTGTGGGACAGTCTCTTCCCGTGTCCGGTACGGACCCTCCCCTGGGTCCTTGGACAGGGTTCTGGACTGGCTACCAAGGTAGCCATCTCGTAGGGCTCCCTGGCAGTGCCGTCAGGCTCTGGGCTGATGGGTTCTGTCTCTCTGCAGCCACCTCCGGGTGGTCCAGTAGCGGTGGCCGGTCCGTCGGGCATGGGAGCCGTTCACCAGGACGGCTCCAGTGTCTCCTCATCTGGTGACGACTCTTCTGGGGTCTGAAGATGAGGAGGCCGAGGAGGAGAGACTGTTACGGCCTGAGATGGCGCGGATGGCGAGCATGGAGGTCGATTCCGTCGTGGATGGAACCGCCCTCCGTCTGGCTTTGCGCAAGCCGGGACAGTCGTTCCTCCCGTGTTTGAGGCCACACCGGTACCGGGCACCCATCCACTGCTAGTTGGTTTGCCACCAACCGACACAGTGACGGGTGTTGCTGGCCAGGCTGGATACATGCCTATCTCGTCTGGTCTGGCGGTCACACATGGGGTGCCGTTGGCGCCCGTGTATGGCCATGGGTCCATAACCGCTACCCATGCGGGCCTACTCCATGGACCGGCGAACTCCATGGGGTGGCGGCGGAACCATATGGTACCAGTGTTTCTGGATTACCAGCGGTGGCTCCTAGCCGGGAGGCCGCTGTTGGTAGAACTGTGAATACATCAACGGGTGATGTATTCATGGGAGTGTCTTCTTCGGAGACAGGCTGGTCCGAGGCTCTGGCTTGGCTAGCCAGGGTGGACCCGTTTGTGGTTTCGGCCACAGCCGAGGAACACACCCCCCCCGTCTGCCTGTTGTGTTGATTAGGACGGGGGTCTTGCCCGCGGCTCGGATCCAGTACATTGGACTGGATCCACGGTTTAAAGAGTTGTTAGATGCTATTTATAGCAAACAACTCTTGACCAAGAGTCGGCTCCCTGCGGGGAGGTGCGGGCAAGGTGGCGTATTCCCCGTGGGGAATACGACAGATATGGTGTGGTGCCAGCGGTCACTGAGGATGACCACTGGGTGCTTGGAGTTCAGAGTGCTGGAGCGGGTGTCCCTGCTCTGGCAGTTGTGAACAGGTCCTTAGGCACACCATGAGGAAATCCTGGCCCTGTGCGAGGAGGGGGTGAGGGCAGCAATGAGTGCTGTCAATCACTCTTATCGCCTGCTTCAGTCGGTGTCGGAAGAAGCTGGGGCAGGCCGCCCTGTGCAGTCTGTGGTGCTATCATGTGTTAATGACGGCCTGGTGTTGTCAATGGACGCATTGGCAAGGGTGCAAGCGAGAGTAACCAAATCCAGGAGACAGATGGTCCTAGACCATATGCGTCCGGCTACCGCCGTCGGGGAGCATTTGCTTAGAACGCCCCTGAACGGCCTTAACATCTTCGGTGGCCCTAGCATCTTCGGTGGCCAAGCGTAGGCCATCCTAGAGGACACAGCGAATATCGTGCGGAATCAGCTGGCTGTGACTCTACAGCTAGAACTAGTGCGACAGGCGCACGCACTAGGGGCTGTAGCCAAGCCACTGACCGTACAACAGTCTTCCAAGAAACAGAAAATGCATAAGAGCAAGGTGAAAGCCAAGCCAGCTTCTGCTATTGCTGGGTCTTCGCAGCCGCCTCTGGCTAAGAAGGCGAAGAAGGGTGTAGAGGTTCCTCCTGCCCACCCAACTGTTGCTCCTGATCGCCCAAGAGGTGGGAAGGGGACGGGTACGGGTAAATCCTCAAAGTGCGGAAAGAAGGGAGCTGATCGTACCTGAGGGTATGGAAGCTCCCTTCGTATCTGCCTGGACCGCTCCTGTGCGACAGGAACAGCGGTGCCAGTCAGACCAGTAAAGCCAAGACCAAAATGGTTCTCTCGCTCGTTAAGAGAGGGGGGGGGGAGCGAATCGCGAGCCAGATACCCGCGTTAGGCGTCAATGCGTCTATAGTGGGTGGAAGGCTCATGCGTTTCGTCGAGGCTTGGCGAAGTGTGACATCAGACAGTCTGGTCCTGGGATGGATATCCCAGGGGTACATGCCAGAGTGGTGGGATTTTCCACCGCAAAATCTGTCTGGCACCTGTCTGGACACCCATACCAAGGGAGCCAGACAAGTTAGAAGCCATTCAAAACGAAGTGTCAGGTTTGCTTCTGAAGGGAGCAATAAAACCAGCAAATCAGAGCACTCCAGGCTTCTATTCAAACATGTTCCTTGTCCCCAAGAGCACAGGGGGCTGGGGACCCGTACTCAATCTCAGGCCATTGAATTGGTTTATCCATACACCTTGGTTTCAGACTCTGAGGTCGGTAATGGCAGGATTTGAGGAAAAGATTGTGGTGTGTGTCAATCGATCTGAAAGATGCATATTTCCACATTCCAATGAACAGGGGTTGTCACAGGTTTCTAAGATTCGCGTTTCAGAATCGGGTATGGGAGTTTGTAGTCCTCCCATTCGGCCTGTCGGCAGCTCCGAGGGTTTTTCACCGGAGTGGTCCTTGCGGTCACAGCGTTTCTCAGAAGAAGAGAGAATGTGGGGCTTCACACCTACATAGACGATTGGCCTATCAAGGCGGACACGCCAGCCAGGTTAGGAGTGGATACTGCTCTGACTCTGAAGTTACTTTCAGATCTAGGCTGGATAGTCAACAAGCAGAAATCCGAATTGACACCCACTCAACATTTCGTTTATTTGGGGATGCGATTCGATCTCGAGTAAGGCAGGGTGTACCCGTCAGAGCCCAGAGTGGTGTCTCTGTTAGCCATCCTCAAGAGTTTTCGATTGGGAAACCACATTCAGGCGAGGCGGTTTCTTCAGATGCTGGGCATGATGGTCTCCATAGAGCAGGTAATCCCGTATGCTGCCTGATGCGAAGACCTATCCGGTTGTATCTGATGTCTCTGTGGAAATGGAGAACAGAACCCCTGTCAAAGCTGGTACCAGTTTTGGAGCCAATAATGTCGCATCTTGTATGGAGGAAAAAGCGTCAGAATCTCCCAGTAGGAGTTTCGCTGCACCTACCCCGCCACCAGCTATCCGTGCACACGGATGCATCGCTGGAGGGGTGGGGGGGCCTGCCTGGGAGAACACCAGGTCTCGGGCACATGGACTTCAAGAGAGCCAGCTGCATATCAATCTGTTGGAAATGATGGCAGTGGAACTGGCATTGGAAGTTTCTTCCAATGATCAGGGGCAAGGTGATATTGATACGGTCGGACAACTCGACAGTAGTATCATACATAAATCACCAATGCGGGACCAGGTCACCCACGCTGTGTATCAAAGTGTGGCACTTGATTCAATGGTGCAGGAATTACTCGGTTGTTTTGAAAGCAGCTCACATTCCTGGGCGATTGAACATTCTGGCAGATGCTTTGTCTCGCAGACAGAGGATTCTGCCAACAGACTGGTCTCTCAACCCTCCAGTTCTTCACAGGATCTTCGAGCATTGGGACGAACTGAACGTGGACTTGTTCGCCACAAAGGAAGATACTCAAACCATGACTTATGTCTCACTGATTCCAGATCCAAATGCCATCAATACAGGCGATCTGGTGATAAGCTGGAGGGGGATGCACGCTTACGCGTACCCACCCACCATTCTTCTGCCTAAGGTATTGGTGAAGATCAGACAGGAACCGTGCCTGATCCTGCTAATAGCGCTGTTTTGGCCCAGCAGGGCGTGGTTCACGGATCTGCTGGTGGCCAAACCAGTGCAGTTACCTGAGATTCCGAACACCATCTCCCAGGCCAAGGGACGCTTCCTACATGAGCGTCCCGGAATGTTCAAATTGACTGTGTGGATGTTATTAACCAACGTTACACGTCGGAGGGGTTTTCTCAACAGGCTGCGAAATTCATCGCAGCTGCGAGTAGGTCAACCTTCAAGTCATATAACCACAAGGTTAAATTTGGAGAGTGATGTGAAGGAAAGGGTATTGATACCTTTCAATCCACTATTCAGCCAATAGCAGACGTTCTCTGTGAGCTGTTCATTTCAGGACTAGCTCCTGTCACAATGGCTGGATACAAGTCAGCCTTGGCATCAGTTATCCCATATCTAGCCAACAGGGATAGTCCAGAGGTGGCCCAGTTAAATGTGATGTTGAAGGGAATGAGCAATCTCCGACAACCGGTAGTCATTCCAGCCTGGAGTCTATCTTTAGTGCTTAATGTACTGGCCAAGCACCCTTTTGAACCCTTGGGATAGTCTAAAACATTTGACTCTAAAGGCAGTTTTTCTATTGGCAGCCTCTTCAGCGAGAAGGCGCAGTGAGATCCATGCGCTTTCAGCAGAGGGGCCGATTTATTTTCTGGAGTGCGTCTGCGACTACTGCCAAGAGCAGAGTTTATGTCAAAGAATCAGTCTGAAATATCCTGGCAAACCGATCATTATACCGAAACTAACTAGGTTTGATCGTGATGCCAGTGTCTGGTGCAAAAAACGGACGGACTCATTACGGTCGAATGATAGACATCTGTATATCTGCCATAAGAAGCCATATGGCGCCGCATCCATGGATTCTATCTAATAATAATAAGTGAATTTATAACGCGCCAAACTCCACGCAAGCATGCTCGTAGCGCAAGACAATGAAATGATAATATAAACATTAATTTAAATTCTGGTACGCTTGTTTAAAGAGATGAGTTTTAAGATTTGATTTGAATGTTGTAAGATTTTTTGACAATTTTAGATGAATAGGGAGGTTGTTCCATTCAGTGGCGGCCGAGAAAGAAAATGTTCTAAAGCCGTATGAATTCATTTTGTATTTTGGGATTTTGAGCATTTGCTTGTTTAGGGATCTAAGTGACCGGGTTGGTTGGTATGGCTCGACTAATGCAGAAAGGTATGTAGGTGCAGTTCCTGAGACACACTGGTAAGCTAGACAGAGGATTTTAAATTGGATACGTTGAGCAATTGGCAACCAGTGAAGCTTATGGAGAATCGGAGTGATGTGTGCATCTTTTGCCTGGCGTGAGATTATTCGTGCTGCTGTATTCTGAATAGTTTGGAGCTTGTGGATGTTTTCTTTTGCCATACCAATACAGAGACTATTGCAGTAGTCCAACCTAGACATCTGGTGATAAGCTGGAGGGGGATGCACGCTTACGCGTACCCACCCACCATTCTTCTGCCTAAGGTATTGGTGAAGATCAGACAGGAACCGTGCCTGATCCTGCTAATAGCGCTGTTTTGGCCCAGCATGGCGTGGTTCACGGATCTGCTGGTGGCCAAACCAGTGCAGTTACCTGAGATTCCGAACACAATCTCCCAGGCCAAGGGACGCTTCCTACATGAGCGTCCCGGAATGTTCAAATTGACTGTGTGGATGTTATTAACCAACGTTACACGTCGGAGGGGTTTTCTCAACAGGCTGCGAAATTCTCTCGTTGGGTGGTAGAATGGATCAAAACTACCCACGCGATTGCGACTGGGCACCAGGTGCAATGCGCAAGGGCACACAATGTGAGAGGAGTAGCCGCCTCGACCGCCCTCTACAATGGTGTTTCGTTAGAGGACATCATGGCTGTTGCACAATGGCACTGTGAGTCCTTTCACTGATTACTATATGAGGGATGTGTCAGACTCTGCCAATCCATTCGCTTTAGCTGTTTTGAGATGATAGTTAAACGGCCACACTGTTCTTCTCCCTTTTGGTACTTGAAAAAGCAAAAGTTGTGGAACAGACATAGTCTAGCGAGAGGATTACAGCCAATATTGTCATGGATGGTCGAAAAAGTGGTTGGTTGAAGGCTCCATGTCTGAAATCCAATAATCATAAGGTAATTCAAGTTAGACAGTTTTTTGTATTATGTTTATATATCATGATCATTCATATTATATATTCATGCTCATTCCCAGGCTATTATATGCGAAGAGCAGTTAACCCTCTTAGCATATTCGTGTTTCAGGCGAGATGCATGTTCGTGAGTTCTCTCCCTTTCCGTAGGAGAAAAAGGGGTGGGGGGGGGGTTTGGTGATGTGAATGTGATTTGGTCCCTAAACTTGTCGGTCCTTTTAGGTCTCCATATGTCAAGTTTACGTCTAACATCTTTCTCCACGGGCAAAAGAAACAATTGATGGCTTGCCCCTTCCCACCAGGGTCATTCCATACCAAATCACCCAGAATATAAAAATCTTCCCGGGTGACCATCTCTGATTTTTATTAAATTTCACCCAGATGCACATACATGGAAATGATGCCTGCATGCAAAATTTCATTGCAAAATTCCAATTAGCTTTGAAGTTATGGTTGATTGATTTTAGGGGGCGTGGCACTTTTTTGCACTCGCGAATCCAGTGAGTGGTTTGGAAGGATCTTTAAACGCTGACAACTTTCCTAATATTGAAGATATTAAGCTGAAATTTGATATGCCACCTAATTGATGCATGATGAGTCTGGAACTGAATGCATTTCCTGGATATCTCTTCCAGTTCCAGAGGTGGAGGACTGTAAAGTTGGGCGTTTATCCATTCAAAAACAATTTTTATCGGATTTCAGTGAACCAGTACTACCTGGCTCTTTATCACAAACATTAAATGTAAGTTGTTTTGAAGTATGTACATATAGGTGTTGCTGTAGAAGAAAGCTTATGTGAATCAGGTACAATATTAAAGTGTGGCAGGTGTCCACATAGCAGATGAGAACAAAAGATCCGAAAATTTGGCCTTCATATTAGGGATGGTTTACCCATGTGTGCAATTACCTATCATCAGGAGCTTTGAATATGATTAACATACATATATTAGCTGTATATGTACCAAGTTATAACTTTGTGGCTCAATTCCTTCAACCTTAAATAAAGTTTGATATCTACCCTATTTTCCAGAAATCGAACCAACCAAAATGAAGTGTTAATTAACGTATCAACACTTTCAAACCAAAAATACATTGATTTATACATTGCCCTATCAATTATCAATGCCTCAATCACAGGCATTCACATCTACATACCACATGCAATGTAACTTACTAAGAATATAAATAAATGCTTAGAAAAACTCACATGGTCGTGAATGCAAATATTACAAAAATGCTGGTAATTTCTGTTGAATCTGCATGTAATCCTGCGGTGAAAGTTTATAATATCGAGCACGGTGTCCTTGTAGTTCTGGAGCACCAATCAAGCAAATGATATGCTGAAATGGCACCCAGCATTGATCCTTTCGTGAAACTGAAAGCCAGGAGAGAAATCCTTTACTGGAGCGTTTCATACAATCAACAAGTACATCACTCTGTTCATCAGACCGCTCAACAATACTTCCAACATACCATTCCTTGTCATACATACATGCTACATATTTTCCAGGTTGCAACTAATCATGATGTTGAGAATCAGGCAGGATACTATGAAGTGATGATGGCTGTTTCTCACCAAGGGTGCCCATAGTAAAATCACTATCAGCTGAGATCCGTTTCATCTTCAATTCGACTTCGGCTAGAGGAATAAAGCAATGATGTGACCGGGTGCCTGAAAGAGTCTTTACTGAATCAAATTGTGAAGTTAATTCAAACCTGGCTGCATTATCTGCAACATCGTTATCAGAAACAAAGAAAAATTTAACCCCAGGAATGTGTTCTGAAGCCCAGTTATACATTTGAGTTACAGTCAAAATGTGATCCTTTACTGTTGCCTGCAAGCGGGCTCGGGCGACTAGGCATTTCACAGTTCCCCCAATGCCATCACAGGGGCTTTTCCCATGGCTAGTCGCAAAGAAATGCCATTCTGCATCAAGTCTGTGGTCATTTTGGTGGTGACATAGATTGCTAACGTTCTTGAAATTTTTATACTGACCAGCTGCTCCATCACTGAAATATATGATCTTCTTAATGGATGGTAGGATTGTTTTAATATGGGATATCATGGTTGAGATAAATGAATGCACAGTAACAGTGTCATGCTTTAGGCAAGCTGAAATAATACAAATATTCAAACATTTTAATTCTCCCTCAGATCTGTAATATACAACAAATGGGTGAAGTGTAGCTTGAGAGTTGTCCCAGTGAAGTTGTAGTTTTCAGCGAAGTCCAACAAGGCAACAGCCTCACTTGGAGCGAGATCTTCCTTCAGCTTGCTAATGTAGCTGGATTGTGCTTTGGCTATGAAGTGGTGTTGACGAAGACCATCAAATGCATCACTGGCTATCTGTATGAATTCCTGAAGTGATACTGTTAAACTTACAAGCTAAGTAGTTCTCTCTGTGTGAACCCACTCTTTATATACAACATCAGAGTCAAAGTCATGCGAGTTAAACAAATCTGACAAGTAATCATGAATGGCATCTTTACCTGGACAGGATTCACAAAGATGGAGCATACAGTTGCGGTTTTCTGTACTACACACTATTTTTCCGAGAATATCCGTGTAGTCATTGTTTCCAGGAATGGCAGCTGTTATAAGTTTGACATTCTGGTGGTGCTCACAAACACAGACAGAATGCATACCAGACGCAGTAACTGGAATACACCATTTGGGTCTAAGTTCACAAAATTTTGAGAATCCAACGTTGACATCTGGAATTTTCTTGGTGTACCCACGGTAAAGTTCTTTGAGATTAACTAGTAGTAACCGTTTTTGCTTAAGCTCTTTGTTGTTCTCTACTCTAATTGTTACATACTCCTTTTTGCCAGGACACATGTGAGAATACTCATCAGACTGATAAAAGTCCACAATGCTTTCAATTACTGCATGAGAAAGAGTCCGCCCTTTCATTGTATCTGGATCAGCTAAAATGCCCTTCTCCTTTTTCAACTGTCTAGCTCTTTTCACGGTATACTCTGTTACATCAAACTCCTGCATTGTTTTCTGTATTGTCCAACTTTCTGGTGTAATGGTCAATAATTTGATTTTTTCTTGTCTGGTGGCAATTTTGAGTGTGTCTTTCAGAAGAGCAACCAGTCTCTCAAGGTCTTTACAAGTTTCAGGGTCACTGTCATCTGTGGATTCAAATTCACTCATTGTTAGGTCTAGTGCATGGGCACACTTACTTTTGACAGCTGTGTTAAGCTGTTTTACCTTCCTTTTGCCATAGGAGGACTTGTCGCGTTTACTAACAGAAATTTTAATGTGTGTACAGTCCAAAGACTCAGCAGTTTTGTTGAGGGAGGGAACTGATATCTCTCCTGGTTGATAATCTGTATCAGACATCTCAGATATGTTCGTATCATGTTGACTTCTAGCCGAATCTCTTATAACACTCGGGACAAAGTTTTTGACCAGGTTTCAAATTAAGCTGCGATGCAGTTTTTTTGTCAACAGCTCTCAATGACTGTAAGATATAAAGTAAAAAGACTGGTTTAAAATCAGATAAAATAAAAGCTTACAGTTGAATACGCGAATGAAGATAATACACGTTCAATGGACATTGTGTGCCCGTAGCTGAATTATAGGCACAGTTTTGATGCAAAATAATTATGTTGTTTGTCAAACAGAATGCAGGAAATGACTTCTCATAGCTTCAGAATTTTCACATACCCTCTCCATGATTGGGCCAACCGCTTAATTAATAAAATCTTAAATCTGCGCTTGACACCCCTCCCACCAATACTGGATGTAGCTAGATATACAAATGTAAAGTGGATACCGTATGTATAGAATCACATTGGCATATTCCTTCGGAGCAGATCTCATCTCAAAAGGGATTTTCGTGCCTGAGATATGAATATAAATACGACATTGGTGCTATTATAAACTTCTGACTACTGCCTACGTCGGGAATATCATTGAAATTATTCTCTCAAAATTCATTGCTAAATACAATAAAACGAAAAAGATGTCATGGTTAAACAGTGTTGCCTGTGTTGGCTTTGCTTAGTGGTTGTTCCGCTATGACGTCACAGCTGCTTGGAATTCATGGAAGGTAATTCATGACACAATATTCTAAAGCTACTGGTATGTAATGTATCAGCAATAAATACAAAAATATGCTATGTATTAATAAATTGATAACAGCTATGTGATTTGGAAGGATTGTATCTATTATAATGTCTTAAAATACAATCTCCATATTATATATTAATTAGATTGAATGCCCATGTGCAGGCCATGAGAGGACTATCCTTGAAAATTTAGCACTAGAATAACTCATTCCAGTGGTAGATAAAAAAAAAGTAATTGACCTGCAGATAAACCTTCCTTCCGCAAGACCTCTGCTGAGGCCGGTTTTGGCCAGTTTCGTCGTGAAACTGTTAAAGGGACCATCACAATTCACAATAAGCTGAATTAGGAACGTTTCTGTCTATGGTTCCCTCCTTCATTTTCAGATTTCCTGTGCAGGGCTTGAAGATATCAGTAAAAAGGGAAAAGCAGTTGCCTTAATGGCTTTCATAATTTTCGGGGCACTAAGGCAATGTCTTAGGACAGCATGAAATGCTACATGTACATATATGAATCAATGTCAGCTATTGATGGGGGTTTCCTTTTCTCCTTCGATCAATACTCACCATTCTATTACTTCTGATATACAGCTGGCCCTGACAGCTGGCTCTAGGACTATAGACTTAGAAAGCTTTACCGACTCCTTGGAACCGGGTACTCGGCTCCCAACTGCCGAGTACCCGTCTACCATAGAGCTCATTCTTGTTTGCATAGCAACAAGAGAAATACATGCTTTTTGCAGTTGGAAAGATCTTAAGAGTTTAATTTAAGTCTTTTTGTCTGTGGTTATTTGTGATAGCTAGTGCGTTTCTACAAGGATATTTGGATTAATATGGATACCGCCGATGATAACCAGGTTGTATATCTCCTTATTATTCCATAGTTAAAAGACTTAAAAATTTTGTCTGTGTCGCATGTTCCAATTTCTAACCCCTAAGAATCTGGGACGTGTGTTAACAACGAAATATGCCGGATGATCGCCTTCTTTAAACCCCAACAGGCGATCGGCAGATATGAAAATAGGTGTTTGCTACGGTATTTTTTAACACGAATATCGGCTGACGTCGTTCTCCGTAAGATCCGAGCGGGTGACGTCACACCCGTGTTGCTCGGATGTTTATGTGAAGAAAATTAATTCGCGCATCTTATTCTAGGTGCTGCGTACTAAAATGGTACCAGAAAACTTTGGAATTTTCAAGTTTTGCGTGTTATCACGATCTGTTTGCAATGATCAGTGGTTTCAAAATTCTTGATTAAGATGTGTGGTCTGCGGTTTTACTGTGTGCTACAGCAGTTTGTTACATTTTGTGTTTCTTCACATATCGTTTTGGCTTTCGTTAGGAGTATAATTTATATTTATTGGTAAATATACCCCGAATGCTATGCGATATGATTTCTGGTTCCGTGATACATCCTTGAGGATCAGTTTATGGGTGTATTAATGCCCGCTTCGTTCTTGTCGTCATAATAAATGCGATCTTTGCTGTAACGTTGCGGGGTGGGGTGCGGGAGGGTTACAGTTAATTTATGGTCAATATATTTGAAAATTAATTGTCTGCCTTCCATCTTTGTCTCGTTCCGCTTGCTTATTGTAGGTTTGTGCTTATTTATAGGCCAAGCCAGCCCCGCCATCATGTGACAAGTGCCACAAGTTCGTCCGGGTCCTGTTTAAGGACCATGTCTGCTTTCGGTGTACGTTATGTAACCTTGACAATAGGTGTAATATATGTGCAGTGTGGTCCGTTGATATGATGATGAAGTTCCTTGCCCAGAAGGACTTGGCTGGGTCTGACGCTGGGTCAGGCAGACCGAAATTAAATCATGGAGCGTCCGTTTCGGCCCTTAGGGGCGCTCCACGTCTACAGCTGGAGATGTCACCGCTGGCGTGGTTTGGTCCGGCTATGCAGGGCTTTCTGCATAGCGTTCCGCTGGTGTTGTCCCTGCTGCCGAAAGTTGTAGGGAAGTCTCTCCCCATGCTTAGTTCGGACCCTGTCCTTGGACAGGGTTCTGGACTGGTCACCGGGGGAGCCGTCTTGTACTGCCCCCTGGCAGTCCCGTCGGGCTCCAGCCTGACGGGTTGTGTCTCTGCGGCCACCTCTGGGTGGTCCAGTAGTGGTGGCCGGTTCGTCAGGCATGGGAGCCGTCCGCCAGGCACCAACCGACATGGTGATGGGTGTGCCGGGCCAGGCGTGGTACTCGCCTATCTCGCCTGGTCCGGTGGTCAGACATGGGGTGCCGTTGGCGCCCGTGGCTGGCCACGGTTCCGTGACTGCTATGGGTCCGCATGGTTTTCTGTGCGGGCCTACTCCATGTACTGGTGTGTTCCGTGGGGGTGGCAGTGGAACCGTATGGTACCGGAGATCCTGGTGTGTCAGCCGCGGCTCCTAGCCGGGAGGCCGTGGCTGTGGCTGGTAGGTCCGTGAACATGTCAACGGGTGACGTGTTTACGGGTGTGTCCTCCTCGGAAATAGACTGGTCTGAAGCTCTGGCTTGGCTAGCCAGGGTAGACCCGTCTGTGGTTTCGACCACAGCCGAGGAGGATGCGCCCCGTCCATCGGTGGCGTCGATCAGGACGGGGATCTTGCCCGCAGCCCGGATCCAGTCCATTGGACTGGATCCACGGTTTATTGAGTTGCTAGAGGCTATTTATAGTAAGCAACTCATGACCAAGGGCCAGCTCCCTGCGGCCTCCAGGGAGGTGCGGGCGAGGTGTCGTATTCCACGGGGGGAATACGACAGGTATGGTGTTGTACCGTCGGTTACCGAGGATGACCGATGGGTTCTGGGTGGCCAGAGTGCTGGGGCGGGTGGCCCCGCCCCAGCACTGGTAGACAAATCCCAGGGACACCACGAGGAAGTCCTGTCCCTTTGCGGTGAGGGCAGCTATGAGTGCTGTCAACCATTCTTATCGCCTTCTTCAGTCGGTGTGGGCTGAAGCGGGGGCAGGCCACCCTGTGCCACCTGTGGCGCTTTCGTGCGTCAATGACGGCCTGGTGCTGTCTATGGACGCACTGGCAAAGGTGCAAGCGCTTGTTGCGAAGTCCAGGAGGCAAATGGTTCTTGACCATATGCGTCCGGCTACGGCCGTCAGGGAGCGTCTTCTTGGGACACCCCTGACAGGCCCTAGCACCTTCGGTGGCTAGGCGCGGGCCATCTTAGAGGACACAGCTAGCATTGCGCAGAATCGGTTGGCGGTGAACCTACAGCTAGAGCTGGTGCGGCAAGCGCACGCACTAGGGACTGTAGGAAAGTCGCTGACCATGCAACCTTCCAAGAAGCAGAAGAAGCAAGGCGAAAGCTAAGCCTAGTGCGGCTGCTGCTTCGTCTGGCTTTTCTCAGCCACCTCCGGCGAAGAAAGCCAAGAAGGTTGTGGAGGCTCCTACCCTCCCCAATGTTGCTGCGGATCGCCCGAGAGGCGGGAAGGGGAAGGGTAAGTCCTCAAAGGGTACGAGAGCTCCCTTCATATCCGCTTGGACCGCACCTGTGCGACGGGAACAGCGGTGCCAGTTAGACCAGCCGAGCAAAGACCGAAATGGTTCTCTCTCTCGTTAAGAGAGGGGGGGGGGGAGCGGACGGCGAACCGGACAACCCCATTAGGCGTCGCGGCGTCTATGGTGGGTGGAAGGCTCATGCGTTTCGTCGAGGCTTGGCAAGGTGTGACGTCAGACAGTCTGGTCCTGGGATGGTTATCCCAGGGATACATGCCGGAGTGGTGGGATTTTCCACCACAGAATCTGTCTTTGGCACCTGTCTGGACACCCGTACCAAGGGAACCAGACAAGTTAGAAGCCATTCAAAACGAAGTGTCAGGTTTGCTTCTGAAGGAGCAATAAAACCAGCAAACCAGAACACTCCAGGCTTCTATTCAAATATGTTCCTTGTTCCCAAGAGCACAGGGGGATGGAGACCTGTACTCAATCTCAGGCTATTAAATTGTTTTATCCATATGCCTCGGTTCCAGATCGAAACTCTGAGGTCGTTAATGGCAGGATTGAGGAAGGGAATATGGTGTGTGTCGATCGATCTGAAAGATGCATATTTCCACATTCCAATGAACAGGAGTTGTCACAGGTTTCTGAGATTTGCGTTTCAGAATCAAGTATGGGAGTTTATAGTCCTCCCATTCAGCCTGTCGACAGCTCCAAGGGTTTTCACAAGAGTGGTCCTTGCGGTGACAGCGTTTCTCAGAAAAGAGAACGTGGCGCTACACACCTACATAGACGATGAGCTGATCAAAGCAGACACATCAGCCTGGTTAGAGGTGGATACTGCTCTGACTCTGCAGTTAATTTCAGGTCTAGGCTGGATAGTCAACAAGGAGAAATCCGAGTTGACACCCACTCAACATTTCGTTTATTTAGGGATGCGATTCGATCTCGAGGAGGGCAGGGTTTACCCGTCAGAGCCCAGAGTGGTGTCTCTGTTAGCCATCCTCAAGAGTTTTCGATTGGGAAACCACATTCAGGCGAGGCGGTTTCTTCAGATGCTGGGCATGATGGTCTCCATGGAGCAGGTGATCCCGTACGCTGCTCTAATGCGAAGACCTATCCAGTTGTATCTGATGTCTCTGTAAAAACAGAGAACAGAACCCCTGTCAAAACTGGTGCCAGTTTTGGAGCCAATAATGTCGCATCTTGTATGATGGAAAAAGCGTAAGAATCTCCTAGTAGGGGTTTCACTGCACCTACCCCACCCCGAGCTGTCCGTGTACACGGATGCATAACTGGAGGGGTGGGGGGCCTGCCTGGGAGAACACCAGGTCTCGGGCACATGGACTCTCCAGGAGAGCCAGCTGCATATCAATCTGTTGGAAATGATGGCAGTGGAACTGGCATTGGAAGAATTTCTTCCAATGATCAGGGGCAAGGTGATATTGATATGGTCGGACAATTCGACGGTAGTATCATACATAAATTGCCAAGGCGGGACCAAGTCACCCACACTGTGTATCAAAGTGTGGCACTTGATTCAATGGTGCAGGAATTACTCGGTTGTTTTGAAAGCAGCTCACATTCCTGGGCGATTGAACATTCTGGCGGATGCTTTGTCTCGCAGACAGAGAATTCTGCCAACAGAATGGTCCCTCAACCCTCCAGTTCTACGAAGGATCTTCGAGCATTGGGGCAAACCCAACGTGGACTTGTTCGCCACAAAGGAAAAGGCTCAAATCATGACTTATGTCTCGCCGATTCCAGATCCAAATGCCGTCGATACAGACGCTCTGGTGTTAAGCTGGAGAGGGATGCACGCTTACGTGTATCCGCCCACCATTCTTCTGCCGAAGGTTTTGGTGAAGATCAGACAGGAACCGTGCATGATCCTGCTAATAGCGCTATAATGGCCCAGCAGGGTGTGGTTCACGGATCTGCTGGTGGACAATTCAGTGCAGTTACCCGAGATTCCGAACATAATCTCCCAGGCCAAGGGACACTTCCTACACGAGCGTCCCGAAATGTTCAAATTGGCTGCGGGATGTTATCAAACAACGTTCCACGTCGGAAGGCTTTTCTCGACAAGCTGCTGATTTCATCGCAGCTGCGAGAAGGAGGTCAACCTTCAAGTCATATAACAACACGGTTAACAGATTTGCAGACTGGTGTGAAGAAAAGGGTATTGATACCTTTCAATCCACTATTCAGCAAATAGCAGACTTTCTCTGTGAGCTGGTCTTTTCAGGACTAGCTCCCGTCACAATTGCTGGATACAAGTCAGCTTTGGCATCAGTTATCCCTTGTCTAGCCAACGGGGATAATCCAGAGGTGGCCCAGTTAAATGTGGTGGTGAAGCAAAGGGCAGTTAACCCTCTTGGCATATTTGTGTTTCAGGCGAGATACATGTTCGTGAGTTCTCTCCATTTTCTTAGGAGAAAAAAGGGGCGTGGGGGGGGGGCAGTGATGCGAATGTGATTCGGTTCCATTAACTTGATGGTCCTTTTAGGTCTCCATTAGTCAAGTTTAAGTCTAGCTTTTTCTCCAAGGGGCAAAAGTAGCAGTTATGGCTTGCCCCTTCCCACCAGGTTACTGACCAAATCTGGTGTATATCAGAAGTAATAGAATGGTGAGTATTGATCGAAGGAGAATGAAGGAAATTTAAATTTCCCTTTCTCCGAGATCTAACAATACTCACCATTCTATTACGGACACAGCCTCCCAGCCCCACGGAGGCAAGCCATGGGTTTCTCTTGTTTGGTGGCTATGCAAACAATATGAGCTCTATGGTAGACGGGTACTCGGCAGTTGGGAGCCGATTACCCGGTTCCAAGGAGTCGGTAAAGCTTTCTAAGTCTATAGTCCTAGAGCCAGCTGTCAGGGCCAGCTGTATATCAGAAGTAATAGAATGGTGAGTATTGTTAGATCTCGGAGAAAGGGAAATTTAAATTTCCTTCAGTCCATGTCACAGATGATCAATAAATTTGACCTTGGAGCCAGTGTACAGGATCATTTTTATTGCTTCCCCGGATGGGCTTATTTCGAGGCCTGCACACACAGTGTCGCGATTAGGCAATGACAGAGCTCTCCTTCATTGTTCGTAGACCATGCCCTCTTCCATGTAATTATTTGGTAATATACTATCTAAAATCTTCATGGTAGACTCCAGAACCTGTGTTCAGAATTTTGATTGATCAATTTTTTGGGTGAAAATCTTAGATTTTATGAAATATTTACTGCAAATGGTCAAACCACTACTCTTCATTATCTGCCTGACGGATTTCAACTTAATTTGGGAGGAATGACCCAGGGGGTAGGCGTCATAACTTGTGTACAGAATTTTAATGTGTCAATTTATCTGGTGAAAATCTTAGATTTTTTGGAAAATTTGACGGAAATTGTCAAAATACTACTTCTCATTAATGGGCTTGGCAGATTTCAACTTAATTGGGCTGGAAGGACCCTATGGGACTAGGCTTCAATCAATGTGTACAGAATTTTGATTGGTCAATTTTTCTGGTGGCTCGATGAAATCCTTTAAAATGTTACTCTTCCTTAATCAATAGCCCAATTTCAATAAAACTTGGTGGGGGGAGGGGGGGGGGGTGGAATGGGGTGAAATGCTCCCATCGTGATCAACTTCAAGACTTCTAATGAGAATTTTGATTGGTCAATTTTTTTCGGCAGGTATCTTGGATTTTCCATACACTTTCTAGCAGAGTTTAAATCACTACTGCTACTTAATCAACAACTAGATTTCAACCAAACGTGGGTGGAATAATCCTATGACGATAAGCATCAGGAAATCAAATGAGAATTTTGATTGCCAATTTCATTGGTGGTCATCTTGGATTTTCTGGAAAGTATCCATCATGTCTATTTAAATGCAAATGGTTCAACTGCTAATGGTCCAGGCGAGCGTCACAGGCCCTTCCAAGGACCTCTTGTTGATAAGTGTATGGGTAAGTCTTATATATTTATTTTATGCTTGAAGTCAAGTTTAGTAAAAACAGGCCATGCTTAACCCTTTAACACTCAAGCCCGACAAAAACAGCTTCTGCACTCGTCCTGAGAAATATCCATTTGCAGACCAATATAAGTCTATTTTTGAAAATTTACCGCTACAATGACTAGCTCGATAATCGATCCACTCATCCCAGTGGTAAACTTTCAAAAATCATTTTCTATGAGAAAGTTGAAATCTTCTTGAAAAAATTTCAAGGGTGAATGCATTAATACAATGTATTTACTATGGTAACTGACTTTTGAGTCACATTATAGTGGTTGCCTAAGGTTGGATGAAATTGTGACACCCCCTTTCCCCCCCCCCCCCCCCCATATGTCATACATGTATTTTAGCCCCACAGTAGGTTGTCATTATAGACAGGTTTGCCAGCACATGTAAGTTCTGTGCTTATATGTACATAATAAATATTAATTCTTGTTGGACATTAAATGATGTCGGAAGCGCAGGGCATGACTGAACGTTTTAATTGGGGGGGTCTATTAATATTCATTAATAAAAATTACCAGATCAAACGGCCTGTTATTAACAGTTCCACGAGAAAATGACAATGCTACCAAATCTTTGCCTGAAACATGGGTGAGAAGTGTTATTAAAAATGATGTTGCTGAAAGCTGTTGCTGTAAGCTATAGTACAAGTACATATCATTCAAATGAGATGTCATTGATCTAATTATCGGCTATATTGACAAGCGTTGATAATGTAATCTGATAATTTAATGGGTTAACAACTTAACTATTTCATTGAGGAATTCCCCATATGTTGTTTTCAAAGCAACCCTATAGGAAAGCTGTTGAATATTTTGAAATTAATTTGACTGGAAGCGATTGCTGCCTGAGGCAGCAACAGCTTCCAGTCAAATTAATTTCAAAATATTCAACAGCATACTTTTTATACTGTAAAGAATTTTACTTTTTGAAGGATTTGTCAGTGAATGGGTTAATGCTGTACCACTTACACACCAGAAATGACATTCTTTATGATATTTAAGCAATATTCTGTTGAATATTTTGAAAAAATTTAACTGGAAGATGTTAATGCCTATGACCATAACAGGTTCAAGTTAAATTGGTTTTAAAGTATTCAAAAGCTTTCCTGTTTAGTTGTCTTGAAATGTTAACAAATTAACAGCCTGACTAGCTCTATTAGCATTATGTAAATTTCTTCTCTAACTCTGTCATGCGCAGGTGAAAACCTGCAGGAGGGACATGATCTAGTGAGCCAAAATTATCTCCAGCAAATTCTAAATTTAGTGTCATTCCCAGCCAATTCTTTTTTAGGCCTAGCTGTTGTTGTTATCAATCAATTACAGTGGTGACGGTGTATGTGTTGCGTGAAGGTATCAGTCCTCATAAAGACCTAGCTCTGCAGTGAATAATTTGTGTTTAAGTTATTTTAAAATTTTCTCTCCACATGTACTAATAGTAGTGTGTCTTGATAAGTGATAAATTTAGATTTGTTATTGAATTCTTACCCTTAACTCTTTAACACTCATATCAGCCAAAAACGGCTTCTTCAATGGTCTTGAGAAATGCAAAATTTGCAGACCAAGAGAAGGATACTTTAGACAATATACCACTGGAATGACTGGCTCATCATTCCAGTGATAAATTTTCAAAAATAGTCTTCTCTTGGTCTGCAAATGTACATTTTCTATGAGAAAATTAAAATTTTTCTTAAATAAATTTGAGGGTTAATGAGAATTTCATCTGTGTTATTTTAAAGGGATATTCCACTGTGGGATTTTATGCATCTGACGTAAAGTACTAATTTTCCGCATTAATTTGAGACCAAGAGCACAATTTTATGCCAACAAATAAAAAAGATATCCTCAATTTAAATTGCTAAAGTAACCAGTAGAGAGAGGCTCCATTTTGGACAAGCAGCTGACGTCACCGACACACCACTCTGTTTGCCCGATCGAGGATAGCCGTAACCAGGGGAGGTAAATCTTGCATCTCGTGGATAATTAGCGTACTGGCTAAACAACTGACACTTCGCCACAGTGTTTGTAGGAAATTAAAGTGCAATTAGTGTCCCGATGATCGCGCCAGTCATTGTAGTGCTAAATTGTCAACAATAGTTTTCTTATGGGCAATGTCTATTTTTTAAAAACATTGAGGGGTTATGCCAGGAGCGTGTTTGCAATCAGCCAGGTACAACAAATTCTTGAAAAATATGTTAGTTGAATAAATGTTGAATGTAATTTCTCTGAAAGCTGTTGCTATTGCAACTTCTGCTTCCAGTCAAATTCCAGTTTCAAAATAATCAACAGGCAGTAAATATGGGTCAACATTAAAAAATTTGGGATCAATTAGTTAACCCTTTCAAGGACAGAAAAGCAGAAAGCTTAAAATTTACCCTGCATATGCCTATTGTGTGAAACTAATTACTTTGGAAGCTACTGCAACATCATTCCAGGAAAATTTAATTCAGAATATTCAACACTCCGCATAGTTATTTTAAAATTGGGAGTAAACGTTGTAAATGGTTAATAACGCTGGATTTCAATAGTGTGAAAGCACTAAACTACTAATTATGTCTAGCATACACTTGCCACTATTTACTAGCTGTCGCCTACTATCGTCTACGAAGTAAGCCGCTAAGTGGTTGCCTATAATTGACCGACCGGGAAATCAGCAACATCGTTTCATTTTGGTTTGCAAATCCCGTTTTACAATTTGTGCAAGCAAATACGACGTTAATTGTCGAGTTTGATTCAGTTATATTAAAATTAAGTACCGCGCCTTGTTTTGAAATGCATGACACATTATTTTAAAATTATACAGACTATATGTTCTAAACTTGTGTCATCCAAATTTAAATGTGGAAGATATCCATCCAGTGCCGATGTTATGAAGCCATCTTTCAGTTAGCCCCTTTTCATGAGGATGCTTCTGTGGATCCGGTATCTGAAAATGTGAATTTCCATACCCTTTCCATGATCGTTTCTATTACTACAAGCCCATTCTTGACATGCGGACATGATGCGATTTAACCATTTCATGCCAGCAATTGGCCTCTGCAATCGTCAAGTTGAGGATGCAGGTCAAAAGAAGGCTATTTTGAGAATTTACAACTAAAACAACTGTCTCAGTAACCGAACCAGCCATTCCAGTGGTAAATTTTCAAAAATAGTCTTCGCTTGGCCTGCAAATGACCATTCAATAAGGAAATATTCTGATTTTCCTGACAGAATTTGGTCATTACAGGGTTAATTAATATTTGGCCGCCATAACGCGAAGTAAACAGGTAAATCTAAAAGCGCTGGCGATGTTCTGCTGGTGTGTCGTTGACGTCATAATCTCGCGGTTTCTCGCTCTCGTTTTTTTTTGGGCCAACTATTTTGGATTATAGTATATTTTTAGTTGACTTATTCCCGATTTTCACTGGAATTTCCCTTTAACTTGAATAATCAAAGCGGCTTGGATGCCATGTGTGTGAATTATAAACTTTATATATATAGATATGGCAGTGCTAAGAGGTGAACTCAGTAATATAAAGATCAATGATGCGCTGTTTGAAATAAATACTGGTCTATAGAATGCGATCAGTTGGTATATTTCATTCAACTTCTAAATCACATCACAGTCCTCGTTTCTTATTGCATAGTTTCAGTAGAAACGCAATAATTATGTCACAAATAGCTGCCTTGAATGACTCTACAGTCTGTTGTACCTCAGATGTCTTATCACGATCGCCAAGCGTTACAGATTCTTCTAACAGTAGTAGTCCAGAGGTGTCACCATTGAAAAAGAGAACATTTCCAGCATTATCCGTATCCATCTATGATATTTTGCGATTGCGGAAAGAAGCGTCACCTTCGCCAAATGCAAATCAGTGGATAACTACTTCTAGTAATAATAGGGCTCATCCTAATGTTTCTTACACGCCAAGAACAGTGGCTCTCACTGGTAAACATGGTAATGGGTTATCTATGAAGCATGACTTGAAACAAAGAATTTCAAAAAAGATCACAATCGTGTGCCTCTCTAAGCAAAGTGCTCCTAATAATATACAAAACAGTGTTTTGCCTGAACCGTTGTGTTCCAAGCCACATGTGGAAAGTGGAGATAACTCTTTGCTTTGTTCTGGTGAGAAGAGACGCTCCTCTTGCATGATCAAAGCATGTTCACCTTGTTTCTTACAGATTCGCAATATTCAGACTGTTATACAGCTCATGAAGGAGAACCTGGAAGCTTTAAATGCAGAGTTTGGCAAGCACCAACACCCTCCATCAATGTATATTCAGGTAACATTAATTAATTGTGCTTGTCTTGAGAGAATTATCTACCGGTATTTGCATGTCAAGAAAGAATATTTCAGAAAACTGACCAATGAAATGGCTGGCTCAGTAACTCAAGGCAATCATTTCAGTTGCTATTTTCCAAAATATTCTCTTGACTTACATATTATGAATATTTTCTACATGTGAAAACTACAATTTGCGTGACAAATTTGGACCAACTGTAAAGACATACTCTGTGTTTTAATTGCTAGTTTCCTGTTTTTGCTATCTGAAATCTTTTGAAATTAGGGTTGGTGGAGTGGTATATTATTGGGATAGAAAAGTGTTCCCATATCAAGATTTATCAAGAAAATCCAAATATCTGCTTTTTGAATGCCCATTTTGAGAGCAAAAATTTATCCCCTAAATGGTTGACTTGGTTACCAAACCAAGCATTCACAGTGGTAAATTTTCAAAAAAAAACCTTAATCTGCAAATGGACATCCCTCAAGACCACTGCAGAAGCCGTTTTTGGCTGATATGAGTGTTAAATGGCTATCGCTCAAGCTGGCCAAAATGAATTCTGCAATGGTCTTGATAAATGTCCATTTGCTGTCCAAAAGAAGACTATTTTTGACAATATATCATGGGAATTACTGGCTCGATAAACGAGCCAGTCATTCAAGTGATAAATGTTCATAGGTAATCTTCTTCATCTGCAAATGGATATTTTCTATGAGAAAATTTTAATTTTCTTGAACAAATTTGAGGGTTAAAAATATGATTTGTCATTTCAATGTGATATGTGTTAATTTATAAAACAAGTCAGCTCCCCTGTTGAAACTGCCTCTGGCCCACCAGATTGTGGTTCATTTAAACCCTTTTAATCAATCTGACCAAGACTGGCTTCAACAGCGCTCTTCTGAAATCTCTATTTGAAAGGCCAGCATAATGTAGTTTTTGAGAATTTATGACTGGACTGACTGGCTCTGATATCTAGCCAGTCAGTCTAGTGTTAAGTTTTCAAAAATAGTGTTCCTTTGTCTTTTAACGGACAGTCACTAAGCAGACATTTTGACCTTCTTGACCATTCCTGGATTAAAACAGGTGATTTCTGACCCTGCATGCCAAAGATAATGTAATCTGTCTCGAAAGATTTTAATCCGCTACATTTATTATTCCTTAAATCTGGCGCATTGACAGGCATCTTAAAATGATGGATTAAGTATGTATGTTAACTTTTCAAGTAGTGTATTAGGGTATGGCAATTAACTACAGTATTTAAAACAATGAAGCAAAGGCTTTAAGGGTTACCTAATGTATATATGACTCAGCTGAGTATTAGAAGTGCATTAACTATGTGCAGAGCAAGGCAAAAATTACATTAGATCCATCTTATTAAAATCTGAAACACATGGATACATTTTTATCTGCATGTAGCAGCTCAATAACCTGCCATGTCCCTTAAAGGGGCTATTCAGACGCACGCACGCATGCACGCACGCACGCACGCACGCACGCACGCCAATTCTGTAACGAAATTTTTTTCTCATTTCCCTTATAAGAGATGGATTATTCAGAAATCCGTCTTGCTCACGTGAATTTTGACTCTTTGTCAATGATGCATTGTCATCATCAAATTAACAAATTTGCATTTCTATCAAACCTGTCTATAGTTGTCACCTGCATATGGGTCCAAGTGATGGGTTTTCTTTAAGTCTTGGGACCATGAGGAGCCACTGTTGTTTGGCCACAAAAGTTATTTCTATTAACCACAGTAAATAAGTTGCATTAATTAAGCAACCATCTCTGTTTACTGGCCACATGTTGATGGCCAATGCCGATGTCCACTATAGACAGGTTTTACTGTATTTTATTTACCTGCTTCTTCGGAATGTCGAATGTATTGATAATGTTAATTAGTAACAACATGAAAGACAACATTTTCTGGGTGAGTGTGTCTTGCGCATTGCATTAACTCGGACCGCAACAAGCCACCGGACAACAATTTCAATGGACAAAAGCTCTGGACCAGCTTAATATTTTGAAAACAATTTGACTGAAAGATGTTGGTGGCTGCCACCAACAACTTTCATTCAAATTGTTTTCAAAATATTCAGCATTCCCAGAATTAAACCCCATGGAAAATGTAGTCTGCAGAAAGTTAGCAGGCAGACAGTTAAGTTTTAAGGTCTATTTTTATGTTAATTAGATAAACAAGTTTAAAACTATGTTTTAGAATATTTAGTCATGCATGATTAAAGGTTGAGGCGGCCGTATTAGTAATTATGCTGACAATATAATAATAACAAGAATGCACTCGAGGGATATGCTGACTCATTCATTTTGTGCTCTGTGTTAGCAATGCACTTAGTGACCCTGTGACCTAGATAGTTGATCTGTTGACCTCAAGCTTGAAACCATCATAAACTGATGTAATATGAAGGTGTGTGCTAAGTCTGGTGATTCTGCCTTCTTGCACTCAGCGTTATGGCCAAAAATGTATATTCCGATATGTACCTCATGTCCCCGTGACCTAAATATTTGATGCTTTGTCGTGAAACTCACAGAACCTCTAGCCATCTATAATATGAATGGATGTGTACCATTTGGTGGTACTACCTACTTGCATTCCTGGCCTAAAAAATGTGTATTTCTGGATACACTTAGTGACCCAGTGACCTGGATATTTGACATTTTGTCCTGAAACAAAATTTTAGTTCTAGCCAACCGCAATATGTATGTGTGTTGCCATTTGGTGATTCTACCTTCTTGCATATTTGCAGAGTTATTGACCAAGAGTGTATTACGGTATGAACTAAGTGACCCTGTGATCTCAGGTTTTTTACCTTTTTACTCCAACCTAAAACCTTTTCTAGGCACTATCAATCTATGTGCCAAATTTGGTGATTATTAGCTCACCTAGCCAGAATGGCCAAGTGAGGTTATGCCGTGGGACCGTCCGGCGTCTGTCCGTCAACTTTTTCTTTAAACAATTCAAATACCACTGGACCGATTTCAATTATAGGAAGCATCCTTACGGCAGAGAGATCCGATTTGTTCAAACGAACCCGATCGGCCAATTTGGCCGGCGGCCATCTTTGATTTTGGCCGATTTTTAGAAACGTCTTTAAAAATCTTCTCCAAAACCGCTTGGTGGAATGAAGCAAACTCCATGAAATATGATCATTGGTCAAATGGTTCGGCAGCCATCTTGGTTGACCTAGTTTTAGTGAAAACGACTTCTCCAGAGTCGCTGTAGGGAGCAGGCCGAAATTTGACAGATATGATTAGGGACTAAGGGCCATTAAAGTTTGTTCAAGGGAAGTTGATCCGTCAAGAAACATGGCCGCCGTGGGCCAATCAAAATATAGTGTTTGGTGGCCATATTGGATTTTTGGTGGATTTTGAGGCCGAAATTGGTTTTATGTGTTTTTGAGTATTCTGATCTCAAATTTGCAATTTTCGAAACTGCCGGATAAACAGTTTAGTGGCCATCTTGTTGATAAAGATCATTCTTGTTGAAATGCCTATGATCCAGGTGAGCGCTACAGGCCCCTTGGGCCTCTTGTTAAAAATGGCTTTAAAAATCTTCGCCGAAACTGTTTGAGTGATTGATTCAAAGCTCATAAAATATCATTTAGGGCACGAGCTGAACCAAGTTTGTTCAAGGGAACTTGATTTGCCAAATGGTTGGGCGGCCATCTTGGATGGCCTGGTTTTCATGAAAGCAACTTCGTCTCCAGAGCCACTGAACGGATTGGGGCGAAATTTGGGAGATATGATATTGGTGACTAAGGGACATAAAAGTTTGTTCACGAGAAGTTGATACATAAAGAAACATGGCCTCTGTTTTTGTTACAAGTCTGGTCAACTCATTAGAATTCTACTTAGTGTTAATGACCATTCTATTTGAAATGCCTATGGTCTAGGTGAGCGATACAGGCTCCTTGGGCCTCTTGTACCTACTTGCTTTCCCGATTTATGGCTAAAACGTGTATTTCAAAATGCACTTTAGGTGCCCCCGTGACCTAGATATTTGAATTTTTGACCTGAAACAAAATTTTTCTTCTAGCCAACCGCAATATGAATGTGTGTTACCGATTTGGTGATTCTACATCCTTGCATTACAGAGTTATTGATGAAAATGTCTATTCTGGTATGCAGTAAGTGAACCTGTGACCTCAATTTTTTACCCTTTGATCCCAAACTAAATATCTTTCTAGCCACTCATAATATCAATGTGTGTGCAAAATTTGGTGATTCTTCCTCCTAGAATTCCAGAGATATGCCTTGGATAAACAGACACACACACAGACTGCACCAACCATAATACTCACACCGGCCTTTGGCGGCATGAAAAATAATAATAATACTACTACTACTACTAATAATTTAATCATTTAACCCGTACCACACTGATGTCAATATTCTATCTTTTACTGTGTCAATCGCAAAGAAACTGGTGTACATTTTTCAACAATTTTGGTAGACGACGATTAAAAAATGAACACCAGTTCATCCTTTAATTTAATTTTTAACATTTTGAATTCAATGTGGTACGTGTAAATCAACTTTTTAAAATAAGTGAATATTGATTTGTAGGCATGAAAGACTATTTTGGACAATTTATTATTGAAATGACTGGCTCAAAATTGTCAAAAATAGCCTATTTTATCCAGAAGATGGCAGGGTTTGTATACTACCTTAAAACGTTGTTTCTTTAAAATCCAAGAAATAAAAGATTAAGAGCATGGAAAATAGAGATTTAAGCTTTAACAAAATGTAGAGACATACAAAAAGTCGATTCTCTGGCATTTCTGGCAAAGTTACTGATCACACTGCATAAACCCAAGGAACCGCCGCCCGAACCTCTTCAAACTGAGGCTAACCGTGCTCTTAAATGGCAGTTGAAAAATTGTGTCAAATGTGACATCTTGTATTTCATAGATTTATGAGAAACAGACAGAGCAGATTTAAAATAGGACACATTTGTCACAACAGAAAGTATTTCTCATGGAATTTAAATTTTGGAGGTGAGGTCCCAACTGAAATCTGATGTCATCTGCAATACCACATCCTTTATTTGACCATCTGCCTTGCCATAATAATTTATATTACACCATCTCATACCGTACCATCTGGCTCCCCTTCCCTACACTACCCTGTACTGTACACTATCCTATCATATCCCACCAAAGCTACTAATCTCTTGCTACTCTAGCATATCATACATTAACCCTTTACTGATCAAAGCCATCCAAACCGGCCTCAGCAATCGTTTCATACAATGGCCATTTGCAGGTCAAGAAAAGAACTATTTTTGAAAATTTATCAGTTGGAGGGATGGACTCGACGATGATCGAGCCAGCCAGTCATTCTAGTGATAAAAATTTGTAAATAGTTTTTTCTTGGCTTTTCAATGAACATTCAATGAGCAAATAATATTTTCTTGACTGATCGTGACTAGTAAAGGGTTAACTGTTTAGCCTGTATAGATCTATGGCTAGCATAGATTTATTCTACGGAAGATTTTTACCCTTCCTTTCTATTCTAGGAATATGATGACCTCACAAACAAAATCCACGAGCTTCAGATGAAGGAACAAAAGCTAATGGAGCAACTGGATCAGGTTGGCTCTGATGGCGCTATGGAGACCGATGCCAGTAGCCCTGTTCATAGCGGCCCTCCATCCAGTATTATCATTGGTCAGCAAGGCGGAGTGCTCCAGCCACAATATGCTGCATCCACACCAAGCCCTCCTAGTGAAACAGACATTACTGCTCCAGCACAGTCTCCACCTCCGGGTGCAGGTATCGCAGGAGGGGTTGCGGGTGGGGGTGGAGGGAATTCTGTTATGGGTACAATTGGCCAGACTCCAGGTGTCACTACACCAATAATAACTACTAGCTCATCCATCTCATCCGGTTTAAAATCACCAGCGAAGGCCACAGTGCGAGTCTTCTTGCCTAATCAACAAAAAACAGCTGTGCCTGCTAAGCTCGGTACCACATTAAGAGATGCACTAGCCAAGGCGATGGCTTTGAGGGAGCTGGACTCTGATAGTTGTGTAGTTTACAGGCATAATACAAGGTAAGATTGAAATATGTTTGTACTTTGATGAAGATCAGATTATTATACCTCTTAATCTCATAAAGATCTCATTTGCACAACTTGGCCCGAACACTGGGTTAGTCTAGAATTGGTTACTCAATTTCTAGTGTAACCATTGTTTTGTTCACCTAAATTTTTTTGTGTGTAGTACATATTTGCAGAATTAGCTCTATGTTATATATACACCTGTGCAAAAGTTAAGCACCAGCAAAAACAATAGAACGTAGAAACATGATGGTACAACTAGGCTGCCATACTTTTTGTCCCCGCGTTAGCTGACATAATTCCAAGTACGAAATGCACATGCATGCATGACTTCACGCCGCTTGATGTCCGTGCGTGGCGGGAAACAGCACACGTGTTCAGTTATGTAAAAGTCCAGTTTGAGGTGTAGAACATTACATACAGATTTAGGCGACAAGATTAGGAATTTTGTGTTCATGACCGTGGTTTATTTGTACAGAGAGAATTAGCTCTTGATTGTGAACCGCTATGGCAAGACGAAGGTTAAGTGATCGTGTGAAATGGCAAATCATAGGCATGCATACCACTGGTATGTCATGCAGAGAGATTGGCAGACAGCTGAACATTAACCATACTGTAATCAGTCGTTTGATTGCAAAACATGGGCAAACTAACGAGGTGAAGGACAGGCCTAGATCTGGAAGACCGAAGAAGACTACTGCCCGTGATGATCGAGCCCTAGTACGCCTTGTTAGGAGATCTCCATTCACCAACAGCAGAGTGCTCAGCCAGCAATGGGAAACGCGCAATAGAGTGTCAATGTCTACCGTCAAAAGGAGACTGTATGCTGCTGGCATGAAAGCTAGGAGACCTGTCAGACGTCCTCTCCTCACTGCACACCACAAAGAGGAGCGTCTGAGGTGGTGCAACGAAAGAAGACGCTGGAACATGAGATCCTGGAGACGGGTACACTGGTCCGATGAAAGTCGGTTCCTGCTTCATGCCACAGCTGGTCGAACTCGTGTATGGAGGTCCAGACGCACGGCGTACGACCAACGTAACATCATGGAAGAAGTTCCATTTGGTGGAGGTTCCGTTATGATATGGGGGTGCATCTCATTTGATTGTAAGCTGGATCTGTTGACTGTACCTGGAACACTAAATGGACAAAGATATCATGGCCTACCATGGCCAGCAAGGAGCCCTGACATGAACCCTATTGAGCATATCTGGGACATTCTGGGAAACATGGTGAGAAGGAGGGATCCTCCTGTGCAGAACCTACAGGAATTAACAGACGCACTCCATCTTGAATGGCAACGAATACCACAATGGCGTATCAGTCGGTTGGTGACCAGCATGAGACGTCGTGTCCAGGCCGTCATCCAGGCACAAGGTGGATATACCCGGTATTAATAATGACAGTCTCAAACTCGTGCACAGATGTTAAACTTCGTTTTCAGACACCATTAATGACAATCTAGCCACGTGTGTCAACTGTAGGGCAATAGTTGTCAGTTGTGTCAACGTA
The DNA here is from genome assembly GCA_034401795.1 of Chaetoderma sp. LZ-2023a. Taxonomy (NCBI): domain Eukaryota; kingdom Metazoa; phylum Mollusca; class Caudofoveata; order Chaetodermatida; family Chaetodermatidae; genus Chaetoderma; species Chaetoderma sp. LZ-2023a. Next base: position 124,065,696 of record CM067371.1, read on the forward strand.
ACCATATTCAGGCCTCGTTTTCAAGTTCAAACAAAAACATAGTGTTTCCCCACCATCATAATCAGCATTCCTCTAGTTGCATTATTACCTCTTGCACTAAGATGGATGGGTACATAAATGTTTATGCTATTGCTTTCTTCATAGCACATGAATATACCCTCGCATGTGCGTAAAAATAGGGTGGTGCTTAACTTTTGCACAGGTGTATATATATATATGCTTTACTGCGTGAAGATGCTTCTACTTCTATTTGATAACTGACATGTCCTCAATATGTTGGGTGGCATGCGCAGATCTGGAAGCTTTCTCAAAATGTTGTATATACATAGGTCAATTTCAGATTGGCATGTACATATTTACAGTGACTGTGTGCCCATTTAATGGTTGGATGCTTGAGCAGGTGCTGTTCCACACTGCTACTGTGTGTGGAAGGAAGATGTGTTTAAGAAGCATTTTTGTTATACCCCGCCAAAAAATTTGGTGGGTTATTATGTAATGGCACCGTCCGTCCGGGCAGGCAGGCGTGCGGGCGGCAGGTGTGAAGATTACCACTAATTTGGTGGTCAAAAGGTCAAATATTAAGGTCATAGTGACCCAATATAGCTCAAACTCTTAAAGGGAATGTCACCAAACTTGGATGTGAGGAATTGGTATGCCCTTGGCGGTCCGAAGAACCCCATTAATTTTGGGGTCGAAAGGTACAGAAATTGTAAATGTATTTCTGGACGATAACTTAACTTCTACTGTAGGGATTTTCATCAAACTTGGGTGAGGATTTGCCCTCAGGGGTCCAAGGCACTTTTGATTTTCGGGTCAAGGTTAAAATTCCAATTTCGGAAATTGTGTTGCTGTGTATGTACATTGGTATAGGTTTCAGCAATCTCTGACTGTCGGTCTTTATTATTATCTCAGCATGTGTTGAAAAGACTGCCATGCGATGGCTATCATCTCTGCTTGCCAATCTGTCTATCCGACTAGCTTCTTCAAAACCATTAGATGGAATTTGTCCATATCTGTTTTGTGAGTTACCAATATGATTGCTGATTGTTAGACACATTTGGGTGGAGGTAGGTGGAGGATAGGGGTTGGGGAATGTCAAACTTTGTGAAAGCGTGGGGATTTGCAGATTATTATTATTATTATTATTATTATTATTATTATTATTATTATTATTATTGTTTGAAAAGGACTGTGATTCCATGGGAAACTGATATGTCTCGCCTAGCTGGAGAAGAACTAATTGTTGAGCTGCAGAATTGGCATTTTCGAAGTAGTCTGACACATAGTATAGTAAGTAACTCTTGTCAGATTATTTCTAGCGATATCGAGAATATCATGAGTAGTTATTGAATGGTACTGAAATGAATGATTCTGTTTTGTACCCTGACTTACTCTTCTGTCTCTCTATCATCAGGGTTTCCATGTAATAACCTCTACTGCTCACACTTTCATTGTTCAACACTAAGCCTTTCATCCGTGAAGTTTCAGTATCTCATTTTCAAACATACGGTATGTAAGTTGCATTTTACAGTCTTGCTTTCACAGATGTGTCTAGTTCAATGACTACATGCTTTACCTGAGCCCGCCTCATTTTACATAAATGCACTGAATATCATTCTATCAAATATGACATTATCTCGTATCAGAGATAAGATTGACAAATCTACTGGGAGCTGCCAGAGTGGTTTTAAACCCATGAATTTGTTCAAAATTTTTAAAATTTTCTCATAAAAAATGTCTATTTGCAGACCAAGAGAAAACTATTTTTGAAAATTTACCACTGGAATGACTGGCTCGGTTATTGAGCCAGTCATTCTAGTGGTCAATTTTCAAAAATAGTCATCTCTTGGTCTGCAAATAGACATTTAAGAGAGGACAAAGCCACATAGACATAGTCTGGGCACACCAAATGTTGACATCAGTAGTACTATTTTTGGGACTTCTACAAGGCGGGAGTCAACATGTCGCATGCATTTGATACCATCAAGAGACCACAAATCCTTCAATTTCTTTATCAAGCTTGCTGCACTGATGACGAACTATGCCTGGTGAAACTCTTATTGGCAAACACAAAGCTAAATGTCGCATCAAATCAATGCTTTCTGCACAGTTTGAAACGTCAATCAGATCACCACAAGGTGATGATTTTTCATCAGTGCTTTTCACTTGCTACCTTGTCGCAGATCTGTCATCTGTTCCACAACACTACAATACCAACCCCCAGTCTCAATGATAGGCATGCCAATAGAAACGCAGATGATGTTGACTTTATCGACAAGGAAAATGGTTCTTGATACGCTAAATCTTACAGCTGCAGAAAGCTGAAGGCTGCAAACTTCTTCGTGCATGAAATTCAAACAAATTTCACTCAACGTATATCTGTTCTACACTACAGATATGAATGATGGTGGTACCGCCACCACACCCCTTCATGGCACTGAGAAATGGAGGAAGAGCAGACTCTTGGGCTCTATTCACATTGAAGCTCGTTGTGTAACAGGAAATGACACCTTCCAGTCCTTTTGGAAGTTGTGGATTCGTGGTTCTAACATCCGCATGAAAGTCACGATGCAGCTATATGATATCGCATGAGCTTCCATCATCCTATGCAATTGCAACAGCATGGATGCTCCAAACGGCCTCTTGAACAAACTTGATGCATGTCAGCGCAAACATCTGTGAGCCATTACATATCATCGCTGACCACAGAGTTTAATATCAAATGCATCACTTTACAAACTGTGTAACTAAGAGCCACTATCTATGAGGGTAGCGCAACAGCGATGGTCTATCTTCGAACATGTTCTTTGAATGCCGGAAAATTCACCTGCTCAGTCAGAAAGCACTGTAATTTCCAGTCATAGATGCTGACAGGTATTAGGCATGTACAGGACACCACAACGTCAACTTGCTAAGTGTGTTGCAACTTAAGTTCTTCCAACTGATGAAACATTACACCCATTCAATCCATTGATGTATGGAAATATGATGTATGTAGAGGCATTCTATTATAGTGTGCCTACCTTAACATGTATACTACTATATAGACAACCTTTGCGTTAATAACTTTCATCATCATACATCCATGATTGTCGTCGTTGTCATCATCATGGATATGTACTCGGAATTTAAATTTTTGTGTCTAATTGAATTATTGCTATTGGGTGTGTATTTCTCCAACCGTGAATGTGTGCTGTACTTCCCATAATGTATACATGTATGTGGCTCTGTTTTACAATTCAGGTTCGAAAAACATTCTTTTCTTTAACCTTCTGTGATGCGTGCCATAAGCTGCTATTTCAAGGATTTCGCTGTCAGACATGTGGCTATCGGTTTCATCAGCGATGCACGTGTAGAATTCCTCTTAACTGTCAACCAGGTGATGATGTCTTCTATTATACAGAAGGGCCGCGATTAGATCCTCAAGAAAAATTCAAACAGTACGTTAAAATATTTATCAAATATTTAACAAGGCGTTTCTGGGAATGTCGTCATTTAAAGATAAAACTGAACAAGATTAATACTTTGAAAATGAAAAATTATGTTAATAGTTAATTGAAATGTGTTTGAAATTATTTAATTCATTATAATTTTAGCTGTTTAATTGTTTAATTGAATTTAAAAGTATATGTAAAAATTATTTTAAGTGTTTCTTTGCAGTACCTATGACATTCTTAATGAGACAAGTACTACTCTAATTAAATTAAATATTGCCTGTCTTGAAACGATGCATAAGTGCTTAGTCCTGTTTTTTCCTTGGAAAGTTTTGGCTTTTAAATAATTTGTAATAATCTATATTTACTTAATTAATTTGTTAAATATTGTTTCTGAAGCAGTCATTTCATTTCAGACACGCACGCACGCACGCACGCACTATATTAATTTATCCATGAATAACTGATTTCTGTCTGTTGCATGAGAAACCTCTGTATAATTGTATTTATTTATTCGTCAATCTCCTACAGTATGGCTCATAAATAAGTTAACATGTTTTCAAAACAAAAACAGAAACGTGTTACCGGTAGTTAGTGAGAAATGTTATGTTGAATACTTTGAACCTAATTGAATTGGAAGGCATGCAATGTGTTCCAATCCAATTATGTTCAAAATATTCAACAGTACGTTTTATTTTGTTTTGTAAACATATTATGTTATTACTGAGCTGTACTGTATCTTAATTACTTTTACATTTTACATTTTACATTTATTAAATGGTGGATTATATATGGTTTAAGCATGCACAAATCTGGCCGACTTCTGTCACAATCGAAACTTAATACCATTTAATTCTCTACATCATCTGAAAAATATATAAGCTTATTATTTAAAACTAAGTAGATTCCGGTTTGTTCATAATCATTACCATCTGATTGTCTAAATTAAAAAAAAAATCATTGGAATTAATCTTTATTAATCTTATCAGTGATCACCAAACAGTCACCCATAACCCGTAGCCCACTGATGTCAATATTCTATCTTTTACAGTGTCAATCGCAAAGAAACTAGTGTACATTTTTCATCAACTTTGCTGGAAGATGTTGCTGTCTAGGACAGCACCATCTTCCACCAAATTTGTTGAAAAATAAACACCAGTTCATCTTTTACTTTAATTTGAAAATTTTAAACTTTGACACCAGAGTTGTAAGTTTAATGGGCCAGCCTTCCAAAATTGGCCGTAGTATGTCCATTTGTACGCAGAGATAACAATTTTTGAAAATTTATCACTGGATGACCAGCTCGGTATCCAAGACAGTCATTACTGTGTACAATTTCGCAAATAGCATTTTCTTGGCTAGCAAATGGATTAACGCTTACACACTGATGTCAAAATGTTAATTGCCACAGATTCCATAGACTAGGCCAGTGTGAACTTTGCAAGCAATGCTGCTGAACGATGTTACTGTCTTAGAGAGCAACGGCTTTCAGCACCATTGTTTTCAAAATTAATGGGAATAAAATCTAGTAATTAAACTTTGAGTGGTCTATAGGTGTTAAAATCTAGTCTTTCCATCCCTGAATCAGATTTGACGTGTATTAGAGTCTGTGATTAAGCAGTTTGTGCATTTCATGTGAAATCTGAATGTGAAGGCTTTGTGCATTTATTTGTTAAATGTTTTATCTTTTCTTCATTTTCTTTTCATCTCGTGTTTATTGGTTTTAACTTTATTTATTCTACAATTTTATTTTTAGTTATTAACTTCTGTTTTTGTTCTCTATCTATCCTCTTTTTGTTTTTCCTCTTTTACAATTTTCCGTGTTGTAGCCTTCTTTCGGACCCATACACTGCAGCTCACGCACCGTATCATCATAACCTTTTCCCGTCACCCTCTAGGGTTATGCCGCGGCGGCCGGCTCCACCCCTTGCACAGCGGGAGCGGTCCACCTCTGCACCAAATGTCTGCTATAATCTAGTCAATACAGCTGATCTCTCAAATGAGGTAAACAGTTTTTGTATGTCATGTAATTGTAGCATGTCATTGCGTAATATGATAGTGTGTTATGTTAGTGGCCCATGCTGGTCTGGTGGGGTTGTGCAGAGAAGGTCATTGTAACATGACACTAACTTTCAAAGTGGATGTAATTAATTGAATCACTTAAAATTATATTCTACTTTGTCGCATATCTTCAATCCAACTAGAGATCAAATTTATTTATAACTGGCAAATTTTTAATGACAAAAAGTAACGTAAATAAATAAATAAATAAATAAATAAATAAATAAATAAATAAATAAATAAAAAATTAATTAATAAATAAATAAAGATATTCGGTCTTCAATACGACAAGTAGCAGTTACCAGGCATCTAAGTTTTGAAGTTACCATGTTACAGTCTTGTTAAAATTAAAGGGAAATAATATATAAACCACATTTGAACAGATCCAGTTCAATTGATTAAAGAAATATCACTCTTTTCAAGAAAGCAAACAGTTAAACAAATCTGCATTTAATCGAAAATGTAAACAGGTCTACTGCAATTAATCAGAGAGTTACACCATTCTACTGCAATAAATGAATCACTTAAACAAATCTACTGCCACAAATCAACACTTAGCATGTTTCTGCAACAAATCAATCGCTTGAACTACTCTACTGCAACAAATCAACACTTAAAGCGGTCTGCTGCAAGAAATCAATCACGTAAACATATCTACTGCAATAAATTGCAACAGTTCAAACATTGATGCAGATTTATTGCCTCAGGTCAAACATGTAAGGAACAGATCAAACACTTAAGCAACAGATCAAACACTTAAGCAACAGATCAAACACTTAAGCAACAGATCAAACACTTAAGCAACAGATCAAATACCTAAGCAACAGATCAAACACTTAAGCAACAGATCAACCACTTAAGCAACAGATCAAACACGTAAGCAACATATCAAACACGTAAGCAATGGATCAAACACTTAAGCAACAGACCAACACGTAAGCAACAGATCAAACACTTAAGCAACAGATCAAACACTTAAGCAACAGATCAAACACACAAGCAACAGATCAAACACTTAAAAGCAACAAATCAAATGTTTAAATAGATCTACTGCAATACACAAGCACTTATAAACATGTTTGTTGCATCAATTCCAACATTTAACTGTGTCCCTGCTTAGTTACTGCAGACTACATTTTCCATGGGGTTTAACTCTGGATGTGCTGAATATTGTGAAAAAGATTTCATTGAAGGCTTTTGGTGGATAAGCCAACAAAAACTCAGTCAAAGTGTTTTCAAAATAGTCAGCATGTCCAAAGTTATTGCTCATTGAAATTATTATCTGGTGGCTTGCAGCAGTCAGGCTGTTACGGTCTTACACAAATCTTGATTGCTACAAATCCAGCATATTTACCACAACAAGCATATAATAAAGCTAATAGTTTAATTTCCCGTTTTATGCAGTTTAAAAGATAACTAATCTGAACTCTTGATAGCTATTCAAGTGATCTGATATGCCAGTCATAAACTATGCAGGTAATGTTAATCGTTTCATCATGTCGCTAAAGAAAGATATTCAGGCTTTAGTAGCTAAATGTTGCTCCATTTCAACAGCCTATGATGGCTGTCATGATTTACTTTTCAACCAATCAGAAAATCCTAGCGTGCCTGCCTCGGGATATAGCTCAGTCATAGAGGCGCCAGCTATAGTTTGACAGTGTGATATAAAAGCAATCATGCAAGTAAGCGGTTGAATATTTGAAACTAATTTGACTGGACGTTGTTGCTGCCATAGGCGACAACAACTTCCAGTCAAATTAGTTTCAAAATATTCAATGAGATGAATATTACATAATAAAGAATGTAATGCATTGGCACTTACATGACATCACACACTATCATCGCTTGAGGAGACAAAATGGTGGTGATCACTGTTCAACATTTACGCGATATTACAAAGCAGATAATTGTGATACAGAAACAGGAATGTGACAGGATATAAATGATCTGGAATCTACAAACCATAATCTATCGGTGCAGTATAACATTTGAGATGAGATTAGCATCGCTTTAAGTTGTAAAATTTAAACAATTTGATTTGCTAAGCCTTTGGATTCGCTTTGATTTAATATGTTCCTTGATTTTACTAACATTGGGTAATGGTGACACTTTTTGATCCTTTAACCCTCGAATTTATTCAAGAAAATTTCAATTTTCTCATAGAAAATTTCCATTTGCAGACCAAGAGAAGACTGAAAATTTACCACTGGACTGACTGACTCAGTTATCGAGCCAGTGATTCCATTGGTAAATTTTCAAAGTCGTCTCTTGGTCTGCAAATGGACATTTCTCAAGACCAGTGCTGGAGCCATTTTAGGCTGATATGAGTGTTAAAGGTTTAAGCGTTTTGTTCCTAAAATCCGTATATATCTCAATTCAGTCATACAGGAAATCATTGTGATATGACCTATGTGAAAGCTTTTTGATCTTTTGAAAATGATTTGATTGAAGGCTGTTGGTTCTTTAGGAAGCTTCCAATCAACTTGTATTTCAAAATATTCAACAGACTATTTTTTACATTCTTATTAACTTATTCTGTTTAGTCCAAGGTTTTGAAAGGGTCAGTCTGTACTACATGGCCATTAACCCTTTGATGGGTAAATTCTGTCAAGAATAGACATATGGTTGAGTATGTAATGTCCATTTGTGGGCCAAGAGAAACCTTTTTTTGAAAACTTATCATTGGATTGACTGGCTTGATTATCAAGCCAGTCATTTCAGTGGTAAAATTTCAGAAATATCTTGGCCTGTGAATAGACATTGCCCAAGACGACTGTCGTGAAAAGGTTAGTTAATTTGTTGCTATTATTTGGTTGATTACTAAACACCAATCACATGAAAATCACATACCACCTCTTCAGTTTGCACGGAAATTTTATAAAAATTAAATCTGAAATTTTTGACATTTATATATCTGAATAATGTCAGCTTTTTTCCTTATTAGTGTAGAATAATTATCACTCCTTTTTATCATTAGCTATATTTGAAAATGTTCTTTTTGGGTCTCAAATAAAGATGTTCATATTTCAATATTTTTCGCTTAGCGTAGATGTAGGGGTGGAGGTGATTATTTATCTGATATGCTAGATAACAAATACTGTACAATGTGATTACGTGATTACGTGATTAGCATGCGGCGCCCTCTAGTAAGTCCGGTTTCTGTCGAGTTGATGAAAGACCCTGGAGAGCGTGAAAATGAACGTCGGCCCTCGTCCGCCCCTCACATGCAGGAGCAACCATCATTTCATCTACAACCGAGTCAGTCTCGTCCAAATGATATCCAGCTCTCTCTTATTGAGGTATGTTGTCACTGACAAGTTCTTGTTTCCAAAGGCAGCAATAAAAATCACAATAATCTTCAGTCAAGTTGATTTCAAAATTAGCAGCACGGGTTTGGCTGCATGTGTTAATGCTATTCTAATTAGCTATGACCAGTGCTAACGATTTAACTGCGGTACATTGAAGTTGTGGGGTAAAAATGTAATCTATCTCATTCTTTACTAGTCAAGATTGGTCATGACGATCATGATTTTGGCTTAATTAATGTCCATTTGGAGGCCATGAGAAGACTATTTTTTGAAATTTATCACTGGTATAACTGGCTAGGTTATCAAATCAACCACTCCACTGGTACATTTGAAAAAAACCTTGTCCTGAACAGGACATTTGTCAATACCATTGTAGAGACTCATTTTATCCGACTTGCTATTAACCCTTTAACACTCAAGCTGGTCAAAAATGGCTTCTGCAGTGGTCTTGAGAAAAGTCAATTTTCAGACCAAGAGAAGACTATTTTTGTAAATTTACTACTGGAATGACTTGCTCGATAGTCGATAAGTCATTCAGTGTGGTAATTTTACAAAGATAATCTTGTAGTGGACATTCCACTTTAACATGAGACACACATATTCAACATACCGGTACATTCTTCTTTATGATGCTGCCAGTGAGACATTCTATACATAGTTATTACTACATTACAACCTACCTCCTTGCATTACTATTGCTCTTTCCTTCTCTGAAGGGAAGCATAGTAGGATGAAATTTTTTACAGCCAATGTGTGCTGGGTATTGTGGTTACAGAGTGGCTGAAGGCTTCTTCAGGAATCTCCATACTCTCTAATGATGAGATCCATAGTAATTCGCTTGAATGTTAATCCAGTACCCAGTGCCACTGAGTAGGTCATTAAGCACAATGACAACCTCATTGACTGATAGCTATCACATGACCTTGTTGGTAGCCACCAAGACTTAATTCCTTTTCCTACTGTTGAAGAGAAAGGGTGTATAAAAACTTTATAGCCAGTTTAAGTTATTTTATAACTGAATTGCTGTGGATTATAGAATAGGCATAAGGATCCTCAAGATGTCGGACAAGCGTAAAAAACCTCCCAAGATAAGTGGTTGTAGGTCCTGGTGCATTAATAATGATTTGTAAGATCATTTCTAATTTCGTGGTAGGCGCATTACTAGTTTTGGTTGCTTGTGCCCAGAGTGTATAGATTATGTGTTTTTGCTTCTTCTATTACAGTAGCATGTTTAAGCTACTGAATTGACATGCTTGTTGCGATTAAGCATGAATCTGCGATGTCTCAGTAACATACTCTCTCAAAGAAAACCAAAATAATTTTAATTAGAGATCGATAGGGTCTCTATCAATAAATCTTGGGATTAGCACTGGCTAATCCTGAGTCATACTCGGAGCTTTACTCTATCAAATCTCTCTGTTATTATGATTCAGATTTGAGAAAATCTCCGAAGAAGACCAAGCAGAAGGTCAAAGAAAAGAATCAGAATCATTCTATCAGATGTCATTCTGGCAGTTGCCACAGATTCATAAAATCGGAACACGCCGGACACATGTGTTCGAAATGTACATCGTGTACCTTGGAATCGACCTGTTTGATATGCGGGTCATGGTCCCAATCTGCCAGAATGTCATTCTTTAAAACAAATTCCACAGAGATCTTAAATATTCCTGGGAATCCTCCTTCATGGTCGGTGGCTAAAATAAAGGCCAAACCCGAGGCCACGGCAGATTCAGCCATCCTTGAAAAAATTGTACTGTATGGAATGTCTCCAGAAACAAGTTCACAATATTGACTCGTCTATTGACTGGGATCAATAAGATGATCCTGGACCAGTCAGTTACCAATGCTTCATCGCTTGATGTAGTTGATTGTGAAGCATTGGAGCTGTCTGTTCCCAGGAAGTGCCTATTTTCTAAATCGAATAAATTACAACTCACTGATTTACATTGTTTCTGAGGTGCCACAAAAAATGGAAAAGAGAAGAATAAGAGTTTTCGCCTCATTCGCCTCCGGTTCATAAGCCAGTCATACCATTCCAGGATACATCAGATCATTCTTCGTCTATCAACATTCCGCAGCCTGCGCCCTTGAGGCCCGAGTTCATTTTATCCTCTCGGGGCCCTAGTGGGTCGTATGTCGGTCCTGTAGTTTCACCATTCAACATTCCGCAGCCTGCACCTGAGCGGGTCGTAAGTCGGTCCTATTTCTCACCACATATCACTGCCAATGCAACTGATCTCACATCCATTATCTTCTATCAAGCCAGTTTCATCATATGCTGTAAGTGCGACCCCGGGTCTTTTTCCGGGTCCGGGTCCACACCTCTGGTCAGGCTCCAATTTTCCCGACCTGGCTCCGGCTCCGGGGCGGGCCTGGGCGGTGCCGGTCATTCTGGATTATCATTTCCCCGGTATGGCAGCCGGCCCGGGGCCAGTTTTTTTCCCTGCCCCGGGTCTGGATGTTGGCCGGCTTTGGTTCCTGATCTTATCTATGGGGCCGGACCCAGATTTTTGTCTGGGTCCGGCCGCTAGGGAGACTTCAGGCTTTAAGTTCTTGTCAGACCTGGGTCTTTTCTCAGGTCCGGATCCACACCTCTGGTCAGTCCTATGGGTTCTTCGCTTTGGCTCCTTATTAGGTCCGGGGTTGGGCTTTTTGGCGTGTCAGATTCAATCAGATTTTTTCAAACAATTTTGGCCGGTATCTTTGTGATTTTATTTTTTTATTTTTTCCCCCTTTCCCGGGGCTCAGTCGGGCTCCGGAGCCGGGTGCCTTGCAGTGTTCTCCATCATCTTCCATCTTTTTCTCTAGAATTCTGAGGTCCCGGAGTGTCAGAATTTAATTTCTTTTGAAAATTTGTTTCTGATATTTTTGGCTTTCTCATGTTTCCCCGGTCCTGAACGGCCTAAGATTTGGGGCCGAGTTTAGTGGAAGCGCGCCCTGGTCCCTTTTGTGGACACGAGTTCGGCTCATTTCTTTGGATCTGGGTTCGGGCCTCCTATCATCTTTTTTGTTTCGAATTTTAATTTTTCTTAGCTAGATAAGTTATTTCTTTTTCAATGGGATCTTTTTTCACCTTATTACATATGTGCATATCATTATCTCATCTAGCAGTACTCTCTCATGCGATATCTTAGTGGTTCAGGCTTCTTTCTCCCCCTTTTCTGCGTGTTATCTCCTTACATTCTCACAATTTAAGTTATAGTAATTTTTATTCATTCTCAACATTTTCTTCTCGCACTCTTTCCTATCTGTCAGATTACTGAGCAATTCTAGTTAGCTATGTTTTGGTAATTTTTTCGTCCCGAGTTAGAGGCGCAATTCTATTCGGGCCGTTCATCTTTTCGTATAGTACATCTCCCTTTTACGTTGGCAGATTGACATACTTTCATAACATTAGGAGAATTTACTTGTTATTCTCTCTTTATCGTGAATATTTTGTTTTTTTTAAGACTATTTTCCCCTATTTATCACCCTTTTGTTTTAATATATCCATTTCCTAAAAGTCAGATTAGATTTGCTCTCACGGTATTTTGTGATTTTCTTTAATATAAGTTATTTTGCTGTATTTCGTCGTTATTTAATAGCTGTCAGTTTTTATCATCAACACTTCTAGTTCGGCAGTCTATTCGTCCTAGTCTCATTTCGTCTCGGCGATATTATCCCATTTTTCTCTTCTATTTACCCTTTTTTTCAAGGCTATTCTTATTTTTAGCTAAAATTTTATTTAGAGTCACGTTCTGTCCCACCAGTTCGGGGCTCAAAATTTATCCTTTTTCATTCCCGTCTTATCTACCTCTGGTAGCTGTCAGATTGTCATCATCGTTCTTGTCACTTTTTATATAAGTCATTGACAATTCGCCCCGTATATATTTCGTTCCATTTTTGTTTACATGGAGTTTTTCTTTTGGTTATTATATAGATCCTATACATAGATCAGTTTAGTTGAGCTAATTCTATCTAGCTATAGCTGGGCTCTCACCCCTCCCATAGGTTTACTATGGGATTTCTATTTGTCACTAAATCTAGTTAAAACGCTTTAAATAAATTTATCTACAATGTTTCAATGTCTACAATTTTTAATAAGTACAGCAATACTTCTATGATGCTTTTTTCTCCATACGAAGATAGTGGTAGAGATTGAATAATATAAATCAACGGCCATACTTCTATGATGCTTATTTCTCCATACGAAGATAGTGGTAGAGATTGACTAGTAGAAATCAACACAAGTTACCTCTCAGGAAGGGGTTAGAATAAGGATATAGCTCTTATAACTAAGATACATCGCCTTTCACTCGATTCAAGTAACATTACTTTCTAATAGTTTAAATCGATGCTTGGAAGTCTATCTGTTCTCATTGTAACGTCCTAAATTATTTAAATAGACTCTTGAACACTTATACTGAGATAACTCAAGAAATATCTTAACTATCAACATCCTAACTTTTATCAGCCTAGCCCTAATTGGAATTTTGAGGCTTTTTAGCCTTTATTCTAAATTTATAGCTTTCTTTATTCAGATATTAGGTATCATACTAGTATATCTTCCGTTGATAGGCTTCTTATCTCCTTTCATTATTAGGGCTTCATAATTTATTTCTATTGCATTATGTGTATAACTGATGTGCACATTTCATTTTGTAATCTTGATCCATTTATAAGCATCCTTAATGGGTGGTCTTTCCATATTTTGTCTTACTGATTGCAAAGATTGCTTTTTTATACATGATCATATTATGGAAAAGGTCTTCTGGTCTGTGTTTTTACCCACCTGGAGGTCTCTTTCAACCTCTTAGGGGAAGTTATTTCCCTCCCTCCCAATGTGCAGATAATGGTATCCACAATTCAACCTCTCAAGGTAGGCCAGTTAGTTTTGGCCAGATCTTTCCTCAGATTCATAGGCCTCATGATTTAGGTATAGTAAGTGATTCCTTGGGCTCCTCTGATGAAAAGACCCTTCCAGTTCTATCTTATGACCCACTGGAATCAGTCTAGATTTCTGGATCATTGGATTTTCATCAATTTCAACTCATGAACCATTGCCGGTTTTGGAGTCAGTCAATCCCTGTTATTAGGGGTCCCTCTTCATCCTCCATCTCCTCAGGCCATCTTTTTCATGGATACATCCCTGCAAGGATGGGGCTCCTGGGATTCCAAGAAGATTTCAGGATCCTGGTCCCTCACAGAATCTTCCTTTCATGTCAACCTTTTAGAACTGTGGTTGCTTTTCCATGCCCTAGTTCATTGGGAACCCCTTATTCTGTGTCTAAATCTATCCGACCAGACATTTTCACAGTAGTCTCATTCTTCAATCAGGGGGGGTTGGGGGTGGGAAGTCGGTGTTTCCAGGTCGGTCTCTATCTGTCGAGAGTCACTGATCGTTCTTCACTGGTACACGTCCCGCAGCTTTCTCTTCAAGCATCCCACATCCCAGGCAATTAGATTTTTCTGGCTAATCAGTTATCTCGTCCTTCCGGGATCCCAGAAATGGAAGGGGATTGATAGAGGCTGTAGCCCAGTCAAGTTTTCTCCAGTTAGGTCTTCCCCTCATAGACCTGTTGGCTTCTGGCAAGAACAGAAAGATATCCACCTTCATATTTTCACCTTTCTTCTTTCAGTAGATGCTCTATCTCAGTCTTGGGACAACATGTTCGCTTATGCTTTTTCCCCTACGGTTCTCATTCCTCTGGTACTCTGAAAGATCGGGCAACTTCCTTGTGTGGTCCTGTTAATAGCTCAGTTTTGGCCGACATAATCCTGGTTTCCGGATCTCCTGGACTATCTTGTAGATCTCCCTGTGTTGCTTCCTGTCTCCAACAATCTATTGCCCGAGATCAGAGGCAGGATTCTCCATCAGAATCCAGAAATCTTTCTCTTTCCAGTCTGGAAGTTGTCGAGTTGCCCTTACTTCGTCAATCTTTTCAGTCAGTTTTCAGGAACTTTTGGAGAAATCCCTCAGAACTTCCACTCGTAACATTTATAAGGCTCGATTTGAGTTTTTCAACAAATGGGGTCAGTCCATTCTATCCTTCCCTATGAGCCCTCTGTGACTCAGGTCACGGATTTCTGGGTTTCATTTTCTAGCAGAAAAAGTTCTCAGTGTGGGTAATTCACATCCTCTTAAGAAACCCCTTCCTTCCTGGAACCATTCGCTTATATCACAGGTTCTTGATGGGAAACATTTTGAACCCTTAGGTTCTGTTTGTTTAAAACATCTTACCATCAAAGCAGTGTTTTTATTAGCAGGAGCATTAGCTAACCGTCGCTCTGAAATTCATGCCGTTTCTTTATCTCAGGGCAGAATTTCTGTCAAAAACTCAGTCTGTCAAATTCTTGGGTAATCCCATTATAATTCATAAACGTTCTTCCTTTTCAGAAGAATCTGTACATTAACCCTGTTAGGTCCTATCATTTTTGCCTGGACTCTTTTGTCACATGTCTACATAGTCCTTCAGTTCAAGATCAGTAACATTTCACGATCTCTTTAGGGTTTTGGGAAATTCTCATCCTCCCTTCAGTAACCCCTCCCATCTTGGAACCGATCCCTTTTACTTCAGGTTCTAGCTGGTAAACTCTAATCCTTTAGGATCTGGTTGTTTTAAAGATCTTACTCTTAGAGCATCCTTGTTATTAGCAATAGCTTCAGCTAGCCATCTTTCGGAAATTCATGCTTTATCTGCTGATTGGGATAGTTTTCAAGTGAATGATATTAGCATTATCCTCTATCCTAGGTCAGAGTTTCTGTCCAAAACTCAGTTGAGTTTTTAGATAAACCCATCATATTTCATAGGCTTTCTGCTTTATTTCCAGATGACTGTCTGGATCCCTGTTAGGGCTCTATATTTACAAATTCCGTTCAACGATCCGATGATAGACATTTTTGTGTTACATTTGCAGTAGGCGTTGATCGTCCTGCCTCTTTAACCACTATTTCACGTTGGTTCGTTGATACTATTAAAATTTGCCATGAATTAGCTTCTCCCGGGGACAGTTCATTAGTTGGTGTTAAGGCCCATGATGTTAGGGGCCTTGCCACCTCTTGTGCCCTTTTTTTTATGGATCTTGATGATTTCATTCAAGTTGCTATCTGGAAATCAGAGAATTCTTTATTAATTTCTATCTTAAAGATTCTGGTCCTTCTATAAAAATATTCAGAAGGTAGCTTCAGGGACCATGACTCATTTCTTCATCATCATCTCTTCCTTCATAATCTTCATTCGTATAAGAAATTTTATTTGGGATGAGTGTGAGTGAGTTCATTACTTCCTTCTCATGTGTGTATTTCACCTCTTTCATATCATCTCTTTCATTCTGGCATGATCATCTCTTCTCTCTTGTATTCTTGTGGTCGTTTAATGTCCTCCTTTCTGCTCTCCTTCTTGCTTCTGTATACTTTCTATTAGGGTTATTTATGGGAGTAATTCTGAGGAATTACCATCATTTGTATCTTACTCTACTTGTTATTACTAACATTGTATTAATTTTTTCTATTTTTTACATCAATTTTGCGCAAAAATTTGCCCCCTGGCTTTGTGCAATGTTGGAACCTGTATTTGAGCAATAGTAATGCAAGGAGGTAAGTTGATATGTGGGTAATAATGACCAGACGACCCGCAGGGTCTGGTCTTATGTTTTACTAATTACATATACCTACCTCCTTGCATTACGGCCCACCTCAAGCCTCCCCTCTGTCAAATTTTTTTTGGGGTGTGGGGTGGGGACTTGAGGCTTCATTTTAATGGTCATATCATATACAGATTTTGACATATTTGGGTATTTCTGAAAGAAAAATTCCCATCATATAATCTAGAATATTTAGATTAATTTTTAATTTCAGCTTTAGTCAGATATTCAGAGTTGAGTATTGATAGGATCATCTGCCTCTTCATGGATCTGTATAAAGCTGGATTATATGACTGGATTTGTCAAAGGAATGAAAAGTCTTGGTTGGTACCAACAAGGTTTTGTGATAGCTATCAGCCAATGAGGTTGTCATTGTGCTTAATGACCTACTCAGTGGCTATGGGTATTGGATTAACCCTCTTCTTGCCTCATTCTGAGATATAGCATTCAAGCGAATTACTATGGATCTCATCATTAGAGAGAGTATGGAGATTCCTGAAGAAGCCTTCAGTCACTCTGTAACCACAATACCCAGCAAACATTGGCTGTAAAAAATTCATCCTACTACGCTTCCCTTCAGAAAAGGTAAGAGCAATAGTAATGTAGGGAGGTAGGTATATGTAATTAGTAAAACATAAGACCAGACCTTCCGGGTCGTCTGGTCGATATTGATAATTAGTAATAGGAAATAAACTATTGGCGACAAGTAGACCTACATATATGTCACAAACACTGTCTATACTAATATGTTAGTGGAAATGCTGGACATAAGTCATAGACGCTTACATAGACTCCATTTCTGACAACAGTCTCCTTAGCGGGATTAAACACCTTGCTACCATATTGTGTCACTGAATTGACACTGTGTGATGTCATATGATAATAGTGAATAAATAGAATATGATGTCATAATAGTAGTATCTTGTGCAGTTATTATCTATTATCTATTATTATCTACCTGTAAATGCCTGAGGTGTCGACAGCAGATTTGGTATTCCTTATGATGACAATATGACATCACATCTAAATATTACTAACGTAATATTTAGATGTGATGTCATATTGTCATCATAAGGAATACCAAATATGCTGTCGACACCTCAGGCATTTACAGGTAGATAATAGAAAGCTGCTGTAAGTCTGTGAAACAGACTAATAAGCATCCATGTATCGTCTGTCTGACTATTGCGTGCACCACCAGACTATTTTCAGTGGGTAATAACTCTGTACCTGCTGAATATCTTTTTAAAAACAATTTTGACTTAGCCACCAACAACATTCAGTCAAATTGTTTTCAAAATATTCATCATATCCAGAGTTAAACCCCATGGAAAAATGTAGTCTGCAGAAATTCAGCAGGCAGACAGTTAAATTTACATGACATTCTTGCTGACAAGTTATCACAAAGACAGTTTCTGTTGAACTTATTGTACAGCCATGTACTATGAGTTTAAATTTGAAATACTTGTTGAAAATTATGCAGAGTAAACTTTATATTTCAGTATTCTATGATGAATTATGATAACTTTAAATTAATACAAAGAAATAAATGGCTTAATCATTCACAGAATACTGTAGGTGTGTATAAACACCATGTCGCGTTATTAGGTAACAGCTAACAGACATCTTAACGAGACAAGGCTTAAGTATAAACATACTGGTTCTAATTAGACATTTTTAAATGACTCGAACCTAATTTATTAACGCACTTGGAAAATTTTGCTCAGATCGCCCTGATATTTGGTGGGTCTCATTGATTCCAAGACTCCACGAGATCTCGCGGGAACAAGAGAGTATCATAAATCAGTGATAGTTCTAGCCTCTGCCATCTTTTCATGGTCGGTTTTAGCCGATTGATCTGTGTGGCCTCATGCACCTTTTGTTTGCTCCAACACTACTGTTGTTATTTTTTTTGATGTTATCCATGCAGTGTGTAGCTGATGAAGCTCAGGTGATCTGAGCGAACTATTTCAAACAAATTAATAAATTAGCTTCCAGTCACTTAAAAATGTCTAATTCTGAATCCGGAGCTAGGTAACAATATATTTGAACTGATACTGGTTTTAGTTTGATAAATATATAAATCACTAACCAACAGGGACTGCTCTACCCACTGACTTGATTGGCTCAAAATTTTCGAAATGGTCAACATATTTCTTGTATATTAAGACCCTGTTGTATCTGGACTGTAAAATTGATAGTATTAACTGATGGTAACTGACTGCAAACATGTTCATAGGTGACATTAAAGTAAAGATGTGGCAAAAATATTTACTATTTGGCTAGCAAAAGTAGTATTAATAGGCTAATCTGTTAGCTAGCACATTGCAAAAGCCATATCTGTCCCTGAACAGGATTATAAATTATTTGTGTTTAGTAAGTTGTATACATTAGTTAGCATTTTGGCCATTTAATAATTGTCAAAATAGCTGGAAAATGGCTGCTGCATTGGTATTGAAGCGTGTCCATTTGTAGTCCTAGAAAAGACTATTTGAAAATTTAACACTGAAATGGCTGGCTCGATAAGTGGGCCAGTCATTCCATGGGTACAGTTTCAAAGCAGTCCTCTTGACATTCAAATAGCCCTTCAATGTGCTAAGTTAAAAAATTCTTTTTACCTATATTTCCCATTAAAGGATTAATTCATCCGGTTTATTATTTCTTTGAGTGGAATATAAAGTCTGGTGCACCTGTAATTTATCGTGACTTTACGTGTACAGACAAATGCTGGCTGAGGTGGTCAGCGCGCTCAGTAAATCAAATCAAACAAACCCTTTAGCCCTTTAATGGTCAAATTTGGTCAAGAAAATTTAAATATCTGCCCATTTAATGTCCATTTACAGGCCAAGAGAAAATTTACTGGAATGACTTATCGAGCCAGTCATTCCAGTGGTAAATTTTCAAAAATTGTGTTCCCTTAATTTGTAAATGGACATTTCAGAAGACCATAACAGAGGCCAGTTTTTTTTTGGCCAGTATAACCATTAAAGGGTTAAGGGTCAAATTTGGTCAATAAAATTTAAATGTTTGCTTATTGAATGTCCATTTTCAGGCCAACAGAGGACTATTTTAGAAAATTTACCGCTGGAATGAGTGTCTCTGTTATTGAGCCAGTCATTCCAATGGTACATGTTCAAATATAGTCTTCTCTTGGCCTGCAAAATGGACATTTCTCAAGACCACTGCAGAGACCAGATTTGGCTGGCTTGACCATTAAAGGGTTAAAATTCAAATTTAATAATTTCAACAGTTTAATAAAATTTCATGATGTAACAAATAAATATTTTGTATGATTTAATAAGTATTGGGAAAATCATCCGACTAAAAGCGTTTTCCATGAGGCAAGAAGAGATTTCATTTTCATTACTTCAGTCTGTTGTGGGATTTGTTGGAAATAGGCAGGGATATGTAATTGTATGCCATAATATACATGTGTTTAATGGTTTTCTGTCCAGTTGACAACTTCATGTTTTAAATACAGGAAGGCTGTTTAATATTTTGCAAGTAATTTGGCTGGAACCTGTTGCTGCCATAGTAACAGTTCCCAGTCAAATTACTTTCAAAACTGTTCAATAGAATATTGCTTACATCATAAGGAATTTCTCATATCTGGTTTGTTAGGGTTAAATCCTTAATAACAGGATTCAAAGGGGAATACCTTTTATAATTTGAAGAAAATCTATTCTATTATAGGCTTGCCCGATTACCTGATTAAATCGAAAATCGCGATTATTTTATAAATCGTAATTTTATATGATTAAAAATTAAATGATCGAATAATCATGAATAATTTCTCTTGCATAAAATATTTCAAAACATACTTTTAGTTGCTCTTTAACGCGATCGATCACGAGAATATGACATTTTGTTCAGCGAATGTATGTCCATGTGGAGGTTAAGAAGAGTATTTTTGAAAATGTATCACTGGAATGACTGGTCGAGCATCCACACAGTCATTCCAGTGATACATTTATAAATATACTCTTCTGTTGACCTGCAAATGGACATTCCTAGCAAACCATTGCTGCACTTTCGTCATTGATATGCATTTATTGTTATGTCTGGATAATTTATGGCCCGGCTGATTAATCGAGTAATCACGATTATTCTTAAATAATTGATTGAGATCACTCAAAGCAGCAATAATCGCACAAGCCTATTCCATTATGCGAATCACATTTATTTGTGGAAGTGTGTCAAAAATCAATTTATTACCTGACCCCTTTAATCCTGTTGCCATTATTACAACACTAACCTGGATACACATCCTTTAATTATAATTTTAATTTTTCTCAGGAGTTGGCGAGAAAAGTTTTAGAAGCACATAACTCAGGAATCTCTTCAGGTGAGAATATAATTTAGCAGCTTATATTAGTGTGATTAAGTCACGTTTGTGAAGAGATTCACGGGATGAAGGCTTATATTTGTGTGATTAGGTCATGTTTGTGAAACGATTCACGGGATGAGGGCTTATAATGGTGTGATTGTCATGTTTGTGAAGTGATTCACAGGATGAAGGCTTATTTCTACTTCGAATAATACTTACCATATGTACTATTATGATAATGTCTGTTATCTAGTCTAGCTCAAAATAAACAATTAAAAACTCTGCACTCTCCTGGTCCTGCCCATACTGTGTCCGGGAATTACCATAGCCGCAGGTACCGAGTCAATTCCCAATCACAGTCAGATTCATCTATTTTGCCACTTGAGAAAGTCACGTTTTTGTAGCTCTTAAAATTTTCAATTTTAAACGAATATAAGCATTGTTGGAGTGCATTATTGCTGGCATCATGGAAGACAAGGGGAAATCATCACAGGGGCAGGTTGTATCAATCTAGAATTTATACATTCGTGCCATAATGACTGTTTGAAATTTCCTTAAATTGGCACATTATTCTAAAATGGTAGCCATTGTTGGAGTCGCTCGGTACCCGTTAACTTGTTAGTCTTAATCCGGGTACTCGGTTCTTTTCTCTTGCGACTCGGTTCCTTCAAAGATGGATGCGCCCTTAGCCAAGATGGTGGCGCCCATGACTATTGTTTCGCTTGGCTTCGCGTATCTATGCACTCTGTTTATGCCGTTTTTTTAGCTCTCGCTTCATTGTCGAGGGTGTTTGTAGCGATCAGCATTTAATTCTTGGCTGTATTAACGTTAGTTAACTTCCAAGTTGTGTTTATTAAATTTCACTTAAAAAAGTTTCAAATATTTTCCTGCCTATGGCTTGATTATCATTAATTTAGAGAAAGGTAATGTTTCGAAGTAATTCATTTTTACTATCAAGTCAATTGTGCGTATTGCTCGTCATCTTGTCATGTGCAGCGTTTTAATTCTTCTTTGTGTTCGCAGAAAGCCCAGAACCAGGACACGTTGTGTCACAAATGCAACAGGTTCATGAAGCGCAAGTACTCTGGCCATCATTGTGTAGCTTGCGCTAAGTGTAAGATTGGAAGTCTGTGTGATGTGTGCGCCAAGTGGTCGTCGGAAATGGTGGCGGAATTTGATCGTGATCGACGTGCGCGCTTGGAGAGGATCGCGAGGAACAAGGAGCCGTGTTTTGCAGTTCCTACCGGCATCCCGGCGGTGTTAGGTGCGGCTCCTATCGGAATGCCGACACCTGCTGTAGTCAAAGCGGCCGTGGTCCCGCCTCCCGTGCTGGAGCCGATGGACTGCGGTGAATCCGTGTCCGGCGATTCGTTTGACACCGGTGCCGCTGGTAGTCGGGCTATGGACGTGCTTCATGGTGTTAGAAGTGCATCCCATAGCTCTCAGCATGGATCGTCGGTGGCCTTCTCATCCAAGGGAGAGAGGGAAGATGAGAATGGTAGTTCGTTGATGGACGAATCCGCTTTCTGCACCGGAGCTGAATGGGTGCAGATCCTTGGCTGGATGTCCGACCGTCTTGGGTTGGCATCTGATCTAGGATCTCAGCGCGATCCGGCGATGGAACGGATGTCAGAGCGAGCGGCTAGCGCTCTGTCAAGTGGCTCTTCGGCCATGCCGACACTCCCTTTGGATACGCAGACTTCCGACATGTTGGAAGTTGTGGCATACCATCTGGTTCAGCCAGCGTATGCGCTTCCCAAAGCCCCGAAGGGGATAAGGAGTAGGGTCCATTTTCTGGAGCAGGGCTACCATCAGTATGCCCGGGTTCCACGGCTTTCCGTCGGGGAGCGAGAGGCGCTGAACAGGCCGTAGGCTGGGAAGTCGAAGGGGCGTTCTCGTCCCTTAGTCTCCCAAGCTAACAAAGATCCGTTCAATGAGTTGACGCTCATTGAAGATGTCGCGAGGGCAGCCATGGCTGTGCTCTCGCATGGATGTACCGTCCTGCAGGGTATGCTGACCTGCACGGCGGAGGGTGGACAGAGTGCCAGAGGCTGCTCCCAGAGTTATTCGGGACACCATGCGAGTGTCTCAAGATTGCCTGGCCAGGGTGATCACCAGAACATTGGCAGAGCGACGGAGAATGGTTCTCAATTATGTGGAACCAGGACCGGAGATGAGGGCTGCATTGTCTTCTGCGCCTTTCATCGGTCGACGCTTGTTCAGCGGCTCGGCACGACGAGCCTTATCCAAGGTCGCATCAATGGTTGCTGAGCAGGAAGTGGTCGGCAAGTCGTGGAAGTCGACTAAGAGGACACAGCCGCAGCAGTCCTACAGGCAACATCGGCCGGAGCAACAGAGGCAGCGCCAAAGATCGCCCTTCCGTCCTTCTGGCCGTAATGCCCATCAGGCATCCGGCTCTCAAGGACCTGGCCGTTCATCTTCATACAAGCCCTCTAATAGGAGGCCGTATGAGGATGACAGGAAGGGTGGCGGTTCCGTAGGGATAACCGTAGGGATAACCGTGGCGGCGGTTCCGGACCGTCATATTCCAAGAAGCCACGGGGCGGCCATGGAGGTCGGTCCTGACGGGTTTCCGGCGGAATCAGTTCCGGTGACGTCAGGAACGAGTGGAGTCGAGAATCTACACCCAAGCGATTTAGCGTCTTCTCGTGCAATCTTGACCGCCATCTGTGTGCAGATTCTTATCGTCGGAGGCAGACTTCAACTGTTCTCAAGCCAATGGGAACAGGTCGTGTGAGATTGTTTAGTCTGTCAGTGGTTAAGAAACGGCTACGAACCGGACTGGCTCATCCATCAATCGTTAGTTCCGTTAACATCGACTCCAGTATGGACTCCCGTTCCAAGGGAATCCGATCGTCTCGATGCCATTTGCTCAGAAATAGAATCTCTTCATCAGAAGAATGCGATTCATCTAGTCCGCCATCAGTCATCCCTAGGCTTCTATTCGATGATGTTCCTCGTTCCGAAACGTACCGGAGGATGGAGACAAATTCTCAATCCGAAACGTACCGGAGGATGGAGACCAATTCTCAATCTCAAACCGTTGAACAAATTTATTCTTTCTCCCAAATTTCAGATGGAGACTGTAGCAGCGGTAATGACAGGGCTGAGAAAAGGCATGTGGGCAGTGTCGATAGATCTGAAGGATGCTTATTTTCATATTCCAATGTCAATTCCTTTTCAGAAATACCTTCGCTTTGCATTCCAAGACAATGTTTGCAAATTCAATGCGCTTCCATTCGGCCTGACCACAGCACCAAGGGGCTTCACCAAAGTGGTTCTCGCCATGACTTCTTACCTTCGCAGGGGAAACATAACTGTTCATACTTACATAGACGACTGGCTGCTAAAGACGGCGAACCCAGTCACTCTGCGCAACAATCTTCAGGTAGTCCTAACCTTATTAAAGGATCTAGGATGGATTGTGAATCTAGAGAAATCAGAATTGACTCCATCCCAGGAGTTTGTTTATCTGGGAATATTTTTCAATCTCAGGGACGGCGTAGCTTTTCCGGCGGAGAGCAGAGTCAAGAGCCTGATTGCAGTTTTGGAGTCGGTTTCTCTAGGAGCCTATCTGACGGCGCGCCAATTTCTCAGAATACTGGGTTTACTAGTATCCCTGGAGAAGGTGGTTCCGTATGCGGCACTCGGGCACAGGCCGATTCAGATGTATCTAATGTCATTCTGGTCTCAGAGAACGGATCCGTTATCTCTGAGGATACCAGTAAAAGAACCATTGATATTCCACCTTCAGTGGTGGTTATCAGAACAGAATCTCCTGTGAGGTGTTCCTCTACAACCTCCTCAACCACAGATGTCCATCTTCACAGATGCATCGACGACGGGTTGGGGAGCGGTATTGGATGATCAGTCAGTGTCAGGGGAATGGGATCGGACCAATGCGCAGAAACATCAATGTTCTAGAACTATTAGCGGTGGTATAGGCACTTCGAAAGTTCGTGAATTTAATTCAAGACAAGATTGTCCTAATAAGGACAGACAACTCAACAGTGGTGTCTTATTTGAACCGCCAAGGCGGGACGAGATCACCGGGGTTGTGTATGATGATTTGGAACCTTCTGCTGTGGTGCCAAGAGAGGAATGTTATTCTTCGGGCAGCACACATTCCAGGAAGATTGAACATCCTAGCGGATGCTCTCAGTCGAAGGACGGTTTGTCGTACGACGGAATGGCAGCTCAACCAATCGATAGCGGAGGTTCTATTCAAACATTGGGGCAAGCCAAATGTGGACCTGTTTGCGATGAAACAAAACGCAAAGATGGTCACTTACGTGTCACCGATCCCGGACCCGCTAACTCTAGCGGTAGACGCACTGGCGATAAGTTGGAAGGGAATGTACGCGTATGCGTATCCTCAAACGATTCTCATCCCAAAAGTTCTGGCAAAGATAAGAGAGGGTATGTGCCAAGTGCTACTGATCGCCCCTTATTGGCCAGGCCGATCATGGTTTACGGATCTGCTGGACCTTCTGGTCTGCAATCCAATCCCTCTTCCAGACAGAAGGGATCTGATCTCTCGGAACAGGGATCTGTGCCTCCACGACAGACCAGAAATGTTCAAATTGACTGCATGGATGTTATCAAGCAGCGTGCAATTAAGGGTGGCTTTTCTGAACAAGCAGCGAAGTTTGTCGCTTCGGCCAGAAGAGGTTCAACCGCTAAAACATATAATTATAGAATCAACAAATTTGCTGAGTGGTGTGATGGAAGAGATATCAATCCCTTTTCTGCATCTGTTCAACACGTAGCAGATTTTATCTGTCATTTATACGAAGTTGAAAAACTTGTACCTTCAACCCTAGCAGCATATAAGTCTGCATTAGCTTCAGTCATTCCCAGTCTGGCCATTGAAGGAGTGGAAAATGACACTTTAAATGAAGTTATTAAAGGAATGAGCAATCTGCGACCTAGACAGCCAATTCCTATCCCAGCATGGAATCTATCTCTTGTTCTGCAGGTTTTCGGGCATGCTCCCTTTGAACCAATTAGATCTATAGACATTAAACTGTTAACTATTAAATCAGTTTTCTTGGTTGCAGCAGCGTCGGCGAGAAGGAGAAGCAAAATACATGCGCTTTCTGCCGAACAAGACCGTTTTGTCGTCATGGGTGAAGGTTTAAGACTACTTCCACGTCTTTGTTTCCTGGCAAAGAATCAGTCACTCAAATATCCAGGACAGCCGATCAATTTGCCAAGTTTAACTAGACATGACCCAAACTCTTCTGCTTGGTGTCCTGTCAGATTTCTGAAAATGTATAAGAAACGTACTGAGGAGTGGAGAGATGACCCGAAATCTCTGTGGTTATGTCTCAAAGCCCCTCATTTGTGCGCCTCGAAAGATACCATTTCTCGTTGGATAGTCGACGCTATTCAGATGTCGCACAAAATCGCTACAGGAAAGCAGATTGATCGTGCAAATGCCCATCAGGTCCGAGCACTAGCAGCATCATCGGCCCTTTATAAGGGTGTCTCATTAGAGGAGGTGATGTCTGTAGCACAATGGCATGCCAAGTCGTCATTCACTGATTTCTACCTTCGCGACATCTCCAGCGCACTTAATCCGGTAGCTGTCGCCAATTTATCGAATCTGAACTAAGCCACATCTGACCACTATTTCGCACACATCACAATTTCTTCCACTTACACTGAACAATGGCTATGGGCATGACCTGAGTACGACCGTGGATTGGGCCGAGCTCCTGTGATGAACAAGAAAAGATCAAGCACTCAAAATGGTGAGTGTTTACATTATTTAAGTGACTATAAATAATTTACTTACGGTCGAAATACCAGACTGCTTAGGTAAATAGTCTGGTATATGAGTATACTTATCCTCTCAAACAGACATTAGACTCATTCCAATTTGAAAATCTAATCGATATACTGATATTTTTTCAAAATTAGAAGTTGTAGTAGCTTCTTTGCACTCTACTGGACTGCCCTAGCTGAGACTTGGGGCTGACACGGGTCTGGTGGGTGTTGCATCCCCATTGACAGCCCTCTGAATTTTGTGCGGACAAAAGAGGGGGGAGCGCGGTCTAGACCATGGAAGTTTAGCACTCTATGAGTCAGATGGCAGAACCCAAGCGTATGCCAGGGTTCTAGTCGCTTCACAACCTTCTCTGTTGGATGGTAGATGAGTGCTGGTTCGAGCCTCACCTCCTTCCACCGGTATTTCCTGGCTGTTGAAATCCGGAGTTTATCATAATAGTACATCTGGTAAGTATTATTCGAAGTAGAATAAAAAAAGCATCCGCTTTTGTTTCTACGAGAATTCTTAATACTTACCAGATGTACTATGGCCCTCCCTCAGCCGCCCCGCTGAGGTGAGGCTGAGCTGCTTTCGCTGTTTGTCAAGGCAAATATAAGACGAATCTGACTGTGATTGGGAATTGACTCGGAACCTGCGGCTATGGTAATTCCCGGACACAGTATGGGCAGGACCTGGAGAGTGCAGAGTTTTTAATTGTTTATTTTGAGCTAGACTAGATAATAGACATTATCATAATAGTACATCTGGTAAGTATTAGGAATTCTCGTAGAAACAAAAATGGATGCTTTTTTTAATTTGTGTGATTAAGTCATGTTTGTGAAGATATTCACAGGATGAAGGCTTATATTTGTGTGATTAAGTCATGTTTGTGAAGAGATTCACAGGATGAAGGCTTATATTTGTGTGATTAAGCCATATTTGTGAAGAGATTCACTGGATGAAGGCTTATATTTGTGTGATTAAGTGATGTTTGTGAAGAGATTCACGGGATGAAGGCTTATATTTGTGTGATTAACTGATGTTTGTGAAGAGATTCACGGGATGAAGGCTTATATTTGTGTGATTAAGTGATGTTTGTGAAGAGATTCACGGGATGAAGGCTTATATTTGTGTGATTAAGTGATGTTTGTGAAGAGATTCACAGGATGAAGGCTTATATTTGTCTGATTAAGTGATGTTTGTGAAGAGATTCACGGGATGAAGGCTTATATTTGTGTGATTAAGTGATGTTTGTGAAGAGATTCACGGGATGAAGGCTTATATTTGTGTGATTAAGTCATGTTTGTGAAGAGATTCACGGGATGAAGGCTTATATTTGTGTGATTAAGTCATGTTTGTGAGGAGATTCACGGGATGAAGGCTTATATTTGTGTGATTAAGTGATGTTTGTGAAGAGATTCACAGGATGAAGGCTTATATTTGTCTGATTAAGTGATGTTTGTGAAGAGATTCACGGGATGAAGGCTTATATTTGTGTGATTAAGTGATGTTTGTGAAGAGATTCACGGGATGAAGGCTTATATTTGTGTGATTAAGTCATGTTTGTGAAGAGATTCACGGGATGAAGGCTTATATTTGTGTGATTAAGTCATGTTTGTGAGGAGATTCACGGGATGAAGGCTTATATTTGTGTGATTAAGTCATGTTTGTGAAGAGATTCACGGGATGAAGGCGATGTTTCCGTGTTTTATTGCACCACTCAGTGTGACTGAGAATAGGTGTATCACATTCTTTTGTCTGTTGTCACATATTTTCAATATGATCACTCGCCCTTTATTGTTAAGCCAGCCCAAAATAGTTCCTTGTGTGGTCTCTTAGAATCCTTTGTTTGTAGACGGTGTGAAGAATATTTGATAATCCTTTGCAATGGAATAATGGAGGAATCCAGTTTTAGCTATGCCCCGCCAATCTCTAGCTCAGCTCCACCCACGCTTTGCCCGTGTTGTGATCAATCGATCCCTGAACTCTGAATCTCAATTTCCAGAAAACTACAAATAATCTGTTGAATATTTTGAAACTAATTTGACCGGGTGCTGTTGCTGCCTATGGCGGCAACAGCGGCCCAGTCAAATTAATTTCAAAATATTCAACAGCATGTTTATTAAATAGTACAGCCATACAATTTGTACAACAACGCTTAGTCAGTCATCAATTAAGCTTGAAGAACTTAGTTACGTCATTCATGAAGTAACTGAATATGACATTATCCTACACGCCACATAGCTGATTATGATGTCATATGTTTGACTGGGAAACTGGAATCCTCCATTGTCCTTCGAGCGTTAAGCATTCCGAAATCTTATCTTGACCTGTAAGTAGATATCAGTGGTGTAACTTAACATTTGCCCTGTCACCTTGGGCTATTGAAAAACAGAATGGGGAAGTAAATCTTGTGAATCACTTGCGTCTAACTTGCCATATAGAACCACCACAGTCTGGAGCACAAGTCAGCTTACCTCTGACTTGTCATATAGAACCACCATAATCTGGGGCACAAGCCAGCTTGCCTCTGACTTGTCATATAGAACCACCATAATCTGGGGCACAAGCCCGCTTACCTCTGACTTGTTGTATAGAACCACCATCATCTGGGGCACAAGCCAGCTTACCTCTGCCTTGTCATATAGAACCACCATAATGTGAGGCACAAGCCAGCTTCCCGTTGACTTGTATAGAACCACCATCATCTGGGGCACAAGCCAGCTTACCTCTGCCTTGTCATATAGAACCACCATAATGTGAGGCACAAGCCAGCTTCCCTCTGACTTGTTGTATAGAACCACCATAATCTGGGCACACACCAGCTTACCTCTGATTTGTTGTCTAGAACCACCATAATCTGGGGCACAAGCCAGCTTACCTCTGACTTGTCATATAGAACCACCACAGTCTGGGGCACAAGCCAGCTTACCTCTGACTTGCTGTCTAGACCCACCATAATCTGGGGGCACAAGCCAGCATGCCTCTGACAGTACAATTGCATATATATTTGTGGACTGTGTGCTATTCTTTCTCATACAATATTATCCACTGGACAGAATATTTAATTTCATGCCTGCCATCAATAACTTGTTTTCAGCTATCAAATCTTCGAAGCACAATGTTTATAGAAACATAAGACATGCTAGTGACAGCACCGCCTGCTCTTACAATAGGCCCCCTCCAGTGGCACTTCTCTTGAAAGGTATCCGTTTGTTTTCTGGCGATGGCGGACGGATAATGCACTACTGTTGGCCTGAGATTTTCATTACTAATATTGTTCCAATAGTTACTGCACACTAACAGTTTTCACAATGTTATATTATCTCTGCAAGTCAAATTAAATATACAGGTACAGACAGGTCTGTCCCTAGCAACAGGGTTATGGAGCTGAAGTGGTCACTAAAGGCATTATTGTTTAAACCTTTTATTGGCCAAGTCTGCCAAACTGGCATTTGCAGTGCTCTTGGGAAATTTGAAGGCCAAGAGAAGAGCACTTGACAATTTAGCACTGTACTAACTGACTCAATAACTGAGCCAATCATTCCAGTAATAAATTATCAGAGATTTTCAACATACACTAGCTGTGTGTCGCAAATAAAATCAGTACAATGCAATATTTTTAGGATGTCGTAGGTGGCTTTGTTAGAAATGTCAAAGGTTTGATAGACAGAATTGACCAAGCAGACAGACTTATGATAGTTGTGACTTGCAACTATACAATAGCGACACCTTATGGTTACAACAAATAAAGCTCTCAGAATGTCAACAATTTAGCAGACTGACTGAGTGACTGACCAACAACTAGGTGCGAGTTGGAACATTACAAGAGCAATCAGACATTGCAGACACTCATCCTCTCATTTTGTCACATTGTAAAGTTTTCAGATTTTCCAAATAATTTTCGGATATGCTGAACTTCGTCAGATTTTCAGATTTTTTTATCACCCAGAATGTTATGGTAACACCCTCTTGTGTGTTAAAATGTGAACAAAATCGGACGTGAAGTTTCTAAAATATCATTAAGAAATGCATCTGATCCGCATCTGGGTTCCCTTATCCGGTTCATGGCCAATGTCTGGAAATCCTCTTGTATGGAAATTTCCTTCATTATGTAAAAATTTGGGACAAATTGGAGCAGTAGCTTTTGAGATATAGCTCCAGACAGACAGACAGACAGACCCGATCCAGTACCCTCTTCCCCTTACCCGGCGAGAATAATAATAACATTACATGTTGAATTTGATCTTTTTCTTGCATGGTGTTAAGCTATGTGGTTGGAGTTTTTCATTTACCCATCAATATATCCAGTGTGATATTTTAAAAAACTCATACGCTGCTGGCAAAGTAAATTTAGGTGAATCATGATAAGTGCTGGTCACTTAAAAACAATTGCTCAGTAATCACTGGGTTAGTTTGAACCAAATCTGACATGAAGCATCCTCCTTTTTAGCTCGCCAGGCCAAGTCGTGTGTCCTGTTCATCCATCAACTTTTCCTTTAAATAACTTCTCAAGAACCGCTGGGCCGATTTCAATTATATTTGGCAGGAAGCAGCCTTTGTTCAAACGCATCCAATCCACCAATTTGTCCGACAGCCATCTTGGATTTTGGCCAATTTTTAAGAAATGTCATCTCCGAAACTGCAAGTTGACCCAAGTTTGTTCAAGTGAACTTGATTGGCCAAATCATTTGGTGGCCATCTTGGATGACCTAGTTTTCGTGAAAACGACTTCTCCAGAACCGTTGAAGGGATCGGGCCAAAATTTGTGAGATATAATTAGGGACCAAGGGCCATTAAAGTTGATACATCAAAAAACATCACTGCCGTGGACCAATCATTTGGCAGCCATTAAAATTTTTTTTTATTTGATGGATTTTGAAGCCGAAATTGGCGTTATAAAGGTTTTTGGGCATGCTGATTTTAAATTTGCCACTAGTAACTGTCGGTTTAAAGGGTTTGGCGGCCATCTTGGATTTTTTTCCCGCCAAAAACTCCCATACTGAAGCAATGGGAAATTTAAAATGTCTTCTTGAGAAGCATTGGGCCGATTTCAAGTATATTTGGCAGGAATCATCCTTAGGGCATAGGGATACAAGTGGCCATCTTAGATTTTGACTGATTTTTAGATAGTCTTTAAAAATCTCGGAAACTGGCAGATCGCTCGATCCAGATTCATGAAATATGATCTACGGCAAGAGCTGAACCAAGTTTGTTCAAGGGAACTTGATTAGCCAAATCATTCGGTGGTCATCTTGGATACCTAGATTTTGCGAAAATGGTGCGGATCAGGCTGAAATTTGGGATATATGATTAAGTTGATACGTAAAAAAACAAAGCTGCTGTGGACCAATCAAAATGTGGCGTGTTTGGCAACCATAATAGATTTTTCAAATTGATTGACTTTTAAGCCAAAATTGTTTTTATATAGGTTTATGGGTATTCTGATTTCAAATTTGCCGTCGTAGAAACTGTCTGATAAACGCCTTAAACGGTTTGGTGGCCTTTTCCAGCCAAAAATTCCCAGACTAAAGCAATGGAAATTTAAAATGTCTTCGTGAGAACCTATGGGGCCGATCTCAAGTATATTTGGCAGGATGCATCCTTATAGCATATGGATCAAAATTTGTTCAAAGCAAGCTGATCAGCCAATTTCATAGTTTATCTTTGTTATCTACCCAAGAATGCCCGCTGAGGTGGCTGATTGAACCGCGTGTTGAAAATCTGTGTGGAGTGTGGTGTGTGTATTGTACAGAATGGACTGACTGTCATGCGTTTGTAATTGTTATTTGCAGAGTGCACCCTGATATTAATCATTGGTAAATGTGCATGTCATCCTAGTTAAAATTTGAAAATTTCATTATTTTCAACTCTCCTTGGGAACAAGTGTGTGCATACATGTGTTTTGTTATTAGATTGCATGGAATTACCCGGCTCACTGCTGAGTTTTGTAGACGACATTCCAATGGTTATTTATATCTCTGGATCTGCTAGATATTTTGAAAACAATTTGACTGAAAGTTGTTTGTGGCTAAGCCACAAACAACTTTCAGTCAAATTGTTTTCAAAATATTCACCAAGTCAGGAGTTTTTGCTCATTGAAATTATTGTATTGTGGTTTGCAACAGCGAGACTGTTAAGCTGTATCTTTAACCATTTAATACTCAAGCTGGACAAAACCTGACCTCTGCAGTGGTCTTGCATGTCTTCAGGAATGTTTATTAGGCCAAGAAAAGACTATTTTTGGAAAATATACCAATGGTCATTCCAGTGGTAAATTTTCAAAAATAGTCTCGGCCTGTAAATAACTAAGAAAATAAAATTTTCTTGACGATTAACTGGTTAATATGATAATTTTAGGTCGTTGGTTATAACCCTTACCACTCTGGTGTCAAAATTTAAATTTCCAAATTAAATTAAAAGATGAACTGGTGTACATTTTTCAACAAATTTGGTGGGAGATGGTGCTGTCGTAGACAGCAACATCTACCACCAAAATTGTTGAAAAATATACACCAGTTCCGTTGATATTGATACAATAAAATGTAGAATATAATCATCAGAGTGCTAAGGAGTAAGTGATTTGAAAATACTCTTCAATTTCAGTATTTTATGTATAGTGTTCTTCAGGACACAATGTATACCATATCTCATCTTTATTCATTACTGGTTTTATGTTTAAGCTTAAAATCAAAGAATAAAATCGATTAATTATTCCCCAATATGCCCAATGCAATTTAATTTGCTATTTTATGGACGCTTATATTAAATGAAGTAATATTTGAAGCTCAAGTTTTATGTATATTCCCCCCCCCCCCCCCCCTCAGAATAGGTTATGTATAAAATTACAATGGTGATATCACACATGTGTTATTTTAAAATTGTATTCTGTCTTTGTGTTTGGTTTTCGTTTCTAAAATAATCATGTTTTGTCATGTCTTCACGCCATCAACTACAACAGAACTTCTAGTACTGTTAACAGCTTCAAGTGATACATGTAGGTGCATCATAATTTCTTGTTGATTAACCGTGTTTTTATATATTTGTAACTAGGTCATACATTGGGTATGCTGGCTCCTCCTAGTGGCCATGGAAGTCATAGCCCTGCCGGTAGTCCAACAAAAGTACATAGTGCGCAAGCATCCCCGACAAATACATTAAGGGCAATACGTCCACGTGCCAAATCTGCAGATTCAGAAACTAACAAAAAAATAGTAAGTAATGTATATCTTTTCTGCATCCTGTTTCCATGTGCTTGCATGTGCGTGTCATGCAATTCAAGAAAATCTTTATTATAATACACATAGGCGAATCCATGTGTGCACAATATTTTATCTGTTATAATACACATAGGCGAATCCATGTGTGCACAATATTTTATCTGTTATAATACACATAGGCGAATCCATGTGTGCACAATATTTTATCTGTTATGATACACATAGGCGAATCCATGTGTGCACAATATTTTATCTGTGATCCCCTATCTGTAGGAACCAATCAATCCAAGAGTGATTGAAAATGCATCATGGACATTATACAGACTAGCGGTATTCAACAAACATAATGTGATAGACATATTTTCAAAACACTAAAGCTTCAACATGCATACAATTGCACATCAGCTTCAGACATTAGAACTTTTAGTATATGAGAAGCATGTAAATACAGACATACACCTATTTACTACTGAATTCAATTGGATTTCATTCATCATATGATTTCTGGAATGCTGTTGTTGTCTATCACTTGTAAAATTTAATTTCTTTTGCATAAAGCAAGTTAATTTATATATTTCTGATATTACACGCACGCACGCACGCACGCACGCACCGCACGCACGCACGCACGCACGCACGCAGGCAACTTGGTAAAAACATTTTTTCGACTAACATTTTGTGTTTTGCTCAACTTTTAGCAATTCATATCTCATGTTTGCTTCATCTTCCTGGACCCAAACTTGTACACATACTTCCTTATAAGAAGATGGCATGACACATGTAACCTTTGGGCTAAAAGGTTAAAGGTCAATGTTATGGTGATAGTGGTAAATTACTGTTTTTTCAGCATTAACATTTGGCGTTTAGTTCAACTTAGTAGTTCATATCTCATATTTGTTTAATTATACTGGACCCAAACATAAACACATTCTTCATTTTAAAGAGAGTGACACAAGGTCCTTCAGGGTCAAATGGTCAAAGGTCACTGTGGTCTTGGGAAAATTTTAACGTTTTGTGTTTAGCTCAATTTCACTGTTTATATTTCACATTTGCTTAGTCATATTGGAGCCAAAGTTGACCACATGCTCCTTTATCACGAGTGGGAATGATACATAACACTTGACTCTGGAGTCAAAATGTCAAATCTCAACGTCGCTGTGACCTTGTTAAAACCTGGTTTTCATCAAGACAAAGATTTTGCGTTTAGCTTAACTTAACAGTTTATATCTCACGTTTGCTTAAGCTGTTTGGGACACATCCTTCCTTATTATGAGATGGCATTACACAATCACCTTGGCATCAAAGGGTCAAGGTCAGAGTGATGATGACAAAACTTAAGGGTTTTCTCAACAACATTTTGCATTTGGGTCAACTTAGCAGTTCATATCTCATGTGTTAATCTTACTGCATCCAAACTTGGACACTTGCTAATGAGAGTGGATGAGACCATTATTTTGGGGTCAACGGTCATGGTCACTGGTATGTGTACTGATAAGCCCTCTGTTTATTTTATGTTTGAAGTCAAGCTTCATAGCTCATTGCAAAGTCGTAAAGTCGAGCTTCATGGTTGCATTGCAACCGCATTTCTGGTCTAATATAAATTATACTTTCCCTCCTCAGCAACGTTCTCGTCGGGACTCCAATGAGGATTGGGAAATACCAGCTGATGAAATCATTACGGGTCGCCGGATTGGTTCCGGTTCTTTCGGAACAGTGTTTCGAGGGCATTGGCATGGTCCTGTGGCTGTCAAGCGTCTTAATGTCATCGATCCTACACCTGCACAATTACAGGCTTTTAAAAATGAAGTTGCTGTGTTACGGTGAGAAATGGTGGATGTAATCTATGTTGTGTGTGCGTGCATGCATGATCTAATCCCTATTTTTCCCAGAGAAGACCAGAGAGTGGAAGGAATATCTTCCTAGGCCCACTCCCTAATGGACCATTCCATTTTTAGCTATGCCCCCCCCATCTCTAGTTAAGCTCCACCCACACCTCGCTCGTCTTGGGATCGCTCAATCTCTGAACACACTGACTATAAATTTCCAAAAAAACCACAGGTAAGCTGTTGAATATTTTGAAACTAATTTGACTGGGTGCTGTTGCTGCCTAACAGCATGTTTATTAAATAACAAAGAATTACAAAGACATACAATTTATACAATCTGTCGGACTCTGAGATTTCATATATATTTCATATATATTTCTATATGGAACCCTTTGTGACGTAATGATTGTGACGTCATCAGACACGCGCTGAGCTGATTATGATGTCATACGAGGTCAGATATTGGATGGATACTCTGGAAAGATGAATTCCCTACAAGATGTTATTATTTGCTACATCTCTGTAATAAAAAAATTAAAACCGGTTTCTGTTCAAGATTCTTACATTGATATTTGCAAAAAATTAATAAAAATGCTTTTTTATTTTTTTTCCAGAAAAACTAGACATGTGAATATTTTATTGTTTATGGGCTGTACCTCCAAACCTCAGATGCGTATTGTGACACAGTGGTGTGAGGGTAGCAGTCTATATAAACATCTACATGTCGAGGAGAGAAAGTTTGAAATGAAAGAATGTCTGGAGATTTCAAGACAAACAGCTCAAGGCATGGAGTAAGTGGTGGTGTAATTTTTAGCTCGCCTGGCTTGAAAGGCATGGGGAGCTTATGCCATGGACATTGTCTCATGTCCAGTGTCTGTCTATCATCAAGTTTTTCATTTAAGCAAGTTCTCAAGAATCAATGGGCCCGAAGTCAATTAAATTTGTCAGGAAGCATTCTTAGGACATAGAGAGCCATGGACATTGTTCAAATGAAGTTGATTGGTAGATTTGGGCAGTGATCATTTTGTGCCATTTTGAGAAACATATTTAAACATTTCCAAAGCCACTTGACTGATTGATTTGATACTTTACTTAGGGCAAGACCTAAACAAAGTTTGTTCAAGAAAACCTGATTGATCAATTTGTCTGGCAGCTATCTTGAATGACCTAGTTTTTGCGAAAAGACATCTTGAACCGGTAACTGGATCGAGTCGAAACTCGGCAAATATGATTAGTGCCAAAGGGCCATTACGTCTGTTCGGGGGGAAGTGAAGATGCCGTTGTAAGGTCAAAATTGTATTTTTTAAATAATTTTTCTGAAAGCTGTTGCAGTTGCATTTTAGCCTTTGACCACAAAATTGGCATACATGTTCAGGACCACATGGAAAAGTTTCCACCCAAGTTTGGAGAAAATTGCCCCATTAGAACCAGAGTTTTTGAAGAATGCGTAAAAATGTGTGTTAAAAACTGTTGCTGAAAGCTGTTTTCACATCAAGAGTATACTTACCTCCCTAATACTTTTGATATTGCTAAATATTGGCTTTCACTCAATAAAACACTCAGATTAAAAACAGTTAGGTGCCCCTACTGGGCAGGTAGTCAGAGGTAGTCCGGCGGATGCCAGCCCCACCACCGCGCATGCACCGACTACCACTGCCTCTTTGCTAATTTATTGGCAGGGAGAACGCATGTACTTGTTGTTTTGCTGCAAGTTCACGAGTTTAAAACCTATTTCACGTCATATTTACCGAGTATATTGTTGAGAAAGATGTCTGAGAGGGCAAATTCGCCGGAGGAAGGGACGGGATCTCTTTATCAGGTGATTTCAATGATATTCTAGCGAGTTTTTCCCCGGTGTAATGTGTTTCCGGGACTCGTGTTTACCGTGAGGAGCGCCTGTTTGAGTTGGTTTTTTCCAACATGGTGCTTTATAAGTCTAATTTCTCTTTGTGTTTATGTCCACAGGTATGGATTTGCATGACTAATGGACAGTTCAGCACAGGAGGGTTTGTTTTTCTCCACCACGGTTCCATTTCCTACTAATACTGTTAGGTTATCTAACCAAAAAGTCTATGTTCAGTGAGTTGGAGGCTTACTATAATGGTCTTCTCACTTTGCCCTCTTGATCCAATTCCTTCCCCAAGGTGGAGAAAGGTGAAGAGACGTAGTCTTGGTGGAGTGCTTCAGTGCATCAAGGTGGATGGTTTGTCTATACAAGGTGTCAGGTATATGAGTAATGATATGTGGTAAAATTATTTGAAAAAATAATGACTGATTTTTTACCATTTTTTATCATGGTGTATCTGATGATGTGTAGTCTGAATATCCTTTGGAGGATGTTCTAGGTATGAATACAATTCGTCCGGGCACTTGGATGCTGGTTGCGGATCGATTATTTCTGTTAAGAGATTGATGACGTCATAATCGGCCTTGCGCTTTATTAACATTAAAGTTTTGTCCAACGCTGGTTTCTTCTTGATTAGTGATCTTTATGATCCTGTTCCTCTCTTTTAGTTTGGTTTTGAGTTTCTTCTAACCGTAACTAACTTGCTCATTGTCCTCGTCCTTTGTCCTGTTTCAGAGACCTGGTTGCCCGTCCTGTGGTCGTTTCCTTAAGGACAGATTTGCGCCACATTTGTGCTTTAGCTGCAGTCCCTGTGGACTGTTGCTAAAATGCGATATATGCAAGCATTGGGGGGGGGGATCTAATGTCTGAGTTTTTATCGTTGCAGGCGAGGGAGAAGGTCATGGAGGAAGAGAGGAAGGCGAAGAAGGAGGGTGTGAAAAAGGGTAAGAGGAAGGCCTCATCCGCGGTGGATATGGAGGCCTTCCGGTCCGAAATGTTGGGAGAGATGCAGAGGACAATAAAGGATTTGGTCCCAGAGTTGCTTCGCAGCATGCTGCCTGGCCCAGGTCCTTTGTTGTCCTCAGCATCTGCTTCGGAGCAGGTGATCCCTGCCTCTGAATCCGAGTTTCTTAGGTCCGGTCCGTTGTTCGATGTGGATTCAGAGGTGGCCCCCTTGTTGGGGGCGGTCCACGACCCTGGCAGCAGGCTTGGTGCCGCGCCGAGGGGCCGTGGACAACGGTTGTTGCTGGGACCCGCGGTCTGCTCTTCAGACCCTGGGTATCCGCGCGCCGCGTGTGTCAAGTCCTCCTATGGCACCTTCCCTGGCCAGTCCGGGTTAGCTCTCTTTGCTGACCCGGAGTCTAATCTTTCTGGCCAGGAGGAAGAGGATTACCTGCTAGGGTCGCCGTCTGGGGACGTGGCCATGGAAGACGACGTCTGTGCACCCCTCGCGGGGAATGCAGGCGACGTGTTCCGTGGTTCTACTCGTGCAGGAGTAGAATTCACGGTCCAGAAGGTGACCCTGGGTGGTGCTGATGGCCAGGGTTACCGCATACCTCGGCTTGCCGAGAGTATCGCTGGTGCTGGCCAGGGCCGTGGTGGGGCGGTGTCTGCCCCGCGCTCTACCACGGCGCCTGCTCCTGGTCAAGCCAGGGAGTTTAGCATGCCTGTTCTTTCGGGCCCGCATGTTTTCCCTGGCTTGCCAGGG
The DNA here is from genome assembly GCA_034401795.1 of Chaetoderma sp. LZ-2023a. Taxonomy (NCBI): domain Eukaryota; kingdom Metazoa; phylum Mollusca; class Caudofoveata; order Chaetodermatida; family Chaetodermatidae; genus Chaetoderma; species Chaetoderma sp. LZ-2023a. The sequence continues at coordinate 124,104,846 of CM067371.1, forward strand.
GTATCAGCATATCCGCCGTCGTTTTCAACTGCCGGCGCTCAGGAGGAGGACGAAGGCCCTCGTCTAGTAGAGCGCTCGCAGTTAGCCACGGAGGAGGATTGGTCGGACGCTTGCCAGTGGCTGGTTAGCGTTCGGCCAGATCTGCCCTTGGAGCAGTCGGCGATCCAGCGTGACCATAGGCCGTGGTTAGCTGGTAGACCGACTGCCACCGCTATGCCATCTCTGCCGCTGGCTGAGCATGTCGTGGACATGTTCGAGGCGGCGGAGACGTCCATTAAGGCGAATGGGCGTCTCGCGAAGGCCCCTCGCGAGGTGGCTAGGCGTTGCCGCATCGTGCCCCTGGATTACCAGCGGTACGGTGTGGTGCCTAAGCCGAGCGTGGATGATCGCGCAGCTTTGGGCGAAGATGCGCGGCCAGGCTCCCGTTCTGACACGGGTGTCCTGTGCTCGAACGCGTTGCGTTCGGCGAATACCGCGCTACGTGATGCGGAGGAGAGTGGGAGAGCTTCGATAGCTGCTCTCTCCCACGTCTCCCAGCTGTTACAGGGGGTGGTAACAGCATCCGCTTCACGTCAGCCAAGCCCGGTAACAGTCCAGAGAGCCATCCAGGATGGTATCAACCTGGCTCTGGACTGTTTGACGCGGGCGGTGACCAGGAGTGTCCGGGCGAGGCGCACGTTTGCCCTTGACAATCTGTGCCCGTCCCAGGACCTGTATAATAGGCTACTGCGAACGCCTATGACAGGTCCTGGTCTCTTTGGAGGTGAGGGATGTAGGCACCTCCAGGAGACGGTGACTCTGGTCAATAACCAGAGGGCGCTGCGTGAGCAGTTTGAGGTGCTCCGGCGGGAGCGCGTTCGCGCAGCACCCCCTGCGTATCGTCCCCTGCAGGCTCGAGGTGGCGCTGGCCAGGTCAGAGGCCAGACACCATCGCAGCGCCGGCCTCGGCCGCGTGCGATTCGGCCAGCAGCGAGGGGGGCGCAGGCTCCCCAAGCGCAGCCAGCCAGGCAGCAGCCCGCGCACCGTGGTGCACACGGTGCTGGGCGGGGCGCGCGGGGATCTGGTCGCGGTAAGCGGGCCTGATGGGCCGGTTACCGTAGTGGGAACCACGCCGGTGTTTCAGGCCGAGAAGACAGTGCCACTCTCGCACTGCTTATGTCCACCTCTCTCCCTAGGTGGACCGGTGGGCGGCCGATTGGTCGGCCACTTGCCAGAGTGGAAGCGGTTGACTCAGGACCATTTAGTCTTGCGATGGCTTTCAGTCGGGTATCGTCCCGATTGGATAACAGGCCCGCCATCGAGACTGTCTCTCGTGCCGATCTGGACTCCGATTCCGCGGGATCCAGATCAAAGGTTGTGTATAGAGGAGGAAATAAATTCCCTCATACAAAAGGAAGCCATCCAGCCGGCGCAGAGGTGCCCGGGCTTCTATTCAACCCTGTTCTTAGTAACGAAAAACACCGGAGGGTGGAGGCCGATTCTCAACCTCAAGCCATTGAACAAGTTCATAGAGACGCCCAGTTTCAAGATGGAGACTGTGCGCTCGGTGTGGGCGGGGTTAGAGCAGGGAATGTGGACAGCGTCAGTAGATTTGAAGGATGCTTATTTCCACATTCCCATAGAGAGGAGTTTCCGTCGCTTCCTGAGATTTGCATTCCAGGGCAGACAGTGGGAATTCAGGGTATTACCCTTCGGGATTTCCACGGCTCCTCGGGTCTTCACCCGTGTGGTTCTCGCGATCACTGCATTCCTCCGCAGGAGAAGCATAGCAGTCCACACGTACATAGACGACTGGCTGTTGAAAGCACACACCCGGGAAACGTTATCGGCCAATCTGGAGATTGTTTTGAAAACTCTCACGGACTTGGGCTGGATAGTCAATTTCCAAAAATCAGAGCTAACTCCATCCCAGAAGTTTGTTTACCTGGGCATGTTCTTCGATCTGGAGAGGGGATATGTTTATCCCACTCAGGAGAGGGTTCAAAGACTCATCTCAGTAATACAGTCGGTGTGCGACAGTCGTCATGTCCTGGCACGGGTTTACTTGAGAATGCTGGGGTTGATGGTTTCATTGGAACCAGTCATTCCGCAGGCCGCCTTGCGCAGGCGCCCGATCCAGTTGTTTCTCATGACACAGTGGACCCAGAGTTAAGGTTCGCTGGACTCGAACGTGTCAGTGTTGGCGCCTCTGATTCACCACCTGCAATGGTGGTTGAATACAGAGAATCTCTTGCCGGGGGTTTTGCTAACCCCTCCCCACCCTCAGGTGACTGTGTATACAGATGCATCGATGGAGGGGTGGGGAGCTTGTCTGGAAGAGTCCACAATATCAGGGCTTTGGGATCTGGATCAGTCCAAGGAACATATCAATCTACTAGAGCTAAGAGCAGTAGTCCTGGGCCTGGAACATTTCTTACAGAAAGTTCAGGGCAAGATTGTTCTAATTCGTTCAGACAACTCAACAGTAGTGACGTACATAAACCGCCCGGGCGGAACGAAGTCGCCCAGTCTCTGTATGATGACATGGAAACTGCTTTGTTGGTGCCTAGATCATGGGATCACCTTGAAGGCAGTTCATATTCCGGGAAGGCTAAATCTGCTAGCAGACTCATTGAGCCGAAGGATGAGTGTCTTACCCACGGAATGGCAACTAAATCAATGTGTGGCGGATCGTCTGTTCGACCATTGGGGGAAACCCAACATCGATTTGTTCGCAACGAAGAAGAATGCGAAGATGACGACGTACGTCTCTCCGATTCCAGACCCAAGCGCTTTCGCAACAGATGCGTTAGCTATCAGCTGGGCGGGAATGTATGCATACGCATTCCCTCCAGCAATCCTGATTCCAAAGGTGCTTCAGAAAATCAGGCAGCAGGAGTGCCAAGTGCTTCTGATCGCCCCGGATTGGCCAAGCCGATCGTGGTATACGGATCTGCTGGACCTTCTGGTCTGCAATCCGGTTCCTCTGCCTCTGATGGACGACCTTATCTTCCAGGGCAAGGTCCTTCACGACAATCCGTCAATGTTCCGATTGACTGCGTGGATGTTGTCAAGGAATCTAGAATTAAGGAGGGCTTTTCTGAGCAAGCGGCCATATTTATGGCCAAAGCCAGGAGGGGGTCAACCTCCAGAGCATATAATTATAAAATCAACAGATTTGCAGAGTGGTGCTCAAAAAGATGTATTGATCCAATGGACTCATCTATTCAGGTAGTGGCTGATTTCCTCTGTCACCTATATGATGCCTATAGCCTCAAGCCTAACTCTATTGCTGGTTACAAATCAGCATTAATGACTGTTATTCCTTGCTTGGCTAATAGGGGGAGTGATGAAGTAAGTACATTAAATGTATTAATTAAAGGCATGGGCAATCTAAGACCAAGGAATCCACCACTGATTCCAGTCTGGAGTTTATCTCTGGTGCTTCAGGTACTAGGAGATAAGCCTTTTGAACCACTTAGTTCCATTTCTATGAAAATGTTGACACTTAAAACTGTATTTTTAATTGCTGCGGCCTCGGCAAGGCGTAGGAGTGAAATTCACGCCTTATCAGCCGAGGATGACCGTTTTGTGGTTACAGGGGAAGGCCTTAAGCTTCTACCTAGGATTAATTTCTTGGCTAAGAATCAGTCATTGAAATATCCAGGTCAACCTATTTTTTTGCCATCTTTAACTAGATATGATCCTAATTCTAAAGTATGGTGCCCCGTACGGGCGCTGCACCGGTACAAACAGCGTACTTCGGAGTGGCGTACCGACCAGTCAGCGTTATGGTTGTCATATATTGAACCCCATGGCAGGGCGTCGAAGGACACCATTTCCAGGTGGATTGTAGAATGTATTCAGTTTTGTCACAAATCCGCCACCGGGAGACAGGTTGATGTGGCCAAGGCTCACAGTGTCCGCGGTGTAGTGGCATCCACTGCCCTGTTTAGTGGGGTCCCTGTGGATGACATTATGTCCGTCGCTCAGTGGCACTGTGAGTCAAGTTTTACAGACCATTACCTCCGTGACACCTCTAACCCTCTCGCCTTGTCGATTTTAAAACATTAATCAGTTTTTTAAATTTTGTGAGGAGTGCTTCCGCATTGCTTATATACTTCGCAATTTAGCAATGGTAACAACCACTTGTCGGGACTGCATCAGGCTTCTCTACTAGAATCGTGATGACAGCTTCCAAGTTCAACAAGGTCAGTCTTGTGTATTTGTTGTTCATTGTTACTTGTATTGTCACGTTACCCATTATTATTATTATTAATATGGTGATGGTTTGTGTGGGAGGTGGTTCATCATAGAGAGTATACGAAAATGGAATTTGTTCGTCTCTGTCCTATAGTACTTGGCACTAGTACGTAGAGAGCGTATAGGACATTGAGGTCATCTAGTCTTCCTCCCAGGAGGGGGGGGGGAGCGCATATGACATTCGGTCATCTCTCATGCATCGGTGGTGTTATCCGATGGTTTGTCAAATCCTGACTGTGTTCTCACACATTTCAGACGTCATAAGTGCCTTAAACGCGTGAAAGCGTATAGGGAAGAGCTGGTCTTTTGACCTCGCCTCCCTCCCGCCAGATTCACTTTCGAATTCTGGCAATATCAAAAGTATTAGGGAGGTAAGTATACTCTTGATGTGAAATAAACGAAATCTAGGATTTCTTTTTTCACGAGAGAGTTGATACTTACCTCCCTAGATACGGACCCGGCCTCTCCACCCCACAGAGGCTCGGTCTTCAGGCTCTTGGCAGTTGCATGCGTTAGCCAATAAATTAGTCAGAGGAAGTGGTAGTCGGCGCATGCGCGGTGGTGGGGCTGGCATCCGCCGGACTACCTCTGACTACCTGCCCAGTAGGGGCACCTAACTGTTTTTAATCTGAGTGTTTTATTGAGTGAAAGCCAATATTTAGCAATATCAAAAGTATTAGGGAGGTAAGTATCAACTCTCTCGTGAAAAAAGAAATCCTAGATTTCGTTTATTCTACTTCGAATAATACTTACCAGATGTACTATTATGATAATGTCTATTATCTAGTCTAGCTCAAAATAAACAATTAAAAACTCCGCACTCTCCTGGTCCTGCCCACACTGTGTCCGGGAACTACCATAGCCGCAGGTACCGAGTCAATTCCCAATCACAGTCAGATTCGTCTATTTTGTGACTTTTGTTAAGTCACATTTTTTATAGCTCGTAAATTTTCAATTTGACTTCGGTTCAAGCGTTGTTTGGAGTGCGTTGTCTGTGACATCATGGAGGACAAAGGGAAATCATCACAGGGGCAGGTTGTATCAATCTACAATTTATACATTCGTGCCATAATGACTGTTTGAAATTTCCTTAAATTGGCACATTATTCTAAAATGGTAGCCATTGTTGGAATAGCCCGGTACCCGTTAGCTTATTAGTGTTAATCCGGGTACTCGGTTCTTTCTCTCTGCGACTCGGTTCTTTCTAAGATGGATGCGCTCTTAGCCAAGATGGCGGTGCCCATGATGTTTATTCCGCTTGGCTTCGCGTATCTATGCACTCTATTTATGCCGATTTTTAGCTCTCACTTCATTGTCGAGGGTGTTTGTAGCGATCAGCGTTTAAATTCTTGGCTGTTTTAACATTAGTTAACATCCAAGTTGTGTTTTTAATTTTCACTTAAAAAAGTTTCAAATATTTCCTTCCTGAGGCTTGATTATCATTAATTCGAGAGAAAGTTAATGTTTTCCTGGTAATTCAATTTTACTATCAAGTCTATTGTGCGTATTGCTCGTCATCAGTCATGTGCAGCGTTTTAATTCGTCTTTGTGTTCGCAGAAAGCCAAGAACCAGGACATGCTCTGTCAAAAGTGCAACATGTTCATGAAGCATAAATACTCTGGTCATCTATGTAGCTTGCGCAAAGTGTAAAGTGGGAAGCCCATGTGATGTGTGCGCCAAGTGGTCGTCGGAAATGGTGGCAGAATTTGATCGTGATCGACGTGCGCGCATGGAGAGGATCGCGAGGGACAAGGCGGCCAAGCTGGATCAGGCGTCGTTGAGAGGACTGGAAGGTCGTCTGAATACTCGCATGGATTCAGCACTGGGCGTATGGGCGGCCCAGTTCAAGGCAATGTTCGACTCATTGCAGTCCACGGTCCCGTCGATGCAGGCTGATGCAGGGCAACCTTTAGGTGGTCCGGCTAGTTCTGCGGAGGGACAAGCACCTGCCCCTTCTCTGTCCTTAGCTCAAGAGCCGACGGTGGAGGAGGAAGATCTACTTATGGAAGATTCCGGCATGCCGGATATTTCGATGACGGCTATGCCCAGTACTTCCCAGGGGTCTCCCTCAGGGTTTGTACGGGTTTGCCAAGCGGATGTTGATGTCGACGTTCCGTCGGGCATCTTCCATCCAGGTTTTGTGCAACCTGAGGTGTCGGTGGAGCCGTGTTTTGCGGTTCCTACCGGCATCCCGGCAGCGTTAGGTGCGGCTCTTGTCGGAATGCCGACGCCTGCCATAGGCAAAGCGGTCGTGGTCCCGCCTCCCGTGCTGGAGCCGATGGACTGCGGGGAATCCGTGTCCGGCGATTCATTGGACACCGGTGCCGCTGGTAGTCGGGCTATGGATGCGCTCTATGGTGGTAGAGGTGCATCCCATAGCTCTCAGCATGGATCGTCGGTGGCCTTCTCATCCAAGGGAGAGAGGGAATATGAAAACGGAAGTTCATTAATGGACGATTCCGTTTTCGGCACCGAAGCTGAATGGGTGCAGGTCCATGGCTGGATGTCCGACCGTCTCGGGTTGGCATCTGATCTTGGATCTCAGCGCGATCCGGCGATGGAACGGATGTCAGAGCGAGCGGCTAGCGCTCTGTCAAGTGGCTCTTCTGCCATGCCGACGCTCCCGTTGGACACGCCGACATGTTGGAAGTTGCGGCATACCGTCTGGTTCAGCCAGAGTATGCGCTGCCCAAAGCCCCGAAGGGGATAAGGAGTAGGGTCTGTTTTCCGGAGCAGGCCTACCATCAGTATGCCCGGGTTCCACGGCTTTCCGTCGGGGAGCGAGAGGCGCTGAACAGGCCGTTGGCTGGGAAATCTAATGGGTGTTCTCGTCCTAAAGATCCGTTTAATGAGTTGACGTTTATTGAAGATGCGGCGAGGGCAGCCATGGCTGCGCTCTCGCATGGATGTACTGTCCTGCAGGGTATGCTGACCTGCACGGCGGAGGGTGGGCAGGTGCCAGAGGCTGCTCCCGGAGTTATTCGTGACACCATGCGCCTGTCTCAAGATTGCCTGGCCAGGGTGATCACCAGGACAGTGGCAGAGTGACGGAGAATGGTTCTCGATTGCGTAGAACCAGGACTGGTGATGAGGGCTGCGTTGTCTTCTGCGCCTTTCATCGGTCCAGGCTTGTTCGGCGGCTTGGCACGACAAGCTCTTTTCAAGGTCGCGTCAATGGTTGCAGAGCAGGAAGTAGTCGGCAAGTCATGGAAGTCGACTAAGAGGACACAGCCACAGCAGTCCTACAAGCAACATCGCCAGGAGCAGCAGAGGTAGCGTCCAAGATCGCCATTCCGTCATTCTGGCCATGATGCCCATCGGCCATCCGGCTCTCAAGGACCTGGCCGTTCATCTTCGTACAAGTCCTCTAATAAGAGGCCGTATGAAGATGACAGGAGGGGTGGCGGTTCGGGCCGCGGCGGTTACCGTAAGGATAACCGTGGCGGCGGTTCCGGACCGTCATATTCCAAGAAGCCGCGGGGCGGCCGTGGAGGTCGGTCCTGATGGGCTTCCGGCGGAACCAGTTCCGGTGACATCAGGAACGAATGAAGTCGAGAATCTTCACCCAAGCGAATTAGCGTCTTCTCGTGCAATCTTGACCGCCAGCTGTGTGCAGATTCCTTCCGTCGGAGGCAGGCTTCAACTGTTCTTAAGCCAATGGGAGCAGGTCGTGCGAGATTGTTTGGTCTGTCAGTGAATAAGAAACGGCTACGAACCGGACTGGCTCATCCATCAATCGTTAGTTCCGTTAACATCAACTCCAGTATGGACTCCCGTTCCAAGGGAATCCGATCGTCTAGATGCCATTTGCTCAGAAATAGAATCTCTTCATCAGAAGAATGCGATTCATCTAGTCCGCAGTCAGTCATCTCTAGGCTTCTATTCGATGATGTTCCTCGTTCCGAAACGTACCGGAGGATGGAGACCAATTCTCAATCTCAAACCGTTGAACAAATTTATTCTTTCTCCCAAATTTCAAATGGAGACTGTAGCAGCAGTATTGACAGGGCTGAGAAAAGACATGTGGGCAGTGTCGATAGATCTGAAGGATGCTTATTTTCATATTCCAATGTCAATTCCTTTTCAGAAATACCTTCGCTTTGCATTCCAAGACAATGTTTGGGAATTCAATGCGCTTCCGTTCGGCCTGACCACAGCACCGAAGGTCTTCACCAAAGTGGTTCTCGCCATGACTTCTTACCTTCGCAGGAGAAACATAGCTGTTCATACTTACATAGACGACTGGCTGCTAAAGGCGGGGCACCCAGTCACTCTGCGCAACAGTCTTCAGGTAGTCCTAGCCTTATTGAAGGATCTAGGATGGATTGTGAATCTAGAGAAATCAGAATTGACTCCATCCCAGCAAACTCCTGGGAATATTTTTCAATCTCAGGCACGGCGTAGCTTTTCCGGCGGAGAGCAGAGTCAGGAGCCTGATTGCAGTTTTGGAGTCGGTTTCTCTAGGAGCCTATCTGAGGGCACGCCAATTTCTCAGAATACTGGGTTTACTAGTATCTCTGGAGAAGGTGGTTCCGTATGCGGCACTCGGGCGCAGGCCGATTCAGATGTATCTAATGTCATTCTGGTCTCAGAGAACGGATCCGTTATCTCTGAGGATACCAGTAAAAGAACCATTGATATTCCACCTTCAGTGGTGGTTATCAGAACAGAATCTCCTGCGAGGTGTTCCTCTACAACCTCCTCAACCACAGATGTCCATCTTCACAGATGTATCGATGACGGGTTGGGGAGCAGTATTGGACGATCAGTCAGTGTCAGTGGAATGGGATCGGACCAATGCGCAGAAACATATCAATGTTCTCGAACTATTAGCAGTGGTATTGGCACTTCGAAAGTTCGAGAATCTAATTCAAGACAAGATTGTCCTAATAAGGACAGACAACTCAACAATGGTGTCTTAATTGAACCGCCAAGGCGGGACGAGATCACCAGAGTTGTGTATGATGATTTGGAACCTTCTGCTGTGGTGCCAAGAGAGGAATGGTATTCTTCGGGCAGCACACATTCCAGGAAGATTGAACATCCTAGCGGATGCTCTCAGTCGAAGGACGGTTTGTCGTCCGACGGAATGGCAGCTTAACCAGTCGGTAGCGGAGGTTCTATTCAAACATTGGGGCAAGCCAAATGTGGACCTGTTTGCGATGAAGCAAAACGCAAAGATGGTCACTTACGTGTCACCGATCCCGGACCCACTAGCTCTAGCGGTAGACGCACTGGCGATAAGTTGGAAGGGAATGTACGCGTATGCGTATTCTCAAACGATTCTCATCCCAAAAGTTCTGGCAAAGGTAAGAGCGGGAATGTGCCAAGTGCTACTGATCGCCCCTTATTGGCCAGGCCGATCATGGTTTACGGATCTGCTGGCCCTTCTGTTCTGCAATCCAATCCCTCTTCCAGACAGAAGAGATCTAATCTCTCAGAACAAGGGTCTGTACCTTCACGACAGACCAGAAATGTTCGAATTGACTGCATGGATGTTATTAAGCAGCGTTCAGTTGAGGGTGGCTTTTCTGAGCAGCGAAGTTTGTTGCTTCAGCCAGAAGAGGTTCAACCACGAAAACATATAATTATAGAATCAACAAATTTGCTGAGTGGTGTAAGGGAAGAGATATCAATCCCTTTTCTGCATCTGTTCAACACGTAGCAGATTTTATCTGTCATTTATACGAAGTTGACAAACTTGTACCTTCAACCCTAGCAGCATATAAGTCTGCGTTAGCTTCAGTCATTCCCAGTCTGGCCATTGAAGGAGTGGAAAATGACACTTTGAATGAAGTTATTAAAGGAATGAGCAATCTGCGACCTAGACAGCCAATTCCTATCCCAGCATGGAATCTATCTCTTGTTCTACAGGTTTTGGGGCATGCTCCCTTTGAACCAATTAGATCTATAGACATTAAACTGTTAACTATTAAATCAGTTATCTTGGTTGCAGCAGCGTCGGCGAGAAGGAGAAGCGAAATTCATGCGCTTTCTGCCGAACAAGACAGTTTTGTCGTCACGGGTGAAGGTTTGAGACTACTTCCACGTCTTTGTTTCCTGGCAAAGAATCAGTCACTTAAATTTCCAGGACAGCCGATCAATTTGCCACGTTTAACTAGACATGACCCAAACTCTTCTGCTTGGTGTCCTGTCAGATGTCTGAAAATGTATAAGAAACGTACTGAGGAGTGGAGAGATGACCCGAAATCTCAGTGGTTATGTCTCAAAGCTCCTCATTTACGCGCCTCGAAAGATACTATTTCTCGTTGGATAGTCGACACTATTCAGATGTCGCACAGAATCGGTACAGGAAAGCAGAATGATCGTGCGAATGCCCATCAGGTCCGAGCACTAGCAGCATCATCGGCCCTTTATATGGGTGTCTCATTAGCGGAGGTGATGTTTATAGCACAATGGCATGCCGAGTCGTCATTCACTGATTTCTACCTTCGCGACATCTCCAGCGCACTTAATCCGGTAGCCGTCGCCAATTTATCGAATCTAAACTAAGCCACATCCGACCACTATTTCGCACACATCACAAAGTCTCCCACTTACACTGAACAATGGCTATGCACATGACTTGAGTATGACCGCGGATTGGGCGGAGCTCCTGTGATGAACAAGAAAAGATCAAGCACTCAAATTGGTGAGTGTTTACATTAATTAAGTGACTATAAATATAATTTACTTACAGTCGAAATACCAGACTGCTTAGGTAAATAGTCTGGTACAAGAATATACTTATCCTCTCAAACAGACATTAGACTCATTCCAATTTGAAAATCTAGTCGATATACTGATATTTTTTCAAAATTAGAAGTTGTAGTAGCTTCTTTGCACTCTACTGGACTGCTCTAGCTGAGACTTGGGGCTGACACAGGTCTGGTGGGTGTTGCATCCCCATTGACAGCCCTCTGAATTTTGTGCGGACAAAAGAGGGGGTGGGGGGGGGGGGGGGAGCGCGGTCTAGACCATGGAAGTTTAGCACTCTATGAGTCAGATGACAGAATCCAAGCGTATGCCAGGGTTCTAGTCTCTTCACAACCTTCTGTGTTGGATGGTAGATGAGTGCTGGTTCGAGCCTCACCTCCTCCCACCGGTATTTCTTGGCTGTTGAAATCCGGAGTTTATCATAATAGTACATCTGGTAAGTATTATTCGAAGTAGAATAAAAAAAGCATCCGCTTTTGTTTCTACGAGAATTCTTAATACTTACCAGATGTACTATGGCCCTTCCTCGGCCTCCCCGCTGAGGTGAGGCTGAGCTGCTTTCGCTGTTTGTCAAGGCAAATATAAGACGAATCTGACTGTGATTGGGAATTGACTCGGTACCTGCGGCTATGGTAATTCCCGGACACAGTGTGCGCAGGACCAGGAGAGTGAGGAGTTTTTAATTGTTTATTTTGAGCTAGACTAGATAATAGACATTATCATAATAGTACATCTGGTAAGTATTAACAATTCTCGTAGAAACAAAAGCGGATGCTTTTTTGATGCTGTTGCATTTTAGACGCCAATATTGGCATATGTGCTCAGGACTTCATGGGCATGCTTCCCCCAAATTTGGAGAATATCCCTTCAGTAGAGTTGTTCAAAAATGTCTTAAGTACAACAACAACAACAAGCAGCACTCCATGTTCGCATTAACCGTGGCATTTAGCGACGTGGGTAAAAAGGCCATCGACCAATTAAAAAAGCGGTATAGCTAGTTGAACTTTTGTCGAGGATCTTGACATAGTGATCCAAATGATGTTTGGCGTTCACTATGCACCAAGAATTAGTTGTTAAAGTTGTTCAAAGGACATTTAATTCATCAATGCCTTATCACTTCTTAATAAAACCATAGAGATCTATCTATACCAACATTGCATCTAGGTTCCATCATAATTGAAATGATTTTCTCAAACAGCTTAACATGTTTGCACTTAATTTTACGCCAAGAATTAGGTAAATGTTAAAGTTTTTCGATTGACATTTAATTCGAAAAGCGCTTGTCCAATGTCAGTAAACTTTAAAGGTGTGTTATATGCTATCATTTTATCCAGACTCCATCATAATGAAAATCATTGTCAAATTGCTGCCATATTTTTACTTGGTTTGTACTTAGTTTATTGTGGTCCAAGAATTAGAAGCAATGATTTCTTCTTTCTGACATGATATTCTTCAAAATATTCAACAGTATATTTTACTTTATTTTAGTGTATCATAATGTTTACATGGATACTCTGTAAATGACAATGGACCATTCCAATTTCTCCATCCATCATATGATGACATAATCAACTACGTAAGGTGTAGGATGATGTCATAATCAATAACATTATTAAGTGCATCATGAACGTATAATTGCTGATGGGCTACAGGATTGTTGTACAAACTGTACGTCTTTACTATTTCATAAATATGCTGTTTAATATTTTGAAACTAATTTGACTGGGCACTGTTGCTGCCATTGGCAGCAACAGCACCCGGTCAAATTAGTTTCAAAATATTCAACAGCATACCTATATAGTTTTCTGAAAATTAATAGTCAAGGAGTTCAGGGATCGATCAATCTCAACACGGGTGAAGTTTAGGGAGAGATGGGCGGGGCATAGCTAAAACTGGATGCCTCAGTTAACACCAGGTAAGAAGTCATTGGGAGATGATAGAAAAAGGGAACTGACAAATGCCTGCTCATAATTCTGTACTTTAACCATTTGTCAAAATTGTTGACATACTTTCTTATTGAGTGTTAATTTAGGCCTAGAGAATACTATTTTTGAGAATTTACCACTAGAATGACTGGCTCGGTTAGTGAGTTTGGTTTACAGTGGAATACATTAAAATGCATACGTCTGAAGATATGTGACTGTCACTGGTCCTTTATTATTTAACAATAATGTCTAATATAAATTTAGTCAAGAAAATAAAAATCTGCTTATTGAATGTCAATACACAAGCCAAGATAAGAGTATTTTTGAAAATTTACCACTGGAATTGACTGGCGAAGTTATTGAGTCTAATTCCATTGGTAAAATTTAAAAAATAGGATTCTCTTTCCCTTGCCGACGCCTTTTTCGACCGGTTTCGTCCTGAAAGGGTTAAAGTTGTCAGATACCTCGGCCATTACTAATGGGATAGTGATAACAGTGTTTGTATGCCAATGGAAGAATCCAGTTTTAGCTTTGCCTCGCCCATCTCTAGAGCTCCACCCATGCTTCGCCCGTGTTGGGATTGATCGTTCCTGAGCCTCCAGATTACTAATTTACTATACAGGTAAGCTGTTGTATATTTTGAAACTAATATATCTGGCTGCCTATGGCTGCAATAGCGCCGGGTTAAATTAGTTTCAAAATATTCAACAGCATGTTTATTAAATAGTAAGACATACAATTCATACAACAGCGCGTAGTCCGTCATCAATTAAGCGTTTGTTATAAACTTAGCTACGTCATTCATGGCGTAATTGATTATGACATCGTCCTACATGTCACATAGTTGATTATGATGTGCGATAGACTGAGAAAGTGAAATCCTCCATTCATCTGATGTCTAACCATATCAGTCATGTACACATGCATGTCCATTGTTGTAGATGGATGTTGTGACTCTGTCATCAAGTTGTGACTCTGTCATCAAGTTGTGACTGTCATCAAGCTGTGACTCTGTCATCAGGCTGTGACTCTGTCATCAAGTTGTGACTGTCATCAAGCTGTGACTCTGTCATCAAGCTGTGACTCTGTCATCAAGCTGTGACTCTGTCATCAAACTGTGACTCTGTCATCAGGTTGTGACTCTGTCATCAAACTGTGACTCTGTCATCAAGTTGTGACTCTGTCATCAAGCTGTGACTGTCATCAAGCTTTGACTCTGTCATCAAGCTGTGACTGTCATCAAGCTGTGACGCTGTCATCAATCTGTGACTCTGTCATCAAGCTGTGACTGTCATCAAGTTTATTTGTATGTAGCCATATTTGAAGCCAAGTTTACTCCATTGATAGATTATGTATAATACTTATAAATTCTTAAATAAAAAAATAAATAATAATAAATATATATATATACACCTGTGCAAAAGTTAAGCACCACCCTATTTTTACGCACATGCGAGGGTATATTCATGTGCTATGAAGAAAGCAATAGCATAAACATTTATGTACCCATCCATCTTAGTGCAAGAGGTAATAATGCAACTAGAGGAATGCTGATTATGATGGTGGGGAAACACTGTATGTTTTTGTTGGAACTTGAAAACGAGGCCCGAATATGGTTACGTTGACACAACTGACAACTATTGCCCTACAGTTGACACACGTGGCTAGATTGTCATTAATGGTGTCTGAAAACGAAGTTTAACATCTGTGCACGAGTTTGAGACTGTCATTATTAATACCGGGTATATCCACCTTGTGCCTGGATGATGGCCTGGACACGACGTCTCATGCTGGTCACCAACCGACTGATACGCCATTGTGGTATTCGTTGCCATTCAAGATGGAGTGCGTCTGTTAATTCCTGTAGGTTCTGCACAGGAGGATCCCATCTCACCATGTTTCCCAGAATGTCCCAGATATGCTCAATAGGGTTCATGTCAGGGCTCCTTGCTGGCCATGGTAGGGTTTCGATGGTATTCTGGCGGAGGTATTCATGCACAGCTCTAGCACGATGTGGTCGGGCGTTGTCATCCATGAATATAGGGTGGGTTCCAGGTGCATGATTTACAAAATGAGGGACCATAACTCTATCCAGTATGGAATCTTGATATCTTTGTCCATTTAGTGTTCCAGGTACAGTCAACAGATCCAGCTTACAATCAAATGAGATGCACCCCCATATCATAACGGAACCTCCACCAAATGGAACTTCTTCCATGATGTTACGTTGGTCGTACGCCGTGCGTCTGGACCTCCATACACGAGTTCGACCATCTGTGGCATGAAGCAGGAACCGACTTTCATCGGACCAGTGTACCCGTCTCCAGGATCTCATGTTCCAGTGTCTCCTTTCGTTGCACCACCTCAGACGCTCCTCTTTGTGGTGTGCAGTGAGGAGAGGATGTCTGGCAGGTCTCCTAGCTTTCATGCCAGCAGCATACAGTCTCCTTTTGACGGTAGACATTGACACTCTATTGCGCGTTTCCCATTGCTGGCTGAGCACTCTGCTGTTGGTGAATGGAGATCTCCTAACAAGGCGTACTAGGGCTCGATCATCACGGGCAGTAGTCTTCTTCGGTCTTCCAGATCTAGGCCTGTCCTTCACCTCGTTAGTTTGCCCATGTTTTGCAATCAAACGACTGATTACAGTATGGTTAATGTTCAGCTGTCTGCCAATCTCTCTGCATGACATACCAGTGGTATGCATGCCTATGATTTGCCATTTCACACGATCACTTAACCATCGTCTTGCCATAGCGGTTCACAATCAAGAGCTAATTCTCTCTGTACAAATAAACCACGGTCATGAACACAAAATTCCTAATCTTGTCGCCTAAATCTGTATGTAATGTTCTACACCTCAAACTGGACTTTTACATAACTGAACACGTGTGCTGTTTCCCGCCACGCACGGACATCAAGCGGCGTGAAGTCATGCATGCATGTGCATTTCGTACTTGGAATTATGTCAGCTAACGCGGGGACAAAATGTATGGCAGCCTAGTTGTACCATCATGTTTCTACGTTCTATTGTTTTTGCTGGTGCTTAACTTTTGCACAGGTGTATATATATATATATATATATATATATATATATATATATATATATTAAAACAATGAATATTTTGTTTTTCAGCTATCTCCATGCAAAGTGCATAATACATCGAGATCTCAAATCAAACAGTATCCTTGTAATAATAATAATAGTAATAATAATAATAATAATAATAACTATATTGCTTGGTCAATGACGTCATTACAAATCCTCACATTCACCACTTTGACCTCTTGATCACCCACCTAACCCCTGCGGTGGATCCAAATGTAGATGTTCTCTTGCAATCCGCAATCATATGTGTAACTCACCGACTTTGGTTGAATTCCACCCACCAGTTTCGGAGTTTTTGACTCCTGCACCCCCTGGGGTTGTAGCCAAGCATAAATGGTGTCATGCAATCTGCAATTATATAGGTAATCCCCATACTAAATTTGTTTGAATTCCACACAACGGTTTTGTGACAACAGTTTGGGAGGATCCATCATAACTGATGACATTTTTTAGGATATTCGATCTTTGGACCCCATTGGGGATGAAGCCAAATGTAAATGTCATCACGTATTCCACAATTATATGGGTAATCCACATCCACATACCAAATCTGGTTGAATTCCACACAACGGTCGGGTGGGGGGGGGGGGGGTTGTGAGATTGTGTTTGGACAGTTTTTAGGATATTTGACCTTTGGCCCCCGCCCCCATACCCTCTTCTTCCAAAATCATGAGAAGGCTTCTTAACATGCTTAAGAAAGGGTAAATTACTCATCAGTATATGTATGTACATGCAGCGGGTGGCTGTTTCAAGTTAAAACTATGTACAGTTTTCCACTATTTCTTTACATGAAGACCCGATGATCAGCTGGTAATCTGTACAGCATGATCTTAAAGCTTTCAAATGTGTTAGCTGTTGCTGCTTTCATGTCAGCAAATTCCCCTGATTTATTGTTCTCGGGGGGAAAATGAGAACTTGTAACAGTCATTGGTGGTATGGATATGACGTAGTTTGTGGGATCCTCTGGTGCGCATGTCACCAGTATGAAAAAAAGTCCTGACTGATTGTGACACCAAGGTACTAGGGCTGTGCGGTTATTCAGATTTTGAACCGTCTCCGGATTTTTAAGCATGACTTCGAAAACCGGCGACAATTTGACAACCGTACAACCGTGTATGTTTAAAAATCCGGTTTTATAATTATTTTTTTACGAATATGTCATAATATATAAACGTGATTATATAAATTTGCTTTAATTTTATCTATTTGCGAAATAAAATCTGAAATAAAACCATACCTACGCAGTATCGTAACAGGAGAATGTTGCTAGATCGTATTGCTACATACGTTCGAAATTATAATCTGCTTGCGTTTTATTAAATTCTATAATACACGCTAGAAAGCGTATCATAAGCGATCTAGTGTTTCTGATATCTATGTCTATTATGAATTCTGAACGCGCATCCGGGACTAAACCCGGGATGTGATCTAACCTGCCAAAGTAAGTTGAGATCGAATTTGTCTAATCGCTCGGGCGATCAAGAGTAATTTCTCGTGAATGTTCAGGAGCTGGCTTGATGTATGTTGGACGATATAATTAACACTCGACGCAGGTCGATATACATTATTAGTGCCGGAAAACAACTTTTACAGCTTACAACTGCTACAGTTTTAAACCAAGTCCTTCCAAATCGCGCTTATAATCTATAATAAAATACGTATGAATTCCTTTTTTGCGGAAACTGTATGCTAGTTCTACTCCATGAACCGCTTGAATTGGCCACTAAAAGCCACAGTAAATTTGGCAATGTATCTCTCTACGCATTATCCTAAAGGGGGGTATACGAATTGCTAATTGTCTAGGAATCTAATATATGACAGATTGTGTAAGAACTTGAAATGACATATCGCAATGAATTTAAAAGCACAAAATCTAATGTTTTAAAGCAATTTAACTAATGATTTCACTATATCCTCTAAAATTGCATCGGATACTATACACGTAGCTACAGATTTAAGTCTACCACT
Source organism: Chaetoderma sp. LZ-2023a (assembly GCA_034401795.1). Lineage (NCBI taxonomy): Eukaryota > Metazoa > Mollusca > Caudofoveata > Chaetodermatida > Chaetodermatidae > Chaetoderma > Chaetoderma sp. LZ-2023a. The sequence goes on from CM067371.1 coordinate 124,122,808, forward strand.
AAAAACGTTCTATTTTCGTGGTATTGCGAATTCTTTTTTTTTCATGAAAACTGAAAATATTTTCAGCTAATAAACCGGATATCCGGTTAAAACCGGATTTATGGCCAACACCGTCACCGCCTGTGTTCTTACCAAAACCGCAGGTACTTGTTGCTTTTCTCTTTTTTGAGTATGTGTCCATGTAGTTGGTTTTCGAAGATGGTTTTGCGACGGCGGTTAGTTAGGTACTGGATAGTACATTTGTTAAGATTAAATGCTATTTGCCAGTCTGTTTCCCAATGTTCCAGATCTGAATGATCTTGTTGTAACATAAGTGAATCTGCTGGTTTGGTGATGGTCTGAAAAGGTAATGAATCATCTGCGAATAAGCGGACTTGGGACTGTGTTACTTCCAGCATGTCATTTATGAATGTGAGGAATAGGAGCGGACCAAGTACTCTTCCCGGAGATGACATCGGCAGTATTGGATTGCCTATTCTCTAGAATGACACTGCGTTCGATCTGTTAGGAAGTCTATTCCATTTGCAGGTGGTTCCTCTTATGCAATAGTAGTCGAGTTTATACATCAGTCCTTGGTGAGGCACTTTATGGAAAGCCTTTTTGTCTAACAGGAAGGCATCAACCTGTTGTCCTTTAGAGAGACTGGTATCTATCGGGTTGATGGTGATTATGAGCCAAGTCTCACAGGATCGTCTCGAACGGAAGCCATGTTGTTGGTTGGCTAGGATTTTGTGTTGATGGAAGAGGGCCATGATGGTGCTGTAAATAATGTGCTAATAATTGATGTTATACATGGATGCCGGATATCAGTCTCCCTTCTTAAAGATTGAAATCATGTTGGCTTTTCCCCAAGCATTTGGTATCGTACCACTGTCTAAAGAATTAGCATATTCTTTGAGTACCCTGGCTGGGATGTTGTCTGACCCTTTAGCCTTATGTGGTTTAAGTCCAGTCAGGAGTTTATGGACACCCTTCAGGCTGGCAGTTATCGTTGGCAGTTATACGGACTAGTGCCTTTGTTAGGTATGTTGTTTTGGTCCTCTTGAGTGTAGGCAGAGTGGAATTGATTTTCAATATCTATGCCTTCGTGGAGAATTACAATGCGAAGCCATCTTGATGTTTGAGTGCCACTCCACTTGAATTTTTACCCTTTAGATAAGACGAGAATTTTTTTTATCCTGCCTGATGTCACTGCAGATAATGTCATTGAAGTAAGCATCATGAGACTTTCTTGGGAGATACTTTCATGGGGGCAGAGACAAACGTAAATATGGTCACACAATCCGAAATTGTATGGGTAACCTACATACCAAATTTGGTTGAAATCCATAAAATGGTTTTGGAGGAGATAGGCTGACAGAGTTTTTAGAATATTTGACCTTTTGACCGTGCCCCTGTCCCCTAGGAAGCGGAGCTAAATCTAAATGTTGTCTTGGAACGCGCAATCATATGGATAATCCACATACCAAATCTGGTTGAATTCCATCTGGCGGTTTGGGAGGAGATAGCATAACGGACAGACAGATGGACAGAGGCAATTTTCAAAACATGGATAATAACAGTTGATGGCATACCTAACGCTTTCACCAACTTTGACATTCTGTTCCCAACACCCATCCTACCTCCACCCCACCCCGGAGCCTAATGTAAAGATTTTATCGCAATCCGCAATCGTACACGTAACTTGCAGATCAAATTTGGTTGAATTCCGCCAACTTTGAGTCAGCCGCCACCTCCACCCTCTGCCAATCCACAACCAGAGCGGGTGGGGGTTTGTGAATGGGGTGGGGGGTGCGTAGCCTAATGTAAATATCACCTTGCAGTCCGCAATAACATGAATAATTGACATAGCAAATTTGATTGAATTTCACCAAATGGTTTTGGAGGAGATAGCCGGACTGACAGACGGGTAGGGGCTATTGCAATATCCCCTCCATTTTTTTCAAAATGTGTGGGGATAATAAGTTTAAGAACACTTAAAGACACTTAATGTAGAAAGTGTTTTCACAATATTAAGTTGTTTCTTTGAACGCGGGTTTCTGTAATGTTTGAAAGAATTGACTCAAATCAGGAATATATAGTATGTGAAATAGATCAATTATAATAACTTTCGGGTCAAATTTGAATTGCATTTGGAAAACCCTTACGAAGCAGAGGCATAGTGACTTATAATTCCTGTTAATAGGACCTTGTTATGTCTTTCTTTCAGCTTATAATGATAACCACTTAATATATGCTTCTAGACATAGAGGTTGGGTTGAGGTCCTAGTGGCGTGTTAGGAAAGCACAATAAGACATTGGGAGGGTTAGGGGTATGTTAGAGGTGCACAATTTTTCAATATTTTACACCATCACAAGTCTATAAATATAGCACAATTTCTTTACGATGTTGAGGCTAGAAAATCGTAAAATCATGAGGAATTTAATGCGCCAGGTTGAATATTTTGAAATTACTTCATCTGGGAGCTGTTGCTGCCTAAGGTAAAGTAATTTCAAAATACTAAACAAACAGTTTGATACTGGTTCTCATTCGCACTGTTGCCTATATGTGTTTGTGACCAGATCAATGCCGCCTCCAATATTGAGATATACGATATATCTTGATTATTACGCTCTATATATTGTGATATTGTCCAGGACAATATCGTGAGTCATTAGGGTAATGTATCTAATATATCATCCATCCATTAATTTTGTGAATGGCAGATGGGAAATATTCACCTCTAGTTTTAAAAAGTATTGTGTTCTCGCCTCCTTTAGCTGATATAATGAAATCCAATAGTTCTTAACCATCCAAAGATATCTTTTTAACGGATGATTTGACGGTAAAAATAGGTGATTTCGGCCTGGCTACGGTCAAGACAAGATGGAGCGGTTCATATCAATTTCAGCAACCCACTGGGTCTATACTCTGGATGGTAAGATTTAAATTATGATACATTTTTCATAGAAAAAAATATAATTATATAGCTATTCTGCGGATTAACTAGCTGGTGTTCTCAATGACAAGTGTTACCTCGCTATTGTTAGCTTGTTTGTCATAGCTTTTTGTGTTGTGATTACTACTCTGTACTGTTAAAATGTGAGGTTTCAAAATATTGTATTCTGCTCAGATTTTCCTTGATTTTTTGATTTAAAAAATAATTAGATCGTAAAAATCACGCTTTTTAAAATCAGAAGATTGTGCCAGCTTAGTTCCCGCCCGAGTGACATAAATGTTATTCAGCTGCATTTTTCAAATTTTTATTTCTGTTTCTACAGGTGGTTATAGTTTGACTATTATATAAAGTTATCATTCCACAGCATTTGTTCGTTCCCTGGAGTGGTTCTTTCCTTTAAATGTGTTTGATTTCTGCTTGTATTCAGGCTGCTGAGGTGATACGCATGAATGAACAGAACCCATACACATTCCAGTCTGATGTGTATGCATTTGGCATTGTAGTTTATGAACTGATCACCGGACAACTACCATATGCCAATATCAGCAACAAAGATCAGGTCAGCAAATAACTATCAGGATAAGGACACAGTAATCTAGTTACATACAGGGCAAGCAAATATGGCTAGCCAACAGGCCCGACACTATCGAGGAGTGCACTACTAGCTATGTCCCGCCCGCTTATAGCTAAGCCCTGCCCACTTTGTAGATGCTTTTGAATCGATTTTTTTAACTCGGAACCATGAAATCATAATTTCATGGTAACTATATATTGTACGCATATACATATACTATTAAATGTAAGCTGTTGAATATTTTGAAACTAACTTGACTGGGAGATCTTGCTGCCATAGGCAACAACAGGTCCCAGTAAAATAAGATGCAATGCGGATGTCGGATCGTTGCCCCTTTCATGTCAAACCAGTTCATTTAATGGACCTTTCCAGTTTATCCATCCATCATATGATGCCATAATCAAATATGTGATGTGTATGATGATGTCATAATCATTGATGTAGATAAGTGTCACAAATGCATACTTTACAGTATACTATATAATAAACATGCTGTTGAATATTTTGAAACTATTTTGACTGGGCGCTGTTGCTGCCATAGGCAGTAACAGCACCCAGTCAAATTAGGTTACAAATATTCAACAGCTTAACTGTATAGTTTTCTGGAAAGTGATAATCGGCGATCAATCCCAACACGAGCAAGGTGTGAGTTGAGCATAACTAGATATGGGCAGGGCATAGCTAAAACTAGATAGGTCCATTGTGAAGGCAGCTAACAAGTGACATTTTAACTATGATGTCGGATACTCGACAGATCAGATCCGTCCATTAGAACCTGATCCGTCTATTAGAACCTTGCCAGGGCTAGTTCTATCATGTCTATTTTTCGATTGACCAGACGGGTGGCTAGTAATAATTTCTATCATATATCTGATGGGGATATTAAATACTGGAGACCTTCTACAGTAAACAATGTGAAGTAATGTAGAATATATGTATGCGGTTTAATACTGCTGTAGTTGCTGAGAGTGGTTTGGGTTGGCTGGGTGTGTGCAATATGCAGGGGCCCCACAGACATTAATCTAGGTAAGCTGTAGCTTACAGCAACACTTATCAATATGATTCACATGGCGACTGTAATTAGCCAGGCACACACTATCTACCATATTTCGCTTAATTGAATCCTAGGCTTCTATTAGGACAAGAGGTGTTCAATTTCCAACCCAACATCTCTGAGAAAGGGGGTGGGCTTATATTAGAGTTTTCCCAAAAAAGTTCTAAAACTGATACCACGGAAATTCAACGCATTTTCTCCCGTAAAAATTCCCACCGCCTACGCCTATGTTTAATGTATACCTCAAAACATCACCGGGGAAGTGAAATTATTTCAATTGAGCGCCTAAATATTGTGTATCCTTTAATAAAGGTCGTTTATTACATCAAAATTAATCTACTATTTGATATAAAATGGCGTCGCGAAAAAAATACAAATCACGTGATTCGCCTCCAATTGAAGAGTTTATTTTAGAGCGAGTACGCGGATATAAATTTTCTGGAATCGGGGACTTGGAACTCGGGAATTTCTATATATTATCATTGCGCGATAGGAACTGAATAACGGGTACCCGTTTGATAAACTCCCGTTAACATATAATATCTCTCGAGAACATGCCGCCTCCCATTGCAAAAGAGCCGTTGGCTCGCCAACTTAAGAAATCGTCTATATTGTCGTTCGTAATAATTCATTTTGGATCATTTAATGTTGATCGGCGTTACAAAATTGGGGCGCAATACTGCTTGTATGGTACATAAATTTGATCTTGAAATATATTTATAAGGAAGGTATTTAATCACGCCAAGACTGTTTTGCGCACATTTTGACTACAAAAGTGTGGAATAAACTTTATATCTTGAACATACGTGGCCTACTATTAGTATTAATCTAATAGGTGGTCGAGGTTTACAAATCCGAGGCCTGTATTGGCTTCTAGAGGGGATGGAAATGTATCAGGGCAGAGATCGGTGTGAAGTAGACACACCCTGTGACACGATTGTTATTATTATACACACTATTCTTACAAATTTGCTCTTAAAAAAATTTTATCATACAATCTGCTGAGTTAGGGGTGGGCTTCTAATACAGAGTTTTGCCGTTTTGAAACTGCTAAGAAGTCATTGGAGCTCATATGTTAAAGTTAGAGGGTGGGCTTCTATTAGAGCATGGGCTTCAAATAGACGTTATACGGTAGGATGCTTAGTGACCAGTAACTTCTGCTATCCTTAATTTTATTGCGACTGTCTTATATTCAAATACAGTACAGCTCAGAAATAACTAAAAATGTTTCTGAAACAAAATAAAACGTACTGTTGAATATTTTGAACATAATTGGATTGGAAGACATCGCTGCCTTAACATTACTGTTCTTCCAATCCAGTTATGTTCAAAATATTGAGCTGAACATTTCTTAAATCGTGTTCAAAATTGTAATAACAAACATGTTTCTGTTTTTGTTTTGGAAACATGTTAAATTATGTATTAGCTGTACTGTACCACCTTGTCTGCACTTCCTAAAACCGAATGCGTCTTTTAAACCCGTAATATTCAAATTTGTTCAAGAAAATTTAAATCTTCTCCGAAAATGTCCATTTGCAGACCAAGAAAAGACTATTTTTTTAAGCCAGTCATTCTAGTGGTATATTTAAAAGAATAGTCTTCTCTTGGTCTGCAAATGGACGCTTCTGAAGAGCACTGCAGAAGCTGTTTTTGGCTGATATGAGTGTTAAAGGGTTAGTACGGAGAAAACCAGGTAAGTGTCTTTGGAAATGACCATTGGTTAAGTATAGAAAATAATCCATTTAAAGATGCCCTTGTGATTAAAATAGGGTCAGCCATGGAGTTAAGATTTATAATGTGTTTGTGTACACGCATACAGTGCACATGATCTTCAATTTTCAGAGCTAAGCCAAGTTCAACATTTGCTTTAAAACTAAATATTCCAAATATGAGTGATTTGTTAAGTATTTCCTAATATTTATCTTCACCTGTTAAGCAGAAGTTAAGACATAGTTATCTCTTCAGATGTTGACTGCATCAATGTTAAGTTTTACACTTAGGAAGTTTGACTTATATTTCAGGATTGATTAAGAACAGTAAGTCAAAGGTCACGGTCTTTGACCTCTGATCTTTATCAGCAATGAGGAGGACATGGTCAAGGTCATTGAGCTCTGATGGGGTTTTTTTTTTTATCAATGAGGAGGACAAGGTCAAAGGTCAAGTTCACTGACCTCTGATGTTTTTCATCAATGAGGTCAAGGTCAAAGGTCAAGTTCACTGATCTTTATCAGCAGTGAGGAAGACAAGGTCACGGTCATTGAGCTGTGATGCCTATCAGCAATGATGAGAAGAAAGTCAAAGGTCAAGGTCATGCGATGTTTATCAGCAATGAGGAGGACAGGCGATACATTTATTTGTGTTTATTTGCTTTATTTTATGCAGACTATAACTGGAGTGGATTCTATTTTTCATGATGCTAACAATTGGTTTTAGTCACACTTGGATGCAATTTCCTTTTTAGCATTGTTGTATTATTAAAAGATATCTTATTGTTTTAATTCTCTGATTTATCATGCTGCAGATTCTGTTTATGGTTGGTAAAGGGTATCTCAAGCCGGATCTGAGCAAAGCTCGTACAGACACACCCAAGGCTTTGAAACGAATTATGCAGGAGTGTTGCAAGTACGATCGTAATGACCGACCACTTTTTCAAGAGGTACATTATTGTGATAATTTCCTAACTCAAGCATTTCTTGACAGAATTTCTAGGACAATTAAAATATATTCTACAGTACAGCTCAGAAATAGCTTAACATGTTTCCGAAACAAAACCAGGCTTGTCCATTTTTTGCGTAACCCATTTTAAGTTCGCGCAAAGGTTACACAAACATTTCTGACACAACCCATTTTCGGTTCCCGCAGGTGGTTTCATGTTGTACATAAATGGCCAAACAATGTATCTTGGATTTGACTATGTTTTTAAAGCAGATTTTTGTCAATTCATTGACAGTAGATCTGTGCACTCTGACAGCTTATATTCTAAATGAAATATTTTTTTTGTTTTCGCAGATTTTGGCGTCACTCGAGTCACTAGCACGTTCAATGCCCAAGTTTAATCGTAGTTTATCAGAACCTGTGTTAAATCGTCACCTACAACCTGAAGACTTTGATATTTTACATATGTGTGCATCTCCTAAGACACCTATCAATAGCCAATTTGGTGGATTTAGCTTCTTCTCGCCTGGTGCAATTCTATAGCAGAGTAGCGTGTATATAACATATTTATATATTATTGTGAATGATGCCATGTCTTTTGCTGGTTTATTAGCAGTAGAACTTTACAATGAGTAGATTATGCAAGTAAGGGCACGCATGCACTCACGCACGCGCGCGCACACACACACACACACACACACACACACACACACACACACACACGCACGCACGCACACCTATTTAATAGGGTTGGGAATTGGTACTATTTTTGTAATCAATGATTGGTTTTATATACTAAGCGATGATCAATTAATGATTGATCATAACAGGTTCTCATTTTTTACCCATTTTAAATGCAGTAATTATAGCAAGTTCAAGGATAATTACCCCTTTCAAACCAAGTCGCTTAATAATTTAAAAAAATAATCTATTGAATATTTTGAAACTAATTTGACTGGACGCTGTTGCTGTCTTAGGCAGCAACAGTTCCAGTCAAATAAGTTTCAAAATATTCAACATGTTATTGGTATGGTTGCTTTGAAATTAACGTACTATTTCAGTGCTGGAAGAATTAATGTCTTAGACTAAGGAGTAATACTATATAGTTGTAACAATTAAATTTAAATTCCTTTCCAAAAAGTATTCGTTTTCTAGCTTGATCAGTTAAAATATATTAATAAAGTCAATTTATAAACAACCAAAATCGATTTCTGAAATCATGATCGATCTGTTGGTTGAACATGCAAGCCAATCAATCATCGATCAAATCAATTAATTGGAACAACACTACTATTTAATATACTTAATCATCTTACTACTCCATTATCTGCTTGTATTACCCATTTCAGAATTTTAACTCATTTCTGCAAGCTACCAGACAATAATTTCGATAGGCTATAATTCTGGACCTGCTGAATATTTTGAAAACAATTTGACTGAAAGACGTTGGTCGCTTAGCCACCAACAACTTTCAGTCAAATTATTTTCAAAATTGTCAGCAGGTCTTGAGTTAAATCCCATGGAAAATGTAGTATGCAGAAATTCAGCAGGCAGCCAGTTGACAATAAATATTATCTATATATGGGGATGGTGTGGGGTGGGTGTTGATCTGCTTTCACTTCTGTCCATGCAGATCTTTGGTTATTTGCCGATAACGTAACGTCTACTTAAGGTATGTTGCCATTTATTGATTGATTAAAATCAAATTTGGCAGACGTTCCTTTGGACAATATCTAGTTTGACTGCATATGAAGTGACCACACCCACAAATAGCAAAATAGCAGAGTTATTGCCCTTGCTATATTTTAAAAGTATTTAAGCCTATAGGGAAAATATGTTTGTGTCACGTCCATTTTTATACCAAAGAATTTGGTGGTGTTTTATGTAATGGCGCCGTCCGTCCGGGCAGGCGTGCGAGTGGTAGAGTAGTTTCCGGATGATAACTCCATTACCGTCTGTCGGATCGCTTTGAAACTTCATAAAGGTGGTTGGACTAGGTCTTGGGAAGAAACCTATCGAACATGACACTGTTCCGAAATCCAAGATGGCTGGCAGCCACTGGCGGCTATCTTGAAAATTGATTTCCGGATGATTGTTACCGTTTATCGGATCGCTTTGAAACTTCATAGGGTGGTTGGACTAGGTCTGGGGAAGAAACCTATCGAAATTCATAATGATCTGATGTCCAAGATGGCCGCCAGTCACCGGCGGCCATCTTGAAAATTAGTTTCCAGATGATAACTCCTTAGCCGTTTATCGGATCGCTTTGAAACTTCATAGGGTAGTTGAACTAGCTCTGAGGAAGATACCTCTCGAAAGCGATGATGATTCCTGGCTGGCGACCATCTTGAAAAATGGTTTCCAGATGATAACTCCATTACCGTTTATCAGATCACGTTGAAACTTCATAGACTTGGTGGACTAGGTCTGGAGAAGAAACTTATCGAAATTAATGATGATCCTGAATTAATTCAGTCAAATATATATATATTTGCAATATGAATATGAAGCGGTCACGACTTGAAACACGGGTGATAACTGTGCTTCTTTAAAGATTTTTTAGCTCACCTGACCCGAAGGGCCCAAGTAAGCTTATGCCGTGGCGACCATCCGTCATCTGTCCGTCTTTCCATTAACCTTTACTTTAAAACACTATTCTTCATTAACCGCTCAGGTGATTTCAACCAAATTTTGCTGGAAGTATGCTCCAGAACATTCATTCAAAATTTTGATTCATCAATGTTTTGGGTGAAAATCAGAGATTTTATGAAAAATGTGCTGGAAATTGTCAAATTGCTTCTCCATACCATCTTGAAAGGTTTTAACCAAATTATGCTGTAAAGATACTATGGCCATAGGCTCTAGAGCATCCATTCAGAATTTTCATTCATCAATTGTTTGCATGAAAATCTGAGATGTACCGGAAATTGTCAAATTGCTACCCCTCCTTAGCTGCTTGACATATTTCAACCAAGTTCCACTAATGGATTCTATGGTGATAGGCTCTAGAAATTTTATTCAGAATTTTGATTGATCAATTTTTTGTGTGAAAATCTTAGATTTTATGGAAAATTTACCAGAAATTGTCAAAATGCTGTTTTTCCTTAGTTGCTGCAAACAGATTAGGCTAGAGTGACCCATCAAGGTAGACTAGAATTTCTATTCAGAATTTTGATTGGTAAATTTTTTGGGTCGCCATCATTGGATTTTCTGAAAATTATCCATCATATCTATTTAAATGCAAATGGTTCAAATGCTAATGGTCCAGGTGAGCGTCACAGGCCCTTGGGCGTTTTGTTAAGTGTTGGCTCCTTATAGGGAAAATTACCTCTGGCACATTTCATCAATTGTTAATAGATTACAAGATTTGGCAGAAATGTGCCTGTAGTACACGTTAACCATTTGACAATAATGCCAGAGATGGATGCACCATTGATCAATGCTATTTTTTCCATTGGTCAATAATGTCAAGGATGCATGTATTCTTGCATTTCGTTATATAAATTTTTGACTGACCATTTCCCCTTTAGGGAAGGTAAGTTTTGGGACACTTAAACCATTGGTCAAAAGTGTTAAGGATGGCTGCCCCATTGGCCAATGGTACTTAACCAATTGGTCAATAGTGTCAAGTACACAAATATTTGTGCATTTCCCGCTTGAATTTTTTTCTTGTCATCTTTGCACCATTGTTAAATGGCATCTCTTGCTACACTTGAAACATTTGACAATCGTGTCAGGGATGGCAGCCCCATTCATTGATCAATGGAACTTGGCAAGGATGCAAATATTCTTGCATTTCCTTGTCCAAATATTTTACTGTGATGATTGTCCCATTTCCATTGGTCAGTGGCATCTGTTACGCTTGTCTCTTTGACAAATGATGCTTTTCCCACTGGTTAATAATTGTCCCATTGGTTAATAATATCAGTGACATTAGTGTTAAGGATGGTTGCATCATTGGTCAATAAAGATAATGACCATTGGTCTATGGCAACAGTCATGCTTGTCCGATTGACCAGTGGGCCTTGTGCATTAATTAATGTAAACATGTTTACAGTTCTCAGCCAGGTGGACCCTGTGGCCTTTGGGACATTTGTTAGAAATACACAGTTAATAAATATAGTTTTGCCTTCATTTCTCATGGGGTTCTAATTAAATTTTAATTTTAAATGTGCAAATAAATTATTATTATTATTATTATTAGTATTATTATTATTATTATTATTAAATATTAGTATTTAATATTATTATTATTGCAAGCTAGAGACATGGCATCATCCACAAATTATCTGTACATAAAATTTATCATGGGAGAATGAAAGTTGAGAGAATGCTGATTGAATGAATTGGTAGCAAATTGATTTTTATATTAAAAGGGAATATATGTGCAATTGTTTACAAATTACGTGATACGGAGAGAAAGTGGCTTCGCTTATATCCTGGGAATGATAAACTGAGGGAACTTTCGCGAATATCACTGGCGGTCAGTACAGCTTGATAGAGAATTCATAACAATAATTAATAAAGACTATTAATCTTACTGAATTTACATCAATCAATGGAGGGATCCAATCTGTTACTCACATATCTGACGTATGCCACCTATTAGCTGACATCACAATCAAAGGATGTAAATCCATCGCAAAAGTGGCAAAGGCCTGACACTAAGGTTAGGATAGTTTTAGCTATGCCCCGCCCATCGCTAGCTAAGCTCCACCCATGCTTTGCCCGTATTTGAATCGATCGATCCATGCAGTCTCTGAATCTCAATTTCCAGAAAACTACAGGTAAGCTGTTGAGTACTTTGAAACTAATCTGACTGCCTATGGCAGCAACAGCGCACAGTCAAATTAGTTTCAAAATATTTAAGAGCATATTTATTAAATAGTAAAGACATACAATTTGTATAACCTGATGGATTATTAAGCGTTTGATAGACTAAATGGAGTCAATCATGACATAATTGATTATGATGTCGGCATACATGTTACATAGTTGATTAAATCATATGATTGATCGATAAATTGGACTCCTCCATTATATGTCTGTTGTCAATTTGCAATTTAATAAACATTCTGTTGAATATTTTGAAACTAATTTGCTGTGTTGCAGCCATAGCAAGATCTTCCAGTTAAATTAGTTTCTAAAGATTCAACAGCTTAGCTTGAAATAGGAATTCATGGTTCAAAGTGTTAAATCGATTCAAGTCAGCATACAAAATGCTCGGATCTTAGCTAGAAATGCGTGGGTCATAGCCAATGATGGGCCGTGCAAAACTAGAAATGGATCCCTCTATTTCAGCCTACCGTAGATACTTCTGAATGACATGATTATTTTGAAAATAAATTGAGTGAAAAAGTGTTAATGCTTAAACTAGAAACAATTTTCTTTCACATTATCTTCAAAATAGTTAGCAAGTTTCGTATTTGGCTTTCTTACAATCAGCTTTCATGGAATTCTGCATGAATTGTTAGCGTGTGAATTTTCTCTAATAATGGATAAAACTATTGAAACAGACTTTTTTTGTCAATTGAGGAGTCCAGTCTCTCAGTCAATCATATGATGTCATAATCATCTACGTCACATGTAGCCGACGTCATAATCAATTACATCATGAATGCTGCGCTTTAGTCTGTCTTAAATGCTTAATAGTATGTTTTTAGTATTTAATAAATATTCAACAGCTTACCTGTATAGTTTTCTGGAAATTGAGATTCAGAGTGCAGGGATTGATCGATCCCAATACTACGGGCGAAGTGTGGGTGCAGCTTAGCTAGAGATGGGCGGGGCATAGGTAAATCTGGATTCCTCCATTATAAGGTTAATCTTAAAATCTATTACAAGTGAGAGAAATAGAAAACTTGTAGATTATTTTTAAAGTAATTTTGCTGAAAGTTGTTTTCAAGATAGTCAGTCAGCAGTAGTAATTATCATCTTCGGCATACAGAATATGATAATTTACATCCAGAAATGTCAACTGTCCCGTTTATGATCTCAGTGGTACTATATATGTGCGTTAAATAACTGACCAGAGCCGTCGATGACTATCAAACTCTATAGAGATAACCGGCATTCGTATCAAATATTAATACATGAATGGAACGGTGTGCAAAACCAAGTCTTTCTCTATAATAAACAAATTATTATAAGATATTAAAATTATTAAATTTATTATTATAATAATTATTATTATTTATTACTCTGACTGTGAACTTTGAACTTTTTAGACTGCACTAGCAATTTATATGTTCTTGTTATTTGAACAAAAGTGTGCCATCAGCAATCCTTGAAGGGATATCCAGGTTTTTTGTGCCTTTAAGGATTACCATACGCGGCGGCAAGCTTTGTTGTTGTAATGTAGATATGTATATTTTGCTTAAGCTTTTCACATGAAATTTATAAGCAAGTGTGTGCGTGTGTACTAATTCACCTTTCCAGACTATCCATCTATCAATCTGACGTCACAATCAGCTGAGCGGCGTGTGGGATGATGTCATAATTATTACATCATAAATGATTCTATTTGGCCCGTTTTTAACTCTTAATAGTCTGACACATTGTATGAATTGTATGTCTCTACTATTTAATAAACATGTTGTTCAATATTTTGAAGCTAATTTGACTGGATGCTGTTGCTGCCATAGATAGCAACAGTGCCCGGTCAAATTAGTTCCAAAATATTCAATAGCTTACCTGTATAGTTTTCTGGAAATAGATAGTCATGGAGTTCAGTGATCAATCCATCCCGACACGAGTGAGGTGTGGGTGGAGCTTAGCTAGAGATGGGCGGGGCATAGCTAAAAATGGAAAGGTCCATTGATGCATTTTAACTGTGAAATGCAAATTTTCTATCTGGTTATGTGTCTGTATATAATGCCTGATAAACTGTATATTGACATGTGACGGATTGACAACAAATTATTATTTATTATTATTACTACATACTACAAGTGTGCTGATATTATTCTGTCCAGATCACGTGACTAGGGCACTGGTATTTGGTCACTAGATATATTATTTCGATTTATCCGCTCCCTTTACACACCAACATCAGACCTTTTTGAAATTTTAACTTGATGAACTAGCCAGTTATTCCAGTGCTAAGTTTTCAAAAATAGTCTTCTCTTGGCTTGCAAATGGACATTCTCTAGCTCAGCTGCCATTTTAATCCCGCTTGACCATTAATTGGCTAAATTGATTCAAGACGGCTAATCTGATAATCCAGCACCTTAACCCTTTAATGCTCCAGTTTGTTCAAATTTTTTTCTATTTTCTAATAAAAAATGTCTATTTGCAGACCAAGATAAGACTATTTTTGAAAATTTACCACTGGAATGGCTGGCTCGTTCATGTAGCCAGTCATTCCAGTGATAAATTTTTAAAAATGGTCTTCTCGTGGTCTGCAAATGGAGATTTTTCAAGACCACCGCAGAAGCCATTTTTGGCTGATATGAGAGCTAAAGGTTTAAATATTACAATTGTACAAGCCGTGAAAACCAGGTTGGTCAGTATGTAAAAAAATGTTCATATTTGCAACTTAAATTTTCCGCATTTCTGTCTCAAATCTTCGCACATCTTTGTCTTTGTAGCCCACTTTTTTACATTCTGACCAAACTGTTATTTTTTTTGGCAAAAATTTTCGCATTTCAAAAACCCCTAGATCTTTTTTAGAACAAATTTTGTATATTTCCTGCCAAAATCGTTGCAGTTCTGTCAATAATTTTCAAACTACTGCAAAATTTCACTCATTGGGCCTCTTGTTATTATTTATTATTATTGTTATTAACTGCTATTTATCTGGTGATCTCATTACGTGATCTAATAACAGTTGCATATCGGCACACCTTCACATGTGACAGCACAACAATATAATAATACTTTAAACTATCTTTAGTCTGCCACCTGAAGAGTGCTTCAAATTGATGCCTGCCTTGTGCTCCATAAGGAAAACTTCCCTGAAAACTTTCACGAAACATGTTTGGAGGTGACTAGCGAAAAACAAAGCATTGGTTTAATCTTTGACCTAATTGCACTTGAAACGTCGCATGCCACACAGGCATATATTACATCATAAGCATATTGCGCAAAGGATGCTGGGGGGGGAAAGCGCTCTGTTGAAACATTATCCTTCCGTATAGAATAGTTTTGTTAGAAATGGCTCTAACAGAACGACCTTTTGAAACTATTTTTTCCACCTTTTACGGAACAGAAGGCTGATACACTACAGTTCAGAAATAACTTGTCACAGAGAATTCCATGACAAATATACCGTAAGCCTTTTCATCATTAATTCCCACTTGTTTCAGAGGGCTTTAAATAGGAAACTGAATATTTTGAAAACATTTTGTCTGAAAACTAGTCAAATGTTTGTAATTATCTAACATAACTCTGCTTACTAACTTAGCCTGCCTGAATTTTATATTCTGACGTTCACCTTGGCGAGTGTCATAATAGGGAATCATGACATGAACTGTTTAACGAGCCAAAGTCGACTACTCTTTTAAATAGGATTATAATGTTGTACTCGAGCAATGGGTGAATCCGATCTGTCACTCAAGTTATGATGTCATAATAAATGATGTCACATGTGGGCTCATATCACAATCATAATTGACATTGAATACTCTGTCATGAAGCTGGAATTGTCCGCCACGTGTACGAATTGTATGTCTGATGTATATACTATTTAATAGACATTCTGTTGATAATTTTGAAACTAATTTAACTAGGAATAGCAGCAACTGCACCCAGTCAAATTAGTTTCAAAATATTCAATAGCTTACCTGTATGGTTACCTAGAAATTGAGATTCTGGGAATTGAGGGCTCAAAGTATATACAGTATATCGATCCCAACACACGCAAAGCATGGGAGGGCAAAGCTAGAAATGGGTGGCGCATAGCTAGAAATGGGCGGAGCACAGCTAGAAATATGCAGAGCGTAGCTAGAAATGGGTTCCTCTATTGCTTTTGTGTCATTATTTTCATGCGACAACAATGAAGTCTCGTCGATCAAAATTCCCACATGATATCTCTTCCGTCAAAATTCCTGCAGATTATTTGTTTTTCTGTGAGATAATTTTACTTTCAGCAAAATTCCAGCAAATAATATCTCTGTCAAAATTCCCATAAATAATGCAATCAGAATCTTCCATAAAAATCTTCCATAAAATTCCCAGAAATGACGTCTCTTCCATCAAAATTCTCACAGATGACATCTCTTCCATCAAAATTCACAGAAATGATATTTCCTTATTCAAAATTCTTACAGATGACGTCTCTTCCTTCAAAATTTCCCTAACTGATACTATTTATTTGAAAGCTGGGATTCATGAATTTGTATGCAATAGTGTTACATTTTTGACATTTTAACACTTTCCACTCTGATGTCAATATTCTCTTTTACTGCGTCTTCACATTTTTGTGACACTGTAAAGTTTCAGATATTCTGAATTTCCTCGGATATTCGAAATTTTTTGTTAGATTTTCCAGATTTTGATCACACTGAAAGTTGTAGAATCCTAGTGTATGGTCATGCCTATTCTTGTGTTAATATTTGAGCAAGATCGTACCAGTATTTTCTGAGATATGCATAAATCCATAATTTCATCCGATCTGGGTTCCTTTATCCAGGTCATTGACAATTTCTGGAAATCTTGCACGGCAGGTTCCTTCATTGTGTTAAAATTCGAGCAAAATTGGATCAGTGTTTTTTTTAGATACAGACAAGACACACAAGGTCGCAATACCCTCATCCTCTTACAGGGCGAGGCAACTTAGCCAGACATTCAAATGAAATTATTAGAAATCAGGAATGTGATTTTAGCTCAAATTCATCTGTGAATCAGAGTATTATGTGTAGTATGTAAAATCTGAATTGTTAATTTCATATTCAATCTGAAGCACTCTTTTAGCAATTATCAACAGCGCTTAAAACTTGTTTTCAAACTCTTCGTAATTCACTCAATAAAATGGAATAAATGCATCCAAACAAGTAACTTCATTTCTCTGTGTCTGTGTTACAGCCTTCGCTAAGCCAGCTCATGTCACAAATCATGGTGTTCACTGTTTAACTCCAAAACATGAACAACTAAACTAAACTATGCCAACACAACTCCATGGAAAGGATTACATAAGTAAATGGTCTGGTTTTCTGAGGCAATTAATAAATGTTTGCGTTGATCAGGTGATATAGCCTGTGGGAGAAATGCTATTTTTCTAGTGAACCTTGAATTTCCGTGGGTTAAACCTTTTTCGGTCGTGTCTAAATGAAGGGCCAAGTGAGCTTATGCCATGGCAGCCATCTGTCCGTCAAATCGCATCTTTATGCTTGGACCGAGTTCAACCAAATTGCCTGGAAGGATCCTTGGTGGTAGGCGCCAGAAAATCTATTCAGAATTTTGATTGGCCAATTGTTTGGGCTTCCATCTTCCATTTTCCAAAAAATTTCCACAAATTTAAAATGTTACTCCAAGATAAATGGCCGGATTTCAACGAAACTTTGGTAGACTGATTCTATGCTGGTAGGCTTCAACACGTCTAATGAGAATTTTGTTTGGTCAATATTTCCGGCGTCCATCTGGGATTTGCTTCACTTAAAAGCCTACTCATTAACTTATTGGCCGATTTCAAGCAAACTTGGTTGGGAGGACCCTAGAGTGGTATGCTTCAGAACTTGTATACTGAATTTTGATTAGCCTCTTCCGCGGCCATCTTGAATTTTCCTGAAAATGGTGGGGAAAAGTTTAAAATGCTACTCATTAACTGAATGTGCGATTTCAACCAGACTTGTCTCGTAAGCCCCTAGAGCTGTAGGCTTCAGAAATTATGTACAGAATTTTGATTGGTCAATTTTTTGGGTGAAAATCTGAGATTTTATGGAAAATTAACTGGAAATGGTCAAAATGCTCCTCTTCATTAATGACTTGTTAGATCTGAATTTAATTTGGCAGGAAGGACGCTATGTGGGTAGGCTTTAGAACTTGTATACAGTATTTTGATTGCTCAATGTTTTTGGTGAAAATCTTAGATTTTATGAAAAATTTGCCTGCTGGAAGGACCCTAGGGCGGTAGGCTTCAGAACTTGTGTACAGAATTTTTATTGGTCACTTTCTGGTGGCCATCTTGGATTTTCCAGAAATCCTTTAAAAAGCTTCTTTTCCTTAATCACTGGCCCGATCTCAACGCAACTTTGGTGGAATGATCCTATGGTGAGCGACTTTGAGAGTTCTAATGTCACTTTTGACTGGTAGATTTTTTTTGACAGGGATCTTGGATTTTGAAGACATTTTCCAGCCGAGTAAATTGCTACTAGCAACGATTAGATTTCAAGCAAACTCGAGTGGAAGGATCCTATGAAGATAATCTTCAGGAATTTCAGTTGGTTAATTTCTTTGGCGGTCATCTTGGATTTTTCGGAAATTATCCATGTCTATTTAAATGCAAATGGTTCAAAAGCTAATGGTCCAGGTGAGCATCACAGGCCCTTGGGCCTCTTGTTGATAAGTGTATTAATAGGCCTATATTTACTTTGTTTGAAGTCAAGCTTCATAGATCATTGGAAAGTCGAGCTTCATGGTTGCATTGCAAATGAATTTCTGGTTAAATATTGAACCCTATGGGAAAGGTTCATCTGTGGCACATTTCTTCATTTGTTAATGGATTAAAGCAGGATTGGGCTGAAATGTTCCTATTAATACACTAAGTATTCGACAAGTGTCATGGATGGCTGCCACATTGATCAATGATACTTTTCCCATTGGCCAATAATGTCAAGGACACGATCATTTTTAGCTTGTCAGTCAACTGAGCTATAGTAATCACTCCCCTTGCTGTGTCTCCTGCACTGCTGAAAGGATTGTGTCACTGTTGGTAAATATGATTAAGGGGCTGAGGGTCATGTAACTTTGTGGCTATGGCTATGTTAATTCAGCGTTTTGACAGCCATATTGGAATTGTTTATTT
Organism: Chaetoderma sp. LZ-2023a; assembly: GCA_034401795.1. Classification (NCBI taxonomy): domain Eukaryota; kingdom Metazoa; phylum Mollusca; class Caudofoveata; order Chaetodermatida; family Chaetodermatidae; genus Chaetoderma; species Chaetoderma sp. LZ-2023a. Next base: position 124,141,992 of record CM067371.1, read on the forward strand.
GATGGATTTTGAAGTCAAAATTGGTTTTATGTAGGTTTATGGGTATGGCGATGTCAAATTCTGCACATTTCCTTTTGTCAGATATACATGCTGGCGGGTATCTTGGATTATTTGGCCGCCAATGCTCCTATAGAAAAAGAATAGAACAATTCAAATGTCTTCTGAACAAGCACTGGGCCGATTTGAATTATATTTGGGAGGATGCTTCCTTAGGGCATAGCAATCTAAGTTTGTTAAAAAGAGCCGAGTGTCAGATTTGGCTGATGGCCATATGATTTTGCGCTATTTTTAGAAACCCATTAAAAAATCTCCAAGATCATTTGGCAGATTGATGTGAAATTTGAGAAACTTCATCTACGGCAATAGCTGAAGCAAGTTTGTTCAAGAGAAACTAATTGGTCGATTTGCTATTTACTATGTTTAGAAACATGTTTAAAGATCTCTTATTATTATTATTATTATTATTATTATTATTATTATTATTCCAATTCGGGAAAGAAATTCACTTAAGCAACCTAAGTATACAGTCTCGGTTTAGGGAGCTGCGCATCAAGGCCCTTGGACCTCTTCTTTATTTCTAGTTTCCGGTAGAATTTCTTCCTCTTCCAGTTTGTGTTTTTTAGGTATTACTTCCGGTTTCAGTCTTTTCTTTGAGATGCCCTACATAGAACTCAGACAAACATTGCAAGTGAAGATGACTTGTCTAGAGGATCGTTAGACGTGATATATCACAGGATACCAAACTCAACTCCATTCTCAAGTCATAGAGCGAGGCAAAGCAGGTAGCCCATGACCGCAGCAAATGGATTGTCATATATTCCAGAGGAAATGTAGAATACTAAGTCAATTTAAAGCAAGTCAATATCATAAACGAGAGAGTTTGTGAAATGAAATCTTTATTTATGGAGTTTTTAGTATATCACATACATGTATATATGGTTGCATGAGAAGCTATGTACATAATTTCATGGATAGAAATGTACACATATGTATATATTTACATTAATCTTTTTAGTATGTATGTCGGCAATCTGTATCTGTATGTGGAAATCCAGCCTCGGTGGGCTCACCGCTACTCCATAGGGTACGAACGGTTCTTCAAAATATCTATATAACACTTAGTCTTAAATACAGGAATACACGGAATTTGCTCTGACTGAGTAGGATTAAATTAATTAATGTCAAATTGATTGCAGAGTTTTTCATTCACACATTAATAAGAATGTTCTGTTAGTAACATTTATAACTTGTAGAAGAACACGTAAATTTTAGATTTTGTCTGATTTACTTTGATTAGTGTTCATTGACGTATGTATACAGACACAATTGCCTCAATCAATTGTGTACATTTGAGGTGCAAGACATAGCAGAGAAAAGGTGTAGTTTTCGCAATTTTGAGAGAATTTGCTGGGGACAGCTTAATGTTCAATATGGATATCATCATTGTATGATCAAGTATCAGCTGAGTTGTATTTTCAGGATCCGCTAATAACGTGTTGATGACGATTGGATCATTTTCTAGGTACATGGTGGTGTAAATACTTTTCAAATATGGTTTTCTTGACTACTCCAATGCTGTACATATTGTAATGAAGTGATTCCTGTCCTCAGGTGCTGAATGGCAAAGTAAACACTTGTCAGAGACAACATATTGATTCAAACGGGCACGATTTGCTTGCAAGATCTATGAGCCAGTCAGAATCTTTGCCTTTATTACTGCTCGTCTAACATCCCTGGTTGTGTTGTCAAGTGGTGAACGTTGTTTACAGTGCATACATTGACATATAGTATTTTGTTGATGTCTTCATGACAAAGTCTTCCAGACGTTGTGTACACCACAGTTGATGTGCTTCTCTACTTCGCCTTCCACGCTAACTTTGCAGGCATGCTGTTAATTAGTTGGTAGACACTTTGGAGCTGATACTTATGAAGCGTTTCTTGGAATTTCATAAACCAACTATTGCTCTTAATATTCTTTACAGCAAGTTGTCTGGCTGCTATCGGGAATTCTACAGTATTGTCATTTCTGAAGATGTTTCATAGTAGTTTTAGTTTTCTGGAGTCTAGCTCTGCTTGGATGGGTATTATTCCTAGTAGGCATAGTGATGAGTGATGTTGTATTCTTTGGAAGGGACTGTAATTGTTTAAGAATTGACAGTTGGAATAGTTCCAATGCACTAATCTCAGGCTTTGTCATTTGAATGATCTTTAGACCAAACAGTAATGTTGAAAGACAGTAGATTTTCCATATATGCGCTGAAGTTAATGGGGAAAGTCCACCATTTCCATGAAGTCCAGCTCCCATCAGCGAATAGATTGTTCTTCTTGTTGCTTGAATGCATTTTTCTACATTGCATTTCCCATTTGTTGACCGTTCTATACCTAAGTGAGTTTCACATTTAGATTCAAAGATCTGTCTGTGACCTAGATGAATAACGAGCGGATTTAGTACAATTGTTTAGAGAAATCAATGCACTTTTTCCAGGGTTTATAGTGTAGCGCTCTTGAAGTGTGTATTGATGAACTAGGTTTAAGAGCTCCTGTAGGTGATCAGTGTCCTGAGCTAATAGGAATATGTCATCCGCACATGTCGGTGCACTGCAGTTAATGTGCCCAATTTTAGCACCAATATTCACATGTTTAATTATTTTAAGAAGGTTGTTATTGAAGAGTTTAATGGATTGTTGAGAGAATTCCACCTTGGCGTACTCCTTGGCGTATCACAAATGGGTCTGAGAGGGTTCTATTCATCTTGCCAGAAGATGGAGCATCAGTATATATGGTTCGCCATAATGATATTTCAATTTCAATGTTGTAGATCTTTCGGAGTAAGGACGCATGCTACACTACGTCAAATGCTTTGCAAGTATCTAAGGTTACCATACTAAACCGCTGATGATTGTCTTTAACTTCATTGATCACTTCTGAAATAATAAGTGCTGTGTTTACTGATGATGATCTTTCAGTGAAACCTCTGCAGCTTTGACTGACCATTATCATGCTGTTGCTTTATCCGTTGTAAAATTACTTTTTCCAAGATCTTGCCTACAATTGAAAGGACTGTTATTCTACTTCGAATAATACTTACCAGATGTACTATTATGATAATGTCTATTATCTAGTCTAGCTCAAAATAAACAATTAAAACTCCGCACTCTCCTGGTCCTGCCCATACTGTGTCCGGGAATTACCATAGCCGCAGGTACCAAGTCAATTCCCAATCACAGTCAGATTTGTCTATTTTGCGACTGTCAAGTCACAATTTTCTGCGTATCAAGAGTTGTTTGGAGTGCGTCGTCCATGACATCATGGAGGACAAAGGGAAATCATCACAGGGGCAGGTTGTATCAATCTAGAATTTATACATTCGTGCCATAATGACTGTTTGAAATTTCCTTAAATTGGCACATTATTCTAAAATGGTAGCCATTGTTGGAGTCGCCCGGTACCCGTTAGCTTATTAGTGTTAATCCGGGTACTCGGTTCTTTCTCTCTGCGACTCGGTTCTTTCTAAGATGGGTGCGCTCTTAGCCAAGATGGCGGCGCACATGATGTTTATTCCGCTTGGCTTCGCGTGCCTATGCGCTCTTTTTATGCCAGTTTTTAGCCCTCGCTTCATTGTCGAGGGTGTATGTAGCGATCAGCGTTTATTTCTTGGCTGTTTTAACATTAGTTAACGTCCAGGTTGTGTTTTTAATTTTCACTTAAAAGAGTCAAATATTTCCTGCCTGAGGCTTGATTATCATTAATTGAGAGAAAGTTAATGTTTTCCTAGTAATTCAATTTTACTATCAAGTCTATTGTGCGTATTGCTCGTCATCAGTCATGTGCAGCGTTTTGATTCTTCTTTGTGTTCGCAGAAAGCCAAGAACCAGGACACTCTGTCAAAAGTGCAACAGGTTCATGAAGCGTAAATACTCTGGTCATCACTGTGTAGCTTGCCATGTAATGTTTTCGCCAAATGGTCGTCGGAGATGGTGGCAGAATTTGATCGTGATCGACGTGCACGCTTGGAGAGGATCGCGAGGGACAAGGCGGCCAAGCTGGATCAGGCGTCGTTGAGAGGACTGGAAGGTCATCTGAATACTCGTATGGATTCAGCACTGGGCGTATGGGTGGCCCAGTTCAAGGCAATGTTCGACTCATTACAGTCCACGGCCCCGTCGATGCAGGCTGGTGCAGGGCAACCCTTAGGTGGTCCGGCTAGTTCTGCGGAGGGACAAGCACCTGCCCCTTCTCTGTCCTTGGCTCAAGAGCCGACGGTGGAGGATGAAGATCTTATGGAAGATTCCGGCATGCCGGATATTTCGATGACGGCAATGCCCAGTACTTCCCAGGGGTCTCCCTCGGGGTTTGTATGGGTTTGCCAAGCGGATGGTGATGTCGACGTTCCGTCGGGCATCTTCCATCCAGGTTTTGTGCAACCTGTGATGTCGGAGCCGTGTTTTGCGGTTCCTACTGGCATCCCGGCGGCGTTAGGTGCGGCTCCTATCGGATTGCCGTCGCCTGCCGTAGGAAAAGCGGTCGTGGTCCCGCCTCCTGTGCTGGAGCCGATGGACTGTGGGAAATCCGTGTCCGGCGATTCGTTGGACACCGGTGCCGCTGGTAGTCGGGCTATGGATGCGCCCTATGTTGGTAGAGGTGCGTTCCATATCTCTCAGCATGGATCGTCGGTGGCCTTCTCATCCAAGGGAGAGAGGGAAGATGAGAACGGTAGTTCTTTAATGGACAAATCCGTTTTCTGCACCGAAGCTGAATGGGTGCAGGTCCTTGGCTGGATGTCCGACCGTCTCGGGTTGGCATCTGATCTTGGATCTCAGCGCGATCCGGCGATGGAACGGATGTCAGAGCGAGCGGCTAGCGCTCTGTCAAGTGGCTCTTCTGCCATGTCGACACTCGTTGGACACGCAGACTTCCGACATGCTGGAAGTTGCGGCATACCGTCTGGTTCAGCCAGAGTATGCACTGCCCAAAGTCCCCAAGGGTGTAAGGAGTAGGGTCCGTTTTCCGGAGCAGGCCTACCATCAGTATGCCCGGGTTCCACGGCTTTGCGTCGGGGAGCGAGAGGCGCTGAACAGGCCATTGGCTGGGAAGTCTAAGGGGCATTCTCGTCCTTTGGTTTCCCAGACCAATAAAGATCTGTTTAATGAGCTTACGCTCATTGAAGATGCGGCGAGGGCAGCCATGGCTGCGCTCTCGCATGGATGTACCCTCCTGCAGGGTATGCTGACCTGCACGGAGGAGGGTGGGCAGGTGCCAGAGGCTGCTCCCGGAGTTATTCGGGACACCATGCGCCTGTCTCAAGATTGCCTGGCCAGGGTGATCACCAGGACATTGGCAGAGCGACGGAGAATGGTTCTCGATTGCGTAGAACCAGGACCGGAGATGACGGCTGCGTTGTCGTCTGCGCCTTTCATCAGTCCAGGCTTGTTCGGCGGCTCGGCACGACAAGCTCTCTCCAAGGTCGTGTCAATGGTTGCAGAGCAGGAGGTAGTCGGCAAGTCGTGGAAGTCGACTAAGAGGACACAGCCGCAGCAGTCCTACAGGCAACATCGCCAGGAACAGCAGAGACAGCGTCCAAGATCGCCCTTCCGTCCTTCAGGTTGTGATGCCCATCGGCCATCCGGCTCTCAAGGACCTGGCCGTTCGTCTTCATACAAATCCTCTAATAAGAGGCCGTATGAAGATGACAGGAAGGGTGGCGGTTCGGGCCGCGGCAGTTACAGTAAGGATAACCGTGGCGGTGGTTCTGGACCGTCATATTCCAAGAAGCCGCGGGGCAGCCGTGGGGGTCGGTCCTGATGGGATTCCGGCGGAACCAGTTCCGGTGACGTCAGGAACGAATGGAGTCGAGAATCTTCACCCAAACGATTTAGCGTCTTCACGTGCAATCTTGACCGCCAGCTGTGTGCAGATTCCTACTGTCGGAGGCAGACTTCAACTGTTCTTAAGCCAATGGGAACAGGTCGTGCGAGATTGTTTAGTCTGTCAATGGATAAGAAACGGCTACGAACCGGACTGGCTCATCCATCAATCGATAGTTCTGTTAACATCGACTCCAATATGGACTCCCGTTCCAAGGGCATCCGATCGTCTAGATGCCATTTGCTAAAAAATTGAATCACTTCATCAGAACAATGCGATTCATCTAGTCCGCAATCAGTCATCTCTAGGCTTCTATTCGATGATGTTCCTCGTTCCGAAATGTACCGGAGGATGGAGACCAATTCTCAATCTCAAACCGTTGAACAAATTTATTCTTTCTCCCAAATTTCAGATGGAGACTGTAGCAGCGGTAATGACAGGGCTGGGAAAAGGCATGTGGGCAGTGTCGATAGATCTGAAGGATGCTTATTTTCATATTCCAATGTCAATTCCTTTTCAGAAATACCTTCGCTTTGCATTCCAAGACAATGTTTGGGAATTCAATGCGCTTCCATTCGGCCTGACCACAGCACCGAGGGTCTTCACCAAAGTGGTTCTCACCATGACTTCTTTCCTTCGCAGGAGAAACATAGCTGTTCATACTTACATAGACGACTGGCTGCTAAAGGCGGGGAACCCAGTCACTCTGCGCAACAATCTGCAGGTAGTCCTACCCTTATTAAAGGATCTAGGATGGATTGTGAATCTAGAGAAATCAGAATTGACTCCATCCCAGGAGTTTGTTTATCTGGGAATCTTTTTCAATCTCAGGGATGGCGTAGCTTTTCAGGCGGAGAGCAGAGTCAGGAGCCTGATTGCAGTTTTGGAGTCGGTTTCTCTAGAAGCCTATCTGATGGCGCGTCAATTTCTCAGAATACTGGGTTTACTAGTATCTCTGGAGAAGGTGGTTCCATATGCGGCACTCAGGCGCAGGCCAATTCAGATGTATCTAATGTCATTCTAGTCTCAGAGAACGGATCCGTTATCTCTGAGGATACCAGTGAAAGAACCATTGATATTCCACCTTCAGTGGTGGTTATCAGAACAGAATCTCCTGCGAGGTGTTCCTCTACAACCTCCTCAACCTCAGATGTCCATCTTCACAGATGCATCGACGACGGGTTGGGGAGCAGTATTGGACGATCAGGCAGTGTCAGGGGAATGGGATCGGACCAATGCGCAGAAACATATCAATGTTCTCAAACTATTAGCGGTGGTATTGGCACTTCGAAAGTTCGAGAGGTTAATTCAAGACAAGATTGTCCTAATAAAGACAGACAACTCAACAGTGGTGTCTTATTTGAACCGCCAAGGCAGGACGAGATCACTAGAGTTGTGTATGATGATTTGGAACCTTCTGCTGTGGTGCCAAGAGAGAATGTTATTCTTCGGGCAGCACACATTCCAGGAAGATTGAACATCCTAGCAGATGCTCTCAGTTGAAGGACGGTTTGTCGTCCGACGGAGTGGCAGCTCAACCAGTCGGTAGCGGAGGTTCTATTCAAACATTGGGGCAAGCCAAATGTGGACCTGTTTACGATGAAACAAAACGCAAAGATGGTCACTTACATGTCACCGATCCCGGACCCGCTAGCTCTAGCGGTAGACGCACTGGCGATAAGTTGGAAGGGAATGTGCGCGTATGCGTATCCTCCAATAATTCTCATCCCAAAAGTTCTGGCAAAGATAAGAGAGGGAATGTGCCAAGTGCTACTGATCGCCCCTTATTGGCCAGGCCGATCATGGTTTACGGATAGGCTGGACCTTCTGGTCTGCAATCCAATCCCTCTTCCAGACAGAAGAGATCTAATCTCTCAGATCAAGGGTCTGTACCTTCACGACAGACCAGAAATGTTCAAATTGACTGCATGGATGTTATCTAGCAGCGTGCAATTGAGGGTGGCTTTTCTGAGCAAGCAGCGAAGTTTGTTGCTTCAGCCAGAAGAGGTTCAACCACGAAAACATATAATTATAGAATCAACAAATTTGCTGAGTGGTGCCCAGTCTGGCCATTGAAGGAGTGGAGAATGACACCTTGAATGAAGTTATTAAAGGAATGAGCAATCTGCGACCTAGAGAGCCAATTCCTATCCCAGCATGGAATCTATCTCTTGTTCTACAGGTTTTAGGGCATGCTCCCTTTGAACCAATTAGATCTATAGACATTAAACTGTTAACTATTAAATCAGTTTTCTTGGTTGCAGCAGCGTCGGCGAGAAGGAGAAGCGAAATACATGCGCTTTCTGCCGATCAAGACCGTTTTGTCGTCACGGGTGAAGGTTTAAGACTACTTCCACATCTTTGTTTCCTGGCAAAGAACCAGTCACTTAAATATCCAGGACAGCCGATCAATTTGCCAAGTTTAACTAGACATGGCGGAAACTCTTCTGCTTGGTGTCCTGTCAGATGTCCGAAAATGTATAAGAAACGTACTGAGGAGTGGAGAGATGACCCAAAATCTCTGTGGTTATGTCTCAAAGCTCCTCATTTACGCGCCTCGAAAGATACTATTTCTCGTTGGATAGTTGACGCTATTCAGATGTCGCACAAAATCGCTACAGGAAAGCAGATTGATCGTGCGAATGCCCATCTGGTCCGAGCACTAGCAGCAGCATCGGCCCTGTATAAGGGTGTCTCATTAGAGGAGGTGATGTCTGTGGCACAATGGCATGCTGAGTCGTCATTCACTGAAATCTACCTTCGCGACATCTCCAGCACACTTAATCCGGTAGCCATCGCCAATTTATCGAATCTAAACTAAGCCACATCCGACCACTACTTCGCGCACCACAAAGTCTTCCACTTACACTGAACAATGGCTATGCACATGACTTGAGTACGACCATGGATTGGACCGAGCTCCTGTGATGAACAAGAATGGATCAAGCACTCAAAATGGTGAGTGTTTACATTAATTAAGTGACTATAAATATATTTACTTACAGTCGAAATACCAGACTGCTTAGGTAAAAAGTCTGGTACAAGAGTATACTTATCCTCTCAAACAAACATTAGACTCATTCCAATTTGAAAATCTGATCGATATACTGATATTTTTTCAAAATTAGAATTTGTAGTAGCTTCTTTGCACTCTACTGGACTGCCCTAGCTGAGACATGGGGCTGACACGGGTCTGGTGGGTGTTGCAACCCTATTGACAGCCCTCTGAATTTTGTGCGGACAAAAGAGGGGGGGGGGGGGGTAGCGCGGTCTAGACCATGGAAGTTTAGCACTCTATGAGTCAGATGGCAGAAACCCAAGCATATGCCAGGGTTCTAGTCTCTTCACAACCTTCTCTGTTGGATGGTAGATGTGTGCTGGTTCGAGCCTCACCTCCTCCCACCGGTATTTCCTGGCTGTCAAAATCCAGAGTTTATCATAATAGTACATCTGGTAAGTATTAAGATTCAAGATTCAAGATTATTTATTCAATAATTCCAAGATAAACGAATTCACAAATCATACCAGGTTGTCCGCCTAAGGCAGTGCCTATTGTTATGGCGGTCACCTTACACACATATACAGGTATATATAAATTAGACAAGACAGTACTTACACAAACAATTATAAATTCAGACATTACATTTACTACTTCCTTATTAACCCTTTGACCCTTGATCCACATAAACAGTTTAAATTTCAAAGAGGAAATATGTCAATTCGCGGGTCAAGAGGAGACCACCCCTCCCGACACCCCCAGCACCCTCCCATACCCACACACCCCACTCCAACCCCCCCCCCCCCCCAGAGTTCACCACCGGTTCAATTATCTTATCAGTCATTAGAGTGGAAAGAAAAACTCCTGGAGTGGGCCTCTCAGTCCGCGAACCAACATATAATACTGTAACAGGGTGTGTGTAAGAGTTAGTCACTTGGGTTATTATTATTATTATTATTATTATTATTATTATTATTATTATTATTATTATTATTATGTAGCGATACATATGGGTAGTAAATAAGGACAAGACAGTTACGTAACAGACAAACACAGAACATAGTCAAGTTCAATAATATACATGGATGTCTATGATTATAGATACAACAATAAACATGTATATATTTTTGGGGGAGGGTACTTTTACGTATAATGATGATATACTGTTTACAGGATGCTGGCTAATTGGGAGCATCCTTGGACAAGGGAAGGGGGTGGGGTGGAGGGGAGGGGTGCTCATTCTCCTGCTCGTCCTGTAGTTTGTTACTATGGTAATTGAAATTATTATTGGATATAATAGCAAGTGGAATCATCTAGTCATAATTCTAGTAGTAGTAGTAGTAGTAGTAGTAGTAGTAGTAGTAGTAGCAGCAGCAGCATACTTTACCTTGTTTTGTAGACGAGTCGGGCCATTTTTTAGCTGTACTGCATGAGTTAGATAATACTAGTATGTGTTAATCAAGTAGTTTTTTGTTTTCTTGCAGAATTTTGTTGATAGAATAGTTTAGTGGCTGCAAATGATATTCGGTGTTTTCCTATGTCTGTCCGTGTGTATTGCTCATGTAGTTTATGTCTGCTTCTAGTGTTATGTTGGTGGATGTTAATATTGTTTATAAAGAAGGGGGATATAGATTTGGGTAAAGTGTCGTGGTGGAATTCTTTGACAATAGTTAGCATTTGAGATTTTCCTATGTCGGTGAGCTTAAGCAATTTTTCTGCTTTGAACATGTTTTGGCCCTCTGTTGGCCTAGAAAATAGTTTGATGCTTTTTTTTGGAGACAGAATTTTGGATATTCTGTTTTTGTAGGTGTTAGTCCAAACAGCGTTGCAGTAAGTGAGGTGCGGGAGGATCAAGGTGCTGTACAGTGTTTTAACCGTGGCCTGTGTCATATATGGTTTTAGTCTTTGGATGACACCTATTCCTCTTGCTACTTTTGCAGTAACTGTTTCTATTTGTTTGTCCCAGGTCAAGTTTTTATCTAAATATACTCCTAGGAACTTTGCATAAGGGGGCCTCTTCAATTTTCTTATTGCTAATGTACAATTTTGGAACCTCTTTATTTATCAATTCTCTAGATTTTGAAAATAACATATGGTTTGTTTTATCCACATTTAGTGATAATTTATTTAGTGAAAACCAGTTAGTAATTTCTTCCATTTCCTTATTTACATTTTTATATAATGTAGCTATGTCTTCGTCAGAGCAAAAGGCATTGGTGTCATCAGCAAATAGTATTAGTGACATATGTTTGCATATTTCGAAGTAGAATAAAAAAAGCATCCGCTTTTGTTTCTACAAGAATTCTTAATACTAACCAGATGTACTATGGCCCTGCCTCAGCCGCCACGCTGAGGTGAGGCTGAGCTGCTTTCGCTCTTTGTCAAGGCAAATATAAGACGAATCTGACTGTGATTGGGAATTGACTCGGTACCTGCGGCTATGGTAATTCCCGGACACAGTATGGGCAGGACCAGGAGAGTGCGGAGTTTTAATTGTTTATTTTGAGCTAGACTAGATAATAGACATTATCATAATAGTACATCTGGTAAGTATTAAGAATTCTCGTAGAAACAAAAGCGGATGCTTTTTTGATTCCTCTGTAGTTGCTAGGCGGTTTATCATCCTTACACTTCTTTAATATTGGGGTTAAGATTCCTTGTTTCATATCAGATGGAATGTAGCCTGTACTGATTATATAGTTCATTAGCTTTACGAGATGATGTGTTACCACAGTTGGTGCATGCTTTAAGTGTTCTGCTGTTAGCCCATCCGGATCTGCTGATTTGTTTTTCTTAAATCCTGAAATGATCTTTCGGATCTCTGCTTCGGTTACTGATTCACATTCTGACCCAGAAGTATGATTGTGCACACAGAGTTGTAATGCTAATTCCTATCGGAAAGCTGCGCTGGTACAGCACATAAATCATAGTCCGAGTTTTCTGACTCGATCCACCCTATGACGATTTCGATATGGTGGGTGATCTCACCTGATGTAATCAGAATCGGCATAGGGTGGAGTCAGAAAACTCGGACTACATAAATCGCAGCCTCACTTTAATGGACCGCTGGTATCGGCCCAGCATCGGCCCAGCATCGGCCCAGTATGCTGCGTTATCTGGGTAGCTATGCCCCGCCCATCTCTAGCTAAGTTCCACCCACATCTCACTTGTGTTGGGATCGATCGCTCTCTGAACCCCTGACTATCAATTTCCAAATCACACAGGTAAGCTGTTGAATATTTTGAAACTAATTTGACAGGGTGGTGCAGCATGTTTATTATATATACACCTGTGCAAAAGTTAAGCACCACCCTATTTTTACGCACATGCGAGGGTATATTCATGTGCTATGAAGAAAGCAATAGCATAAACATTTATGTACCCATCCATCTTAGTGCAAGAGGTAATAATGCAACTAGAGGAATGCTGATTATGATGGTGGGGAAACACTGTATGTTTTTGTTTGAACTTGAAAACGAGGCCTGAATATGGTTACGTTGACACAACTGACAACTATTGCCCTACAGTTGACACACGTGGCTAGATTGTCATTAATGGTGTCTGAAAACGAAGTTTAACATCTGTGCACGAGTTTGAGACTGTCATTATTAATACCGGGTATATCCACCTTGTGCCTGGATGACGGCCTGGACACGACGTCTCATGCTGGTCACCAACCGACTGATACGCCATTGTGGTATTCGTTGCCATTCAAGATGGAGTGCGTCTGTTAATTCCTGTAGGTTCTGCACAGGAGGATCCCTCCTTCTCACCATGTTTCCCAGAATGTCCCAGATATGCTCAATAGGGTTCATGTCAGGGCTCCTTGCTGGCCATGGTAGGGTTTCGATGGCATTCTGGCGGAGGTATTCATGCACAGCTCTAGCACGATGTGGTCGGGCGTTGTCATCCATGAATATAGGGTGGGTTCCAGGTGCATGATTTACAAAATGAGGGACCACAACTCTATCCAGTATGGAATCTTGATATCTTTGTCCATTTAGTGTTCCAGGTACAGTCAACAGATCCAGCTTACAATCAAATGAGATGCACCCCCATATCATAACGGAACCTCCACCAAATGGAACTTCTTCCATGATGTTACGTTGGTCGTACGCCGTGCGTCTGGACCTCCATACACGAGTTCGACCATCTGTGGCATGAAGCAGGAACCGACTTTCATCGGACCAGTGTACCCGTCTCCAGGATCTCATGTTCCAGTGTCTTCTTTCGTTGCACCACCTCAGACGCTCCTCTTTGTGGTATGCAGTGAGGAGAGGACGTCTGACAGGTCTCTTAGCTTTCATGCCAGCAGCATACAGTCTTCTTTTGACGGTAGACATTGACACTCTATTGCGCGTTTCCCATTGCTGGCTGAGCACTCTGCTGTTGGTGAATGGAGATCTCCTAACAAGGCGTACTAGGGCTCGATCATCACGGGCAGTAGTCTTCTTCGGTCTTCCAGATCTAGGCCTGTCCTTCACCTCGTTAGTTTGCCCATGTTTTGCAATCAAACGACTGATTACAGTATGGTTAATGTTCAGCTGTCTGCCAATCTCTCTGCATGACATACCAGTGGTATGCATGCCTATGATTTGCCATTTCACACGATCACTTAACCTTCGTCTTGCCATAGCGGTTCACAATCAAGAGCTAATTCTCTTTGTACAAATAAACCACGGTCATGAACACAAAATTCCTAATCTTGTCGCCTAAATCTGTATGTAATGTTCTACACCTCAAACTGGACTTTTACATAACTGAACACATATATATACAGTTGCAGACTGATGCAATTCTCTACCCACAGCTATCATTTAGTCAGTGGTGTGTTTCCATTGCAAATTTTGGTTGCAAAAATTCTGGATTTGGTGTATTTACAAATTATACATTAGATTTGTGGACTTGTGTGGTTCCACACCTATTCCAGTAGTCTCTGTGCTGTTTGCATGTTATGTAAAAAATGTAGGGAAATTCGTGCAGTTTCCATGCCAGCCTAGCAGTGTTGTTACCAAGCATGCTCTTCTTTGCTGTGTTCGAGGATGTGTGTAAGACCTACAACTGCCAGCTGCACTATGCCGCCTACAGAAGCAGATCACTGAGCTGGCGTGAGCTGCGGTATGCCGCCTACACCTAAGGTCAGCTTACCCACATCCTTTCTCCACGTTTAGTCATAGAAATACTTCCTATGTGAAAGATGTTCGTCCAAACTGCATTTGAAATCGTTTAGATCCTTGGATTCTACTATCTGGGCTGTCAGTGTATTCCAAATTGGTGGAACTCGTTTGCTAAAGAAGTATTTTCTCCTATTCGTTTTACATTGATCTATTCTCATTTTGTAGCTGTGACCAGGTGTTACTTCTGTAGTGGGTATTCCAAGGAGGTTGGACTGGTCAACGTTGTTCATCTTATAGCTCATAGTTCCTCGAGTTCTCCGGTATTTAAATGAGAAGAGGTTGAGCGCTCTCAGTCTGTTTTCATAGTTGAGGGTCTTAATCCCTTGAACTATTTTAGTGGCTCGCTGCTGTATGTTATCTATCTGTTTTGATAGCCTAATGAGATGAGGTGACCATACAGAGTTGCAATATTCCAGTACCTGTCTAACCAGTGTCTTGTATAGGAGCAAGAAAGTAGTAGCATGAAGCAGAATGGTTAGGTTAGCAGAGGGGTTGTTTAATTACGCCGAGTATGCTGTACAATTTCGTTACAATTGTGTTGATGTGCATATCAAAGCTAAGCCTCTCATCTATGTGTACACCGGGATCCTTTTCACAGCCTGTTCGAACTACTGGTGCACAGTGCTCAGTGTCTGTGCTAGGTTTGTGCTACCTAGATGGAATACGTGAATCTTCGTTGAATTAAAACGAAGTTGTCAGTCTACCGGCCACTTCCAAGTTATCTCAATATTCTGCTGGATGTCAGATGTTTGTGGATTTCCAATTAACTTTGTGTCAGCTGCAAAATTTTTGCAGATGCATTCGATAGTATCTGGTAGGTCATTTATGAAAAGTACAAACAAGGCAGGTTCAAGAACACCGCCTTGTGGAACACCACTGGCTACGTTCTTATAATCTGACTCTGTTGTGCCTAATTGAAACGTGGTTTCCTGTTGCTTAGAAAACCGTCTATCCAATTTGTTATTTTATTTCCGATGCTATATGATGCTGTATGACATCAGTTTTTTCAGTAGTCAAAAGTTTTCGTGATGCCTAAATAGAGTACGCCCACTGGCTCGCTAATGTCCAGCAGTTGGGTGACTATTTCCAGATATTCCAGTAACTGGGTCTTACACGATCTGTTGGGCCTAAATCTATGCTGGCATATTGATGACAGGTTGTATTGTTCTACGTGATCCATGATAGCATCTTATAAATGATTCTAGGACTTTACATAGTATGCAGGTTAAACTAACTGGTCGATAGCTCCTGGGTCACTTTTAGGACCTTTCTTATAGATGCGGGTTACATCTGCAGTTCCCCATATCTCTGGGATTACTCCTTCCTCCAAGCATTTGTTAAATAGAATGCTGACCGGTAGACTATGTTCTTTGGCTGTTTCAGACAGAATTTTAGGATCTATGTCATCTGGTCCTTTGCTTTTGTTTGCATTTAAATTCTTATGTTTCTTTTCTACAGCTTGAGGAGTAATAAAAATATCTGCCACGGATTTTCCGTCGTTCCATGGTGAAATCTCGAGTGTGTCATCTAGGTTCTCTTTTGTAAAAACATGTGAGAAAAGTTATTCAGTATAGTTGCCTTATCTGCATCAGTTGCGGCTATCCTATCACTTTCTGAGTCTTTCAGATTACCAATGTTTTCTGTCAGGGTTGTTATACCTTTCACGTAATTCCAGAAGGCTTTGGGGTTTGTAGTAGTTTCTATGGCCAGGTTCTTTTCAAATTCACGTTTGGTTTGTCGTATCTTTGTAGTTAGTACGTTTCTTGTTTGTTGGTATACTCTGTAGTCATTACTTCTCTTAGTTTTCTTGAATTTTCTGTAAGCTTTGCGTTTATCTTTGATCATTACATGTATGCTATTATTTATCCAAATGTGCTTTTTCCTTTTAGAATTACTTCGGGGATATGCCTTAGGAATGTTTTTAGTAATCGTATCTTTGAATTTTTCGTATAGGAAATCACTTGCTTCATGTGTATTTCAGTTATTCATTACCCTCCACTCTAGCTGACTGAGCTCCTTTCTCATTCTTTCATAGTTTCCTTTGTTTAGAGGTGGTTTAGGCATTTCCTGATCTGTACGCCTTTGAGAAGTTGTGGGTGTATGCAAACTTTCAGAATGTCATGATCGCTCTTCTCTAGAGGTGCTTCATGTTCTATTTCAGAGATTATGTCAGTAATTTTAGTTAGTACACGATCCAGTGTGTTTGATTTCTGATTTTCTCTGTGGCACATAGTGTCGTGAACCAATTCTTGTAGGAAATTGTCCTGGAGGACAGATAAAAATGCTTCGCTAAGTGCACCATGATCTATGGCATTTGCCCAGTCTATATGTGGGAAGTTAGAATCTCATGTTACTATAACGTGCTTTGCCTTTTCTATGTGAATTCTCTTGAGCAGTTGAAGTAAATGTTCATTTACACCCGCCGAGTGGGAACCTGGCCGACTATGGAGCTGTTGGAGAGATTTGCTTGGTATTGCTGGGAGTGATTCATTCTGACAGGCATTGGTTGTGGTGGTAACAGCTGAGGTTGCGCCTGTTGATAACATGGATACTGCTGACTTTGTACTATGGCTTGTGGTATCTGTCTCGGTGGCTGGACTTGCTGCTGCTGCTGAGCATTTATGTGTTGACGAGGGAGTGCCAGATGAGCTAGGGTCAGAGTATTCATTATGTGAGAATGTACTGTTTGTAGCTGCTGAGCTATTATTTGTTAATAATAACCGATGATTTAGAAATTGCAACAGGATTCAATGACTATTTTGTTAATATAGGGCCAACACTTCCGATAAAATCAAATCAACATCCTCTAATAAATATAGTGATTATCTCACAGGCGACTATCAATCCTCTTTTTTCGCTAACCCGGTTCAAATAATGAAGAAATTTTAGCATTCTTAACGAACTAAACCCTGCAAAAAGTGCTGGCTTGGATGGTTTCAAGTGGAGTATTTTCAAACACTGCACGCTAGCGCTACTAATACCCCTTAACCACATCTGCAACTTACCTTTCATTCAATGCATATTTCCATCAAAATTAAAAGAAGCACGAGTAACACCTATATACAAAGCAAATGTAGCATGTGGGTGTACGCACTGGTCCATCATGTTGCTCCACTCCATTGCACCACATGTACAGGATGCGCAGGAGGGCTGGTTAGCTATGATTTTCGGGGTTATGGATCCTGTTTCGTGACTCTCCAGAAGATACAAAGACCAACTTCTAGAGCTGGTGGAACGATAACATTCCAGTGGGGCCGTGCGACCATTGTCGTCGAGATTGAATCTCACAGTTTCCTCCCAAATGTTTGTGTCACCAATATGATGGTCCATTAACTAGATTAAGAGTCTGGACATGATAATAATTAAAAAGAATAATAACTATACAAATAATGGTACTCGTTTGCTAGTGAATGAGCAGAATAATACAGTACATAGAACCAACTGGTGTTCTTTCTACG
The DNA here is from genome assembly GCA_034401795.1 of Chaetoderma sp. LZ-2023a. Lineage (NCBI taxonomy): Eukaryota > Metazoa > Mollusca > Caudofoveata > Chaetodermatida > Chaetodermatidae > Chaetoderma > Chaetoderma sp. LZ-2023a. The sequence goes on from CM067371.1 coordinate 124,159,490, forward strand.
TGGGCTCGTCGAAGGTACCACACAGATTCGTAAATCCGCAGAGGTATCCCCGCAAGGGAGCATCGCAACGAGGCCACTTGAATAGTTTAATATGAACCAATATACCCCTAACACATACAAAAGATTATTGTTGCGAAAGGAAAGTGCCTCGTGCGGGCCTCCGTCACAGGAAAATGCCTTCAACGCCGAAGCGGAGGAAAAGAGCTGGCAAAAAGGGCCACTCTTTTGTTCAAATAAAAAGCTATGTGCGGTGGTTCAATCCTAGTGAAACTATAATTTATGTGATGGACGTTGGTTTATGTGAAGGCGAGATGGATGATTTCTGAAGAATTCACAGGTCACCGTCTTATGTAGGTCCAAAGATACTGCATTAGTAGTTGCCGCTTTATTTATGCTGGCCTTCTGCTAAAATCTAACCTACCATTTGGTTATTAGATACATTTCCAAGCTTTGGCCGCAAGTGGCAGGGATTCCTACTTATCTTTTCACACATACATCTAACTGGCGAAGATGCCCACCTTCCCGAAGGTCGCCCCACATAGCATCTTCCTCAGAAAGACTGCAGGCCGGTGTTACATAATATAATTTGTTTTTGCAGTGCTTCCTACCTTGGCGGGGGTATCTAAACTAACAGGTATCCGACGATACAGGGGGAGTGTGAGTGAAATTGGCAATTTAGTTTTCAGCGCTCGGAGACCACCAATATTTCACAGAGTCGGATCCTACCAACGTGTCGATTGGGAGTCCAGACAAGTATTAAGCTTTGCGGCTGGAGGATCATAGAAAGAGACAATCACTCAATATTAAATAAGAGGTCCTAAGGTAAATGGCCAATTTATACAATCTAGCCGGTGTGCGGTGTTACGGCAACAGCCAGAAAAAGAGGCGTACGTACACATTGTGTCTCTTATGGAGAGATGGTCCCTAACTACTTTAAACCTATCCTATCGAGCTAGAATAGCCAGGTTTAGTCGGTCACATGTCAGGTTCGAACAATATGAGCATGAACAGTGACCTCAGTGTAAAACTGATGCTGGGGGGTATATAGTGATGCAGATATAATGTTGTGTAGTTCGGATCGACCGGTCGGGTACTGGCCGTACCAGCTAAGCTGGGTATGCGCCACCCGTCCTGGATTCGTTTCATGAACACGCCCCCCTGGGTAGAGCCATAAGCATATACGGGCCTATGAGAGAGATCGCGTTGCGAAAACGACTAAGTTCGTTAAAACGCATGATGCGCATGCGCGCGTCTAGATGCTATTTTTGATAGAGCACGCAGTTTACGACCAAGATAGGATGACGTTTTTAGTGTACCGAGATGGTACCCTCTAATCCTTATTGATTGTCTGTTCCCGTTAAATCTGGCATTGATCAAGACCAGAATTCAACGGGCCTTTTAAATCTGTAAACCATTTCAAAATCGGTTAAGAAATGGCTGAGTTATCGACGGAAAATCCTTCTTGAATATCTTCAAAATATTGAACAGGTTGGATCTGTACCAGCTACTATCAGCGAAACAGCCAATACGCGTATTACCTCGCTATGTGTCCGGTTTTTCTCCCGTAGCTGGCAGTTGCCCAACCCATGGCACTAAAACAATTTTGTAACTCCCTACCTACGGGAGTAATTTGGGACTTTCTGATTATTGTTCACGAATATCAATATCTACTTCGGAACACGAATTTGCGGTGAGGCCTTTACAGCCTGAATATGTAATTCTACAGATGTAGAGGCAGGATGTTCTTTGATGGATGACTCGCCGGATCTGCCGGCCACGCCTAAAAGTGGTATTTCAACTGTCACGTCACTAAAATTGTGTAGGTTCTTCTGACTTTCGGCCGCAGCAAGTAAACTCTGCCCAGTGCGTCTTCAGAGCTGTCTGACGTACCCAGCACCATGAAGCTTTGTTTTGTATCTCTGTTTGCCTCTGACAACCCCCGTTTTTGATCGGGTTGTTTACACCTTACATCCATGCCATCGGTGTACGGGAACTTTCCTCATCACGGTAGTACTATCGTATCTTTTGCTGACTGCTCGTTAGACACCCTATTAGGCTTACAGTGCTGAGCGATGTAGTCCCGCCATGAGTGTTCTTGCGGGAATCTTTTTTGCGGAAAACAGCTTGCGGGAACCAACCTGCGGGAACTTCCTAGCTTCCTGAGAATGCATCATCTCACGTCGACTACGGAATGATGTATCAATTTCAGTAACACGGTAGCCTAACTTAAGAATGACTACCGAGTATTCAAGTAACTATACTTCACAGTTTAATTATTTCTCTATATGTGTTTCGTTCATTATATTGTATCCGTAAGAACGGTCCCAATGACTAGTTATAATTTCTGTATTTGTTTATAGTTATTCTCATTTTCCTCAATGTGTTGCTAACCGCACTATAGTAGGTTCGTTAACCTGTACTAATATATATACCGTTGATCATTTGATACCGTATTGATTGTTCTGGTTAGATTATGTATATATATGGCCAGTGGCCATCCGTTCATTTGTTTTGCTTATTTATAGAAAATATAGGGCTGCAGTGCACGTAGGAAACCCTATACAGCAACACTTATTTATGCAGCACTTTCTCCCGCCACCAACAATTTTTCACTGACGTCGCTGTGCGTGCTATAACTCTGTTTAGCCTGGCATGTTACCGACTAAACCTTTTCTATTCAGCTCGATAGGATAGGTTCAAAATGATTAGAGACACTTTCTTCATTACCTACTCGGTAATGTACTCTTCTCTTCCGGCAGTGCGATAATCTAGCCCCGCACTCCGGTAAGATTCATAACTCCAAGATTTTGTCTCTCTTCATGTTCCACTCAGCCTTTTGGCTTCTTAATTGTTTGGATGTTCCCATCCGCACCATGGGCTGATCCGACTCTGGGAAACTGTTGGGCTTTCCGAGTGGTGATGGCCAGGGTGCGTTATCACACACATTTCCCGTGTATCTTTGGATACTTAGTAGTTAGCACTTTAGCCAATGTAGGAAAGCACTGCGAAAACATATATTAATTATTATTTTTATTACTGAACAAACCTCCCGCACCACAGTGCAAAACAGGGCAACTTGTATATAAACCTAATGATAGGTTAAACGGTTAGTTCCATAAGACCCGGTCATGGGCGAGATGCATATTCCCCACCGAATTCTGTTAGAATGTCTGGGCATAATATTTAGATCTGCCACGCCCTTACGGGAAGGACATTTACGGTGGGTATTCGTCTCTCTCACCCCCACCATAACGATAGAACAATGGTCTAATAATGCTTTCGTGAAAAGTAACCTATGTCTTGTAACGTTTTATGTGGTTATGGAGCGGGATGTCAGGATTCTTATCCAGTTCGGAGATCTTACTAAGTAACATCTATGGGCGCTGCCTTCAGCATCGATGTCTTAGAGCATCTGTTCTCAGTGACAGCCGTGTCTAATAGCTAGGTAGATACCAGCCAGTTGCGGCCAAAAATAGTTCTTGTTTTGAAAACAACTAAAAGCTAATTAAGCAAAGCAGAAGGCTCGCATAAATAAAGCGGCAACTACTAATTCAGCATAATAAGAATCACATAAGACGGTGACGAGAGAATCCATCGGGAATCGCTCATCCCGCCTTCACGTAAAACAGCACACAACCCTATGGTCATAATCTCACTAGGTATGATCTTTTCTTTCTCAGGCGTTTTTGGCTGAAATATTAGAGTGGGCCCATTTTTGCCTACTACTCTTCTCCCGCTTTAAGCAGTGGCAACACCTTCCCGAGATGGAGGCCCGCGCAAGGCACTTGCCTCTCGCAAGGATTCAGCGACGACAGTCCATGCCAGGATAATACTCCTCATCCAAACTAGCACTAGGAGTAGTGCCCGCGTGAGGCACATAACTTTTCGTCTGAGATAATCTTCTTCCTTTCAGCTTGGAGGTATAATAACTTATAAGTCTTGTGTATGGGAGTCTCCCTTGCGGAGATACGTCTGCAGACCTACGAGTCTGTGTGGTACCTCCTGGAGCCCCATGTTTAAAAGTTCATCTACCTGTCTCTATGTCTCGTATCTTCGTATGCTCTTATTTTAGTTTTATCTAGCATATTTATAATTGTTTAGATAAAATCATTGTATAGACTTATACTTTTAGGTCACCAAATCAAATCTTGTAAGTCCATAGATCACGAAATTGCTATGGACAGGCATACTGGTGACACAAATTCTTAGGATGAGACAGTTGTGTTTAATGTTCATGACAATGGTCGCACTGCCGCACCGGAACGATTGAGTTCCACCAGCCTTAGGAGCCGGTTTTTGTTTCCCGCAGGGCAGTCTCGTATAAGGTCAGTCATCCCGAGACCAGATGCTAACCAGTGTCATCACTCGTCGTGCACTTGCGGCATGGCTAGTCGACATGATACACTGGAATGGCCTGACACTACCCAGCGAGCTACAGTCGCTGTATAGTATAGTCTAGCATACTGCATCCTAGAGTTTTTATGTATAAACAAAACAGAATAACTAGGATGGCTACTTGCCATATACATAACTAACTAGTACAGTGCTAACAGTATATCAGGTCATAGGACCTTACGGTGCTTGTTAGTTGTAAGTACACGGAAATTAATATAATATATACAGCATGAAACAGAAAATATAAAAATGTGGTCTTAAGACCGGACAGGTACCTGTTAGTCATCAGTACCTATTGCGGAAATAAATGAAAGTACAATACTACAATAGTATAGTTACTTGAGTACCTATTGGTCATCGGTACGGAAACAGTTCATAAATCATGGGTGTTGATGAGCTACAGATGGGTAGCGAGCGCATGGTGGCACAATTCCGATGTTGCTGTGAAGATTTCCACAAGCAGATTGTTGATGCGGCTCACTCTCAAAACAGTGAAGAAGGACGTCTGTAGAAGTATGTGCCTTAGCCAGTCACAATAACTAATACATGAATTTGCATGGTATGTTATAAAGTGTCCGTTCGGCAACAGTAGTTTGAAAGTTGCCCATTAACAAGGATGGCTACAGTTGTAATTAAATATGCATGTACATAACTGGGTACACCATGCGGGATACGTCACATAGCTCTTGCAACGCACCGAGCAGAGTCTCACCAGACGGTGGTCTAAAAGTTAATTAAAACACACGACATGCTGCACGGAGGTTTGATAGCACTTTTCAGCATGGTCCAAAAGATCCGGCAAGTTATCCACCAAGAATCACCTCGGATCTACATTCTGTAGAATTTACATTGGGCCCGCAAGGCCCATCCACAGAGAAGCTCCTCTGTGAGTTGTTTCGGAGAGGGAGTTCTTATTTATTTATTTTGCCCTCGGATGGCCACCCGAGAGCTTCCAAAATTCGTTGATACGGATGACCAAGATTGCTCACTGGTGCAGGAGATTTGAATTCCGAAGGGCACTGCTGCGGTGTAGGTACCACAGTCAGTTAGCAGTTAGCCCACGTCTAGCACTGAGCTGGTCCAGAAACCTTGCTGTCGTGTCGGCTTCCACGCCGAAGTGCTCTCGATTCTTGTTTTCTGGCTCCTTTTATACTACTCGTAACATCAGAGGCAGAACCCCCCAGCCAATCGGTGGGCGAGCAGTAGCCAATCAGTGTGCAGCTAGATAGGGTGAGGTGGCGATCACATGATCAGCGCATTCTCCATTTACTTAATACATACACGCGATGACGACGTTCAAGCAATATTTTGAAAATAATAATCGATACCAAGAACGATGAGAATAGAGTGATTTAAAGAAATCACCTCTACCAACTCGGTACACTATACGAGTACACTCTCTCCAAATACTGTCATGTGTTGTCAGGGAAGTTCTCTGACGTGTGTGCATGTGCGCTATGCGTTCTTACGGACTTAGCCGTTTTAATGAAACCTCTCATAGGGCTATATACATGCATACTATTCTACCCAGGGGTGCTTGCTTGGAATGTACCTGGAGCGGTTGTCCCATACCCAGCCTAGCTGGGATGGTCCGTAGCCATCCGGCCGATCCGCGCTACACAAAGGATTCATCTAACTTCACAAACTATAGACCTGTCTCAATACTTCCCCTTTCCTCCAAATTAAAGGAACAACTTATGTACAATCGGCTTATCAGCTACTTGGATAACAAGTCAATCCTCTATACATCACAATACGGATTCTGTGAAAAACATTCAACAAAGCTAGCACGAATTGAAATGACAGAAAAAGTAATAGACTCAATTGAAAAGAAAAAGCACATATTAGGCATTTTTTGGACCTTTCAAAAGCTATCGACACTATCAATCAAAAAATCCTATTAGAAAAACTTGCCTGTTGCGGAATCCGGTGAAGCACACTCATCTGGTTTGAAAGCTATCTAAGTGACAGAACGCAATGTGTGCAATCCAATGCAACTTGCTCTGAAAACAGGAGACTAACTTGCGGTGTCCCTCAGGGGTCAATCATTGGCCCTCTGCTGTTCCTCATGTATATGAACGACTTGCCTAACATATGCAAACCACATGTCACTAATACTATTTGCTGATGACACCAATGCCCAAACGTAAATAAGGAAATGGAAGAAATTGCTAACTGGTTTTCATAAATAAATTATCATTAAATGTGAATAACCAAACTATGTTATTTTCAAAATCTAGAGAATTAATAAATAAAGAGGCTCCAAAATTATATATTAGCTATAAGAAAATTGAAGAGTTCCTAGGAATATATTTAGATAAAAACTTGACCTGGGCCTAACAAATTGAAACAGTTACTGCAACAGTAGCAAGAGGAATAGGTGTCATCCAAAGACTAAGACCATATATGACACATGACATGGTTAAAACACTGTATAGCATCTTGATCCTCCCGCACCTCACTTACTGCAATGTTGTTTGGACTAACACATACAAAAACAAAATATCCAAAATTCAAAGTCTCCATAAAAAGAACATCAAACTATTTTCTAGGCCAGCAGAGGGCCAAAACATGTTCAAAGCAGAAAAATGACTCCGACATTGGAAAATCTCAAATGCTAACTATTGTCAAAGACTTTCATCACAACACTTTACCCAAGTCTATAGCCCCCTTCTTTATAAACAATATTAACATCCACCAACATAACACTAGAAGCAGACACAAACTACATGAACAATACACACAGACAGACATTGGAAAACACCGAATATCATTTGCAGCCACTAAGTTATGGAACAAAACAAAAAAGGAAACACGTGACAAAATTCTATCAACAAAGTTATGCAAGAAAACAATAAAAAAACTACTTGATTAACACATACTAGTACTATCTAATTCATGCGGTGCAGCTCAAAAGTGGCCTGGCTCGTCTACAAAACAAGGTGAAAATGCTGTTTTATACTCGTGCATAATTGGATCCTAAGACATTGCTGTCTAATGACAGCGATGTCTCTCTGTCCAAATATGTTTATGGTATTCAACAGAAAATTTGTTCTACTATCTATATAACATGCTTCTTTTCATGTTTTAAAGAACTGTTGACCTGCTACTACTACTATTACTACTACTACTACTACTACTACTACTACTACTACTACTACTACTACTACTACTACTACTACTACTACTACTACTACTACTACTACTACTACTACCACTACTACTGCTGCTGCTGATGCTACTTCTGCTGCTACTACTGCTACTACAACTACATGTACTACATGTACTACATGTACTACTACTACTACTACCACTACTACTACTACTACTACTACTACTACTACTACTACTACTACTACTACTACTACTACTACTACTACTACTACTGCTACTACTACTACTACTACTACTACTACTACTACTACTACTACTAGAATATGACTAGACGATTCCACTTGCTATTATATCCAGTAATAATTTCAATTACCATAGTAACAAGCTCCAGGACGAGTAGGAGACTGAGCACCCCTCCGCTCCATCCACTTCCCTTGTCCAAGGATGCTCCCATTAGCCAGCATCCTGTAAATCATCATTATAAGTGAAATTACCCACACAAAAAAAAGAAAAATATATATATATATATATACACCTGTGCAAAAGTTAAGCACCAGCAAAAACAATAGAACGTAGAAACATGATGGTACAACTAGGCTGCCATACTTTTTGTCCCCGCGTTAGCTGACATAATTCCAAGTACGAAATTCACATGCATGCATGACTTCACGCCGCTTGATGTCCGTGCGTGGCGGGAAACAGCACACGTGTTCAGTTATGTAAAAGTCCAGTTTGAGGTGTAGAACATTACATACAGATTTAGGCGACAAGATTAGGAATTTTGTGTTCATGACCGTGGTTTATTTGTACAGAGAGAATTAGCTCTTGATTGTGAACCGCTATGGCAAGACGAAGGTTAAGTGATCGCGTGAAATGGCAAAGCATAGGCATGCATACCACTGGTATGTCATGCAGAGAGATTGGCAGACAGCTGAACATTAACCATACTGTAATCAGTCGTTTGATTGCAAAACATGGGCAAACTAACGAGGCCTAGATCTGGAAGACCGAAGAAGACTACTGCCCGTGATGATCGAGCCCTAGTACGCCTTGTTAGGAGATCTCCATTCACCAACAGCAGAGTGCTCAGCCAGCAATGGGAAACGCGCAATAGAGTGTCAATGTCTACCGTCAAAAGGAGACTGTATGCTGCTGGCATGAAAGCTAGGAGACCTGTCAGACGTCCTCTCCTCACTGCATACCACAAAGAGGAGCGTCTGAGGTGGTGCAACGAAAGAAGACACTGGAACATGAGATCCTGGAGACGGGTACACTGGTCCGATGAAAGTCGGTTCCTGCTTCATGCCACAGATGGTCGAACTCGTGTATGGAGGTCCAGACGCACGGCGTACGACCAACGTAACATCATGGAAGAAGTTCCATTTGGTGGAGGTTCCGTTATGATATGGGGGTGCATCTCATTTGATTGTAAGCTGGATCTGTTGACTGTACCTGGAACACTAAATGGACAAAGAGATCAAGATTCCATACTGGATAGAGTTGTGGTCCCTCATTTTGTAAATCATGCACCTGGAACCCACCCTATATTCATGGATGACAACGCCCGACCACATCGTGCTAGAGCTGTGCATGAATACCTCCGCCAGAATGCCATCGAAACCCTACCATGGCCAGCAAGGAGCCCTGATATGAACCCTATTGAGCATATCTGGGACATTCTGGGAAACATGGTGAGAAGGAGGGATCCTCCTTTGCAGAACCTACAGGAATTAACAGACGCACTCCATCTTGAATGGCAACGAATACCACAATGGCGTATCAGTCGGTTGGTGACCAGCATGAGACGTCGTGTCCAGGCCGTCATCCAGGCACAAGGTGGATATACCCGGTATTAATAATGACAGTCTCAAACTCGTGCACAGATGTTAAACTAAACTTCGTTTTCAGACACCATTACTGACAATCTAGCTACGTGTGTCAACTGTAGGGCAATAGTTGTCAGTTGTGTCAACGTAACCATATTCAGGCCTCGTTTTCAAGTTCAAACAAAAACATACAGTGTTTCCCCACCATCATAATCAGCATTCCTCTAGTTGCATTATTACCTCTTGCACTAAGATGGATGGGTACATACATGTTTATGCTATTGCTTTCTTCATAGCACATGAATATACCCTCGCATGTGCGTAAAAATAGGGTGGTGCTTAACTTTTGCACAGGTGTATATATATATATACTTGACTATGTTCTGTGCTTGTCTGTTACGTCACTGTCTTGTCCTCATTTACTACCCATATGTATCGGAAACTATAAAACTTGTATTTATGAAACTAAAATATAATAATAATAATAATAATAATAATAATAATAATAATAATAATAATAATAATAATAATAATAATATCCAAAGTGATTAACTCTTTCATAACCTGCTGCTGCAGTAGTAGTGTATGTTGGTTCGCAGACAGAGAGGCACACTTCTGGAGTTTTTCCACTGGAATGACTGACTTGACAACTGAACACCGGTCATTGCGGTGGTGAACTTTCCATGGGGGGGGGGGTGTCTTCGCTTGATATGCGAATTGACATATTTCCTTTCTGAAATTTAAACTGTTTATGTGGATCAAGGGTCAAAGGGTTAGTAAGAAAGTAGTAAATTTAATGTCTGAATTTATAATTGTTTATGTCAGTTCTGTCTTGTCTAATATAAATATATATATATATATCAAGTATGCCTGTATATATGTCATGATTCAAGATTATTTATTTCATGCTTAATATACAATATACAGACATCACAATTGGGCAGTCCATCAGAGGAAGAGCCTATGAGTCGATGGACCCCCTACACACAGAACAAAACATTACAATATATAGGGAGATAGTTAATTATACAAACATCAGTAAGTAAACACAGAACACAGGATGGCACAACATCTATTTTTGTGCCATATTGTCATGATTGTTCTATATAAAGGGTCTTTTAGATTCCAGCTAGGATTTTTGATTGTAGATACAGGGCTTCTTTTAATATGGTACATTGGTGTGGGGAGGGGGAGGGGGTGCTCAACAAAATCACGGTAGTATTGGGGTGAGAAGTTGTTGGTAGGTGTGACTTAGATAGATATTTTATGTTAGAGTGTCGGCATCTGATATATCCATTGAGAAAGCGAATATCAGATGAAGATTCAAGATGATTGAGATCTGATTGGGTCCATCTGTTTTGGCACATTTCATGCTTTTCAGCATGGTATATCTATCCTAAGTTTGATAACTTCTACCACTCTGATGTCAATTTCTTAGGTTTTATTATCTCTATAGCAGAGAAATTGACATCCAATATTCAGCAATTTTGGTGGACGATGTTGCCGTCTACGACTGCAGCATCTTCCATCAAACCTGTCTAGAAAATGTAACATTTATTTATCTTTGGTTAATTATTTTCTTTTGAAAATTTAGAATTTTTCCATCCGAGTACAAATGGTTAGGGAAGAAGCGAACTCATGACACTTTGTCTATACAGAATCTGTCCATTAGGAAGATGCCATCTGGCCCGGACAAAGATTTTATGACAGACATACAGATGCATGTAGGCAAGCCAACAAACTGAAAGAGACACATGACATAATAACTCGATAATAGTAATAGTATTAATAACAACAGTAGTTAATCAGCTAGTATTGAGCTGTGTTTCCTATTGTAGTTGTAGATTGATAAAATGGGGAGTATTAGATCAGAATTTGAAATAAATAAAAAGCATTGATGCAGATTTGGGATAGATAGGGTGGCCGGGATTGACTCATACTGGCAGTACTCGCCCACTACAGGTACAGAGTAAATATGAGATATGGCTGCTAGGTGAGAAAAAAGATTAGATTTGACACTTTTGACGCCTCTGCCCCATTCACTTATTTCCCCTTATTTATGCAATGTCTGGATATGTTAGGAATAGGCAGCCTGAAAGCTGCTGCTGCTGCACAAGTTAAAGCAGGTGCCTCCAGTCTACACAGTCCGTAAAGATTCAGCATTGACCAGCTCACATATCTTGGATTGAAATTTATTGCTAGTGCAATGTGGAGCCTCTCCGTTCCAGTGGCAGAAACAGTTCCTAGTCAAAGCAGCCCCAGCAGTGGCAGACAAATATTATTTTATTAGGTCTTGAGGCTTATTTGGCTTTGCAGGGTTCAAATGCTTAATCCGACACTTGACAGTTACATTAATGGTGATTAGTGTATTGTGCATTAATGGTTATTTGTGTATTGTGCATGGTTACGGTGGGTCGGATACCAAAGAGGGTCTATGTGGTCAGCGGTGTCGGAAATGTCAAATGATAATGGATGGCTGTCTAGCCTGCCAATCTGGTGTATTGGCAAAGCCAAGCTCTGTTCCTCTAGTATATGGGTGGGTTAGTTTGTAACGTGCAGATTGGATTCACCTGAGTTGAATTGGTGGTGGTGGTGGGTGGTGGTGGTGGTGGCGGCGGTGGTGATAGTGCTAGTGATAGTAGTAGTAGTAGTAGTAGTAGTAGTAGTAGTAGTAGTAGTAGTAGTAGTAGTAGTAGTAGTAGAAGCAGCAGCAGCAGCAGCAGCAGCAGCAGCAGCAGCAGCAGCAGCAGCAGCAGCAGCAGTAGTAGTAGTAGTAGTAGTAGCAGTGGTAGTAGTAGTAGTAGTAGTTATTTATTGAGAACCAATTTGTAATTTCTTCCATTTCTTTATTTGCTTTTGTATTTAACCTATCTATATTCTCATCACAACAAAAGGCATTGGTGTCATCAGAAAATAGTATTAGAGACATGTGCTTGCAGAGCGTTGGTAAATCATTGATGTATAAAAGGAACAGCAGGGGGCCAAGAATATATCCCTGAGGAACACCACAAGTTAGTTTCTTGGTTTCAGAGCATGTTGCATTAGATTGTAGGCTACGCATTGAGTTCCTTCACTTAGCTAGCTCTGAAACCAGTCTAGTGCACTGTGCGCAAGGTGTCCGCCATAACAATAGGCAATGCTTTCGGCAGACAACATTGTATGATTCATGAATATTGTTTATTTGGAATTATTGAATACATAATCTTGAATCTTGAATCTTGTTGGTTCCGATTTGTCTGAAGTGGAGGAGTTGCCAGGTGAGCTAGGGCCAGAGAGCTCATTATCTGACAATGTAGTGCTTGCAACCGCTGAGCTATTGACCGTTGATTCGGATTTGTCTGACGCAGACGGGTCTGTCCTCTCATCAGTTGTTACAGATGGTCTTATTCTTGTTGGATTACATGTGGCTGCTGAAAGGTTGTTTGCTGAATCTTGAAAGTAGCCTATAGTACGTTTCTCACAACGTTTCCATATTGAAACTGGGATGCACAAGGACCATCACAGCCATTGCAATACACCTCGTGTATTATGTCACACTGGTACAACAATAACTAAACATAATAGCACAATACAATTTCCCCATATAAATGTAGGAAAAAAGTCTGAGTTGACATTCTCTAATCGTAGATCCCCCACGGATCTGCATTTCATATCCTGCTCACTCATACAACGTTGGCAACGTCGAGTTACTGTTTGTAAACAACATGGAAGATATGAAAGATGATCGGCCGTGGCCTTTGGAAAAAGAAGCAACACATTACCTAGAAAAACATAAGATTATAGAATTACTGAACAATTTAACAGCCCAGTTAATATATGAAAGACCAGGTAATCGTCATCTTTGTTTCTTGTAAAACCGTGTCCCTATGTCTTCACTCTTTGCGCATCTCCACTTTTTGCGCACTGCAGAAGGACACGATTCGGCTATATCTTGACTAAGGAAATATCGTCTTTCTATCCCCCTACAAAGGATTTCAACAATGTTTCTATTCGCTACAACGATGGCAATAAGCAAAGATATTTAGTTTTGCAGCTTATTCCGTTTAACGAAAAAAGCTGCAAAGCGAAATAAAGTAGAAAAATTGAAGTTACCAAGATTCAAGATTATTTATTCAGTAGTAAAATATATATAAATTATGGATTCAACTAGGTTGTCCGCCGAAGGCAATGACTTCTTGAATCTAGGTGATGTCGGCAAATCATGTATCATTAAATAGATACAGTGGTTTTACACCACAAGTGTAAATCTTTAAAAAATGCGCATAGAACAAGTGATTATTTTATGCGTTTTGATGTCAGTGTAATGAAAAACATGTATTTTCACTGTTACATTTTTTACCCATGATAAAAATACCGATAACTCGTAAGGAAATGATACAAATCAATCCAATTTTTGTGTCCAATGGCATCTGCCAGTTACTGTCCTGAGTAGCATAGCAGATCCGTTGTCATAACAATAATTTATTTCTCTCGAAGTGGGAACTGGCATGGGGTGCTTACGTAGTTTTCAGATCTAGATTGGTTGTTCTATACCCACAATGGCAATTCAAACATGCCCTAGTTACCACATACGATATAAATTTCAATAATTTTTTTCTATTTTCCGGTAGATAAAACACTTATGTTCATTTTCAATACCACATTTACCAATTTCCAAAAGAAAAACTGAGGGATTTTAACTTTTTGAATGTATTGTCTGAAATTTGCTACTACCCGGTTATCACGAAAAGTGGAATATAACCTGATCTGGATTTACAACCATAAATTAAATTCTGTGTTCAAATGTATCAGACCCGTTTATGGCATTATTGTCGGTGATAGACTCTTCTTTGCTCAGATCATGAAAATGCCATCAATTCACCGCCTCACTAGAGTTGAAATTACGCGATTACATCACCCTCGCAAACACATGACGCAATACTGAGATTATATTTGTAGACCAGGTAGGGGATATTTATAAGCAGTAAGTTTATTTTAGGGTTTATTTTAATTTTTATGCACGTTTTATTTCAGTGAATGTTTGCTAGTTACGAAATTGACAAAATTTCTTGATAAAATTCCTACTCTTAGGCTGCAATTATTGAAAAATATTTATAGACACTCAATAGAATACAATTCACGCTCCGCTTTTATTTTTTATCATAGAATGTTGATTTTTTATCAGAGGATGGCTGATAGCTAAATCAGTCAGCTACACTTATGTCATTATGCGAAACGTAGTTATCTCCCTTGAATACCATCTGTTTACCTTCAGTTTACCGGAACTATCTCCAGGTGGAAAATGGTGCAGATAACGTCAACTTGGCACGTCTCTATATAATTAGTCTATGGGTGTACTATGGGCCTTTGCCACAAAACCAAGAGGCACCTTACGACTGCACTCAACCAATAATAGGAAGTGATGGATCAGTAATTGTCACAATAGAAGAGGACTAGATAAACACAAATTCTAGATTACATGCACAATATATCCAACTCACTAATGACTAACATTAATCGATAAACAACTAAATCATTTAGAACATTTTAGTTGTCAAGTGGGCAGATTCAGGTGTAGGCAGCATACTGCGGCTGATGCCATAGCCTTCTAGGCTATCCTCGCTGTAGGCAGCATACCGGCTGATGCCATAGCCTTCTAGGCTATCCTCGCTGTAGTCAGCATGCCGCAGCTGACAGCAGGATATCTGTCACTTGGCACAATATATCAAGAACAAAAGATTTAGAAACAAACAATTATTAGTATTTTCTTCTTGTCAAGGAATTTAATATAATGTATATACATGTATATATATATATATATATATATATATATATTCTTATTATTTTTTAGACAAATTTTTACTGTACATATCATCCGCCAACTGGAAGGAAGCCTTTAGCAATTTAAAGGAACAGAGCTGAGAAATCTGGTTAAAACACTATAAATAAAATTATCAATATTGTTTTCAATGTCTACAGCATTTTAATAAGTAAGGCTATGCTTCTATGATCTTGATCCTGATTAGTTATGGCGAGGGCCTAAGTCTCAAGCAATTATTCTTGCTTCCAGAAATATGTAAATTTAGGTCTAACATGCACAAACTTGGGCCCGAAGTGTAAAACAAATGTGAACATTTATAATTTATACTATATATTTAATTTTCTCATAATCTGACAATTGTACCGGGACCCTAATAATTGACTGATAAATAATATTTTCATTAAATCAGCCGAACTGGTATCTGCAATTGAGAAATGTCAACTTTCACTTTCTTTGACAGAATAGAGCTTACAAGTAGTCAGTGCTTCTGGCCAAGGTCTTGATTGAGTCTATCTAAGTGCATTTATACCATCCCTAAGCCAGAACCACGTCAGTTCACGGGAAGGACCGTGAATCGTATTAGACCCACCAGTTAAATACTATAGATCCAATGGCAATTTGTGTCAACCATGCTGACTGATAACATTCCCCCCTCACTTCCATGCTGAAAGTCATAAGTGTATGGTGAAATGCCCATTTGCTGGCTGAGTGAAGACTATTTTTGAAAATTTATCCCCGGAATGCATGGCGTAATGATCAAACCAGTCATTTCAGTGTTAACTTTCAAAAATACTCTTCTTAGCCTACAAACTATATATTCACTAATCACTGAGCAGAAATGTAAATTTTCTTGACCTTTTAAAAATGGTTCAACCATTAACTGGCTGACTGCTGGTGAACCACCATGCAATAATTTCAATGGGAAAATCTCTGGACCTACTGAATATTTTGAAAACAATTTGACTGAAAATTTTTGGTGCCCACCAACAACTTTCAGTCAAATTGTTTTCAAAATAATCAGCACATCCAGAATTAAACACGTGGATAATGTAGCCTGCAGAAACTCAGCAGACAGACCATTAAGCCTTTCACGACGAAGACAGCCCAAACCTGTTTCTGCAACGGTATAGAGATATTTACATTTGCAGGCCAAGAGAAGACTATTTTTGAAAATTAACTGAGCCAGCCATTCCAGTTGTCAATTTTCAAAAACAGTCTTCTTGGGCCTTCAAATCCAATTCAATTAACAAATATTTAGATTTTTTTGACCAAATTTAGTCATTAAATGGGTGAACCTGTGTCTTTAAACTGTCTTATTCTTCAGATAATCCTAAAGATTTCCTGATTGAACAACTCGATCTGCTGCAAAAAGCCAGGACTACGAGGATCAACTTCCCATGTCTGTTTGATGATAGTAACATTAAAGCATTGTTTGGCATGCTTGATCCAACAGGAACAGGGTTTATAACATTGCAACACTACAAAGAAGGTAAAGCAGATAATTATCCTGTAGATTAACTCCAGGGTTCGTACGCATGTATGTCTGGAAAAAGTCTGGAAAATTAGGAAAGCCTTTTCCAGGGCTGGAAAAAGTATGGAAATTCCAATTTTTGGGCCAACTGGTATGGAAAATGTTTGGAAAATTAATATATCAGCAATCCTAATTTTTCCGACCGCAATCTTTTTGTTTACGAACGAAATCTCGCGTTTCCGCCAATCTTACCAGAATCTAATTCGATTGGGTCCTGGTCTCGTCTTGCAATAGAAAACTGCCTATTACCGGGAACATCTCGCGGTTGTTGAGCAATACGTGTTCTGAACATGTTCAAGTACAACGCAATAAAAATGAGTGAATCGGCAGTCGTCTATCAAATAGTACAGCGTGTTAGAAGCCGAAACAATGAAATAATTTGCGAGATTGCCGTTTTTCGTGATACAGTAAAGATGGGAAAGTGCAAATATGCTAGTGTTTGGGAAACTAATGATAAATATAAGGATTGGATTTTACTGGACAACACATCAAACTCGCATGTGTAGTGTTTGTAATAAGTCGTTTGACATCAGGAATATGGGCGAAGCGGCTCTTGTTAGCCACATGCCGGGGAAAAAACATGAGACACTGACAGAAGTTCGTCTAAAGCCAGCGCCGAAAGTTACGGATTTCTTTTGTTCAATGTAAGACTATTTTACATTTTCGCATTGATAGTACCAAAATCATTTAGAAGCGTAGCAATTTTATATCGACCAACGTTAGATGATCCCAACTTTGCCCTCGTATCGTGAGGCCTCTTGTGTTGGCTCATCATCGAGTGAAAATAATGAATTCCTGTTGCTATGGCGATCATTTAGAAGCGCAGCAATTTTATATCGCCCAATGTTAGATGATCCCAACTTTGCGCTGAGTCACGGTAAAATATTATTGACTGTCTGACAGCTCTTTTGTATCGCGAGGCCTCTTATGTTGCCGCATTATCAAGTGAAAATAATGAGGATTCCTCCTGTTGCTATGGCGATATGATCAGCTATGGTAAATTAAAATTAAATTAGTGTATGTGTATATGTGCAGGGTTTAACTTGTTATCTAAAGGTAGGGGTGGTGGGGTGGGGGTGGCCCTCAACAAATAAATGTGGGTGACTCAAGCTCAACTTTGCATGATAGCTGTTGAATATTTTGAAAATAATTTGACTGGAAACTATTGCTGCAACAGTTTCCAGTCAAATTATTTTCAAAATATTCAACAAAAAATGTGCTGCTGTAATGAAATTCATGTCTGGTTTGCATCCTGAAAAACACTGAGCCACTCCTAGACGATATACGGTTCCCAGAGCCACTCATAGACAATATACTGTTCCCAATCTAGATTTTGGGGCTATATACCCTCAAAAAGTCCCTTTATAACGAGAAATCTTGTGTATGTGTGACACACTGTGTGTTTGTGTGTATGTTGATATTTCTGGCTATATTAGATTAAGATAACTCCTATGATCTTTTAATAGTGTGTTTTGATAGGATAGCTGTTGAATATTTTGAAAATAATTTGACTGGAAACTATTGCTGCTTAAAGCAGCAACAGTTTCCAGTCAAATTATTTTCAAAATATTCAACAAAAAATGTGCTGCTGTAATGAAATTCATATCTGTGTTTGCGCGCTCTGTGCTTTGACATTCTTGTGACAATTATTTATATGTGCAGTTTGTTATTGTCCTCAGGTCTTCCACTACTGCGGTTGCTTCAGTTCCACAGGCAAAAGTGCCCACGCTGTGTTTTGATATTCTTGTTTTATAAAGTTTAATACAGTTTATATATGATGAACTTAGTAACTGTGTTTGTTTTTTGTCTGATTGAAAGTCCCAAAATGAGGTCTGGAAAATTTGAAATTGAGTCTGGAAAAAGTCTGGTAAGGTATGGAATTTAATTCTGCTGAAGGTGTATGAACCCTGTAACTCTTTAAAGGTGCATATTCCCAACAAAGTGACTGAATATAAAACTGTTTAAATTATATACTTTTAAAGGCTTAAGGTGTGGGTCTAGATGGAATGAAATGAAAATAAGTCTTAGTATATGATTTCATTAAGCATAAATTAATATAATTTTTTAAGTTGTGAATTTGAATTAAAAGGAATCATGCCTCTATTTCAAATTCACAACTAAAAATACAAATTTTTTTTAGACGGAATGAGATCATCATCATATATTAATATTTATTTTGTTTCATTCCATCGAGCCACACAATTTAATGCTGTAAAAGTGTACAATTTTAATTTATTTTCAAGCATTTTGGTGTGAATATGCACCTTTAAGAGTTTCACCGATGAATTCATATCCCATATTTAACGCTACCATACAGGAAACCTGTTGAATATTTTGAACTTAAATGTTACTGGAAGTCTTTGCATGATTTCTAGTCGCATTAATTTCAAAATAATATTCAACTGGATAATTTTTGTATTGTAAAGAATATATTTGTTCAGGGATTTGTGAATTTCCTTGTTCATGAAAAGAGACGACTACTTACTTTTTGAAGATTTACCACTGGAATGGCTTGCTCAGTAAATGAAGCCAGCTCAGTAAATCAAGCCAGCTCAGTAAATGAAGCCAGCTCAGTAAATCAAGCCAGTCATTCCAGAGTTAAATAGTAAAAAGAAGAACAGAAGTCTGATATCAAATTTAAATTTATATGTTAACCCTCTGGTCATGCCAGCCAAAGTGAATCTTTACAATGGTCTTGAGAAATATCCATTGCAAGCCAAGAGAAGCCTATTTTTGAAAATGGTAACAGCGTCAGTCATTCCAATTGTACATTTTTCCCTGAGGAAAATTTTAGACTAAATCTATTCATTAAAGTTAATGTGCTAGTCAGCGCTAGAAATTAACTGTGATCTGTCACTAAGGCCTTTTTCGCATACAGATCAGTAAAGGATGAGTGCCTGATAAAAGTAAAGTTAACCCTTTACTGGTCATACCGGCCAAAACTGGCATTTGTTATGGTCTTGTTGAATATCCATCTACAGGTCAAGCAATTTTTGACAATTTACCACTGGAACGACTGATTCGATAACCGAGCCAGTGGTTCCAGTGATAAGTTTAAAAAAATTGTGTTCCCTTGGCTTGTGAATGGACATTCAATAGGCAGATATTTAAATTTTCTTGACCAAATTTGACCATTGAAGCCTTTAAGAGTGAAAGACTTAAAGATTCATAATAATGTGATTAAAATTGATTACTTTTCTCGGCAGTACACTGCCTTATGTGTCAGTACCAAATGCTAGGATCAGTGAATCTGTCTGGATAACCATTGAAAAAAGTCAATGGAACTTTCCAGTTTTTCCATCTATCATATGACATCATAATCAACTATGTGATGTGTAGGATGATGTCATAATTGATAAGGCCATGAATGACATAGATAAGTATGTCACATATGCATAATTGAAGACGGACTAAGCATTGGTGTACGAATTGTATGTCTTTACTATTTAATAAACATTCTGTTGAATATTTTGAAACTAATTTGACTGTGCATGCAGCAACATCACCCAGTCAAATTAGTTTCAAAATATTGAAAAAGCTTACTTGTATAGTTTTCTGGAAATTAATAGTCAGTTAGTTCAGGGATCGATCGATCCCAACACGAGAGAGGAGTGGGTGGAGCTTAGCTAGAGATGGCCGGGGCATAGCTAAAACTGGAAAAGTCCATTCCTGTTATACGATTTTTGATAAATTCTGCGAGGAAAATATCTGAAGGATAAAATGCATATATATCAGCATTCGTGTTAATTTTCATATTCCTATTATTTGTCTTTAGCTATGAAGACACTCGGTGTGGAGCAGTTTGATTTTGAGCCACCAGGTGGAGTGGCTGATAAAGTTTCATTTGATACATTTATCAAAGAAGTGTAAGTATGTTGTAATGGTTTCGCTATTTCCAATTAAAGCTGTAACCAAATTTTAAGAAACAAGTGTGACATGCCATAGTGACCACATAGGCAGCTTTGCCAGAAATGTCAAGGATTTGACTATACTAGTTATGAGTCACAACGAACAATAACTAGCAAAAATAAACATTATCTAATAATCTCAGAAGTAATATCCATTAATAGTTTAATTGAGTTCAAGGTAATATTAGGTTAACATCCACCATTTTAGGTCTAGTTTTCAATCGATGCCATTTTTAACCTACAGCTCCTATCTATATAGGAAACCCATTCTCTGAATACTGGGTGGATTTCATTCAAAGGATATCTCTCAAAACATAAATGCCAGCTACGTTTTGTTGCTTTGAAAACAAATTATTCAAAATTTATGACGTCTTGGAAATGCAAATATAATATATTTAGAATTACAATGCTTCTGACAGATAATTAGGAAAATATATATGGTTATAAATATTGTAGGTCACATTTTATTGCCATGTACCTATAGCAGAACATCCAATGCATCAAATGCACACATTGTCAATGGATGAATTCAGTTTTAGCTATGCCCCGCCCATCTCTAACTAATCTCCTCATACGCTTTGCTCATCTTGGGATCGATCAAACCCCTGAACTCCCTGAATCTCAAATTCCAGAAAACTATACAGGTGAACGGTTGAATATTTTGAAACTAATTTAACTGGGCGCTGTTGCTGCCTATGGCAGCAACAGCGTCCAGTCATATTAATTTCAAAATATTCAACAAAATGGCGATTAAGAAGTAAAGACATACAATGCGTACACATGATGGACTATTAGCCGTCTAGCTGCTGCTTCTCTTCCAAGGGTTGTATCTCTAGACCGGCTAAATATTTTGAAAACAATTTGACTGAAAGTTGTTGGTGGCTTATGTTGGTGGCTAAGCGACCAACAACTTTCAATCAAATGGTTTTCAAAAAATTCAGCAAGTCAAGAGGTTTTGCTCATAGAAATTATTGCCTGGTGGCCTGCAGCAGCAAGACAGAACATTACAGAGTTCCTGACAGTTTTTGATACGCCATTCATGACATATTTTAATTGTGACATCAGCCTATCTGTGACGTATTTGATTATGACATCATATACTTGACTGACATACTGGATGCCTCTACTAGGTTTAGTAGGTTGTATTGTTTCTTGTTTCTTCTTTGTAGGAAAGTTGGTTTGGACCATTCAAGTGCAGCGTTTAATGAAAACATCTGAACACATTGTTTAGAGGAGAAGACATTAGTGAACACATATTTTCTGTGTGAAGAGATGCTCTTTAATGGTCAAGTTGGCAAAAACTGGCCTCAAGTGGTCTTGATGAATGTCCATCTTCAGCCGAGAAAATAGTATTTTGTACAATATACCACTGGATTGGCTGATTCGATAGCCGAGCCAGACCGCCAGTGGTAAATTTTCAAAAATAATCTCTTGGCCTGTAAAATGGAGATTCATCAATCAAATGTTGTAATGTTCTTGACCATTAACCTGTTCACTGACAAATCCCGGAAAAAGTAAATTCTTTACAATATAAAACTTATTCTGTTGAATGTTTTGAAATTAATTTGACTGGAAGTCATTTCTGCCTTATGCAGCAATGGCTTCCAGTCAAAGTAATTTCAAAATATTCAACAGTTTACTGTATTTTTGCTTTGGAAATGAGAGTTAAACCCTTTAAATAAACGTTCACATCAAGTATCTCAATTTCAAAACAATTATACAGCTAATTTGTTAAATACTTTAAAACTAATTTGAGCGGAAACTCTGGTTGTCATAGCCTATGTAAACCTTTGCTGCCATAGTCCACAGTCAAATTATATTGTAGCTTCTACATATCTATCTTTCAGGTTTAATCAGTTTCATAAAATCTGTGATAAAAATGTGTGTAACATAATTCATTCAATTCTTTTATGTTTATGTGTCTGCCTGCTGAATTTCTGCAAACTACATTTTCCACAGGTTTTAGCTCTGGATATGCTGAATGTTTCGAAAACAATTTGACTGAAAGTTGTTGGTGACTAAGCCACCAACAACTTTCAGTCAGATTGGTTTAAAAATAGTCAACATGTCCAGTTTTATTGTCCATTGAAATTATTGTTTGGTGGTTGGCAGCAGTCCGTCCGACGGTTAAATTGATGTAAATAAACAAATTATTTATTTATTGTACCCATTTGTTATTGAGCAATGCTATTTTTGTAGGAGATCCAGACTTATTATCCCCCTTGAAACTTGATAAGTGATATTCAAGATTTATCTCCCTTACTCCACAGTATTCAATAATGAGCATTTGAGTTGGGCTCTTATTATATATACTGCATGTTAGATCATCCTCACCACTATTGTCTTCTGGCCTAGTCTCTGAATAATACAGATCAAACATCAATTCTCTCTTTGAAATCTGTAATAAATTACACAGTCAGGACATTTGTCAGATTTTGAGTGATTTACAGCAAATCTGGTCAAATGATCATGTTGCCATGCAATATTTGCATGTTGTCAATCAAAGTGATTCATCGTCAGTCACCTGATTTTCCATCTTATCATTTCATAGTTATCTATTAAAGGTGCGCATACACACCAAAATGCTTGAAGATAAAATTGTTAAAATTGTACACTTTGAGGGTTAAATTGTGTGTATGTACCGCGAAATAAATAAGTTTCAAGGCCCCCCCCCCCCCCCCTGTATGGTTAATGCTTCGTCTGTGCATGTGTACATGGCTGGTTTTTGATCTGGACCGTATTTTCAAGGATTTTTCAAGTATCACCAAACTTTTCATAGTTCACTGAGCATCATAATTTATTCTTGTCTGGGCTGTAGTTAAAATTTTTTTTTCTACAGTAACCAAATATGGTGTATGGATGCATCATAGCCTAAAGGTCTGTCATGTATCAAAAGTAGGTCAGCGTGACTTACTTTTCATGATTCACTGAGCATGATAGAAAATTCTTGTCCAGGCTGCAGTTTCAAGAGTTGTTTGTATACATTAACTAATCTTGGTGTATGGATGCATTTTTCTTGTAGTATCAATTCATGGTCAAGATTAATTGCATGTGTTCAACGAAAGACAGGTCAGCGGAAGACGTGGCTACCTTCTGTGATCAACTGCATCACTAAAACTCTAGTTTACATAGTGTTCAAAACTCCTTTGTTTTGGAAACATGTTAAGCTATTTATGAGAGCTCTGTACTGTTGTGTCTCTGCGATACCAGCTGTCTCAGCAGCTTTCTCACCGAGTATATTTGAACTCTTGCTCTTGTGTTCATATCTATAGAATATTGCTTTGTTTTGCCTTGAATCTATGGATCTGATTAGGAATTTCTAAGAACTGCTATGAAGTTGGCATATGGATCATTGGTTGCTTTGAACGGTCATAGATGTATATTATTGCCAAATTAACGTTTGTTGCGCCATGACTTAAATCATGTAAAAAAAACTTTTGCATAACTGACACAATTTGGGCAGGCCTTTCGGTAATTTTGTGTGCAATATTTTGAATAATGTGTATTGGGCTACCAGGAACCAGGCCAACATAGTTAGTGAGTGTGTGGAACAGACTGGTAGATTTTATAGTATTCAATATTCATCGCCTCGAGAATTTTCAAGCCTCAAATTGCCCTAAATAACATCTAGTAAGACAGCATAGCACACATTGTGAGTCTGTATTATGGTGGGAATAAAATTGCTATCATAAACAACACACTTTAAAGTCAAACATTTTTTTCCTCAAGTCCAGCGAGTAATCGGTTACTAAATTTAGGCATTCAAAATCTATCATATACCTACTCAATCAGAACTGCCAATTGTAATATGCGGTAATTCTACTTATTAATGCATCCGAGTCCAAATTAAATGTCTGAGAATCAAAGCCGAGTACAGATGCTCTATTCTAGAAAAGTATGTGGTATCACTATATATGTGTGCATGGATCATACTCGTATCGTGTGACAAAGGATCGTGATGCATCGATGCACTGATGGATCATTACACCCCTAGCTTATGCCATGGCGACTACCGGGTATCTGTCATTGTCAGCATTTTCCTTTAAGCGTCTTCTCAATAACTACTGGGCTGGTTCAATTAAATTTGGCAGGAAACATTCTTAGGGCATATAAATACAAGGTTGTTGAAAGTAACTCGGATTGGACAATTTAGGATTTTGCGCTATTCTTATAAAATATGGTAAGAGCAAGTTTGTCCAGAGAACCTGATTGGCAATTTGTCTGGTGACCATCTTGGATAAGCTAATCTTTGCACAAACGACCTCCTCCAAAACTGCTCATGTGATTGGGATGAAATTTGGATATATGTTTAGCAAAAAATGGTCAATTAAGTTTCTTCAAATGTGGTTCATTCATAAAAAAACCATGACTGCCATTGTTCAATCAAAATTGATTATCTGTTAGTTGATGGATTTTGACAGCGAAAATGGCAATGTGTTTTAAAAATTTTGAATCAGATTGATCAATCAGGTTGTTCAATTGGAGCTAATTGGGCTATTTGCTTGTGGTCATCCTGGATTTTGCACCATTTTAGCTCACCACCACATCAGCTTATGCAATAGCGACTGTACATCATCCATCCATCATCTGTTCTATGTCCGCCATCTGTCAAACTTTGCTTTTGTTTGTATCCCATCATAAACCGCTTGGCGGATTTTAACCAAATTTAGTTGGATGGATTCTATGGCGGTACCCTCTAGATCTTCAAATCAGATTTTTGATTCTGATTTGATGATTTTTTGCTCACCTAGGTCAGTCAGCTTATACAATCGTGATTTGTCTATCTGCATGTGTCAACAATTGTTGCACATTTCACCATTTGTTGATGGATTGAAACCAAATTTGGCAGGTATGCTCCTTTTGGCAATATCTATTAGGGCTGTGAAGCTGAAGAGCCCATGGCCACAAATAGTAGAGTTATGGCCCTTGCTATATTTTCAAAGTATTGACGCCTATGGGGAAAATACATTTGTGGCACATTTTGCCATTTATCAACGGATTAAAACAAAATCTAGCAAATATTTCCCTTTAGTCAATATCTATAGGGCCTATGAAGATGGAGTATTGAACCCTATGGGGAAAATAATCTGTGTCATCTTCAGGGCTTCCACTAGTGGAAGTCTGGGAGTCCTATACTCCCAAAGTTCATGTTTGGACTCTCAAAAATCATAACAAGGGACTTCCTATTTTTTTGCCGTGACATCTCTAAAAACAATGTTTTGAACCAAATTACATGTATTTGAACCATTTTAGACGTCCATGTTTCTTGCTTGGACTCCCAATATCATTACCCAGGAAGTCCCAGACGTCCTATGTTTAGAAATTAGTGGAAGCCCTGGTCATGTTTCGTGAACTGGTAATGGACTAAAACAAGATTTGTCAGAATCTTTTGCTGTGACCATTGTCCAGTTGGTAAATGACATCTGCTGGGTCAATAATGTCAGGGATGTCTGCCCCATTGGTCGATGATACTTTTCCATTGGTCAATATTGTCAAGGACACCAATATTTTGGCGGGATATTATGCGATGGTGCCATCCAGACAGGCGGTAGAGTGGTTTCTGGATGATGACTCTTACCGTTTATCAGTTCACATTTGAAACTTGATAGGGTGGTTGGACTAGGTCTGTGGAAGAAACCGTTAGAAATTGTCAATGAAACCCGAAATCCAAGACAAGATGGTCGCCAGCCACCGGTATATGGTGGTTGGACAAACTTGATAGGGTGATTGGACTAGCTCTGGAGAGAGAAACTATTGAAGTCGACAATGATCCTAAATCCAAGATGGCCCCCGACCACTGGTGGTCATCTTTAAAATTGATTTCTCCATTTCTGTTTAGCGAATCGCTTCGAAACTTCATGGGATGACAGGACTAGGTCTGAGGAAGAACCTTATTGAAATTGTAGATGATCCGAAATCCAATTTCGCTGCCATCTTGAAAATTGATTTCCAGACGATAACGCCATGACTGTTTAGCAGATCATGTTCATAGGATGACAGGTTGACGCTGGTATTATGAGTGGTCGATAGTACATGGTCTATTGGTGTCGGAAATGTTTCAGCATAAAATTTGTATTCTTGTGTCATCTTTTTAGATATACACAGTTTTTCTTGTGCTGTGGGTCTGTGTTCAGCTAACATGTTAAGTTCAGCCATTGTGTTATTTTTCATTCAGCATTGGCTTCTAGTTATGTACCTCCACCTGGTTATTGCTGGGCCCGTAATATGGCTTCAGGTCCATCTGCTCCAGACACGACTTCAGGTCCATGGTTGGCACCAGCTAGCTATAGCTACGGATCTGTCTTCATCACTCACTATTGCTCTTGCTATGGATTCAGGTCCATCTTCAGCATCCGCCATTGCTCAATCCCGCTACAGCTGCAGATCCATCTTTCCTATGTGCTACAGCTCCCACTATGGCTACAACATGGGCTATGGCATTGGGCCAATTTTCAGCCCCTGCTATACATACTATGTCTCCCTTTATGGCTTCAGGTCCCACTATGGCTCAATCCCACTGCAGCTTCTGGTCCATTTTCACGTGAAGATGTGCATGTGCTTTTTTGGCCACCAAAAATGTTCATTACAGAGTTATCCCCCTTTAAATATCTTAAAGCCGATAGATAAACTGCGATGCCAATCATTTCTTGTCAGTGTAACTCCTCCTACAGTTTAGCTCCGATTCTTTTGAAACTTGCCAAGTGTTATCATTACCACGTGAAGGTGTGCATGTGCTATCCGTATAACTAAGTCTATCCATCTGTCCAAAATGTATGTATGTCCGTCTGTCAGTCCATCAATCTCTGACAATCATTTCCTGTCAACGCACCTCCTCCTAGAGGTCTCAATGGATTAACTTTAAATTTCGTCCACATTATCAGTATCATGTGCAGATGTGCATGTGATATTTTCGTGGCCAAAAAAATTGTTCATTACAGAGTTTCCCCCCTCCCCCCCCCCACCGTTAAATATCTTAAAGCTGATACATAAACTGCAATGCTAATCATTTCTTGTCAGTGTAACTCCTCCTACAGTTTAGCTCCGATTCTTTTGAAACTTGGCAAGTATTATCATTACCACGTGAAGGTGTGCATGTGCTATCCGTATAACTGTAAGTCCATCCATCTGTCCAAAATGTATGTATGTCCATCTGTCGGTCCATTCATCTGTGACAATCATTTCTTGTCAACGCAACTCCAGCTAGAGGTCTCAAAGAATTAACTAAAAATTTCGCCCACATTATCAGTATCATGTGGAGATATGCATGTGCTTTTTTCGCGGCCAAATAATTCTTTATTGCAGAGTTGTCACCCTTTAAATATCTTAAAGCTGATACATAAACTGCAGTGCCAATCATTTCTTGTCAACATTTTTTGTCAAAGCAACTCCTACAGTTTAGCTGCGATTCTTTTGAAACTTGGTAAGTAATATCATTACAATATGAAGATGTGCATGTGCTATCCGTATACTTGTACATCCATCCATCTGTCCCGAATGTATGTTCATCTGTTGGTCCATCCTTGTCAACGCAACTCCTACAGTTTAGTTACAATTCTTTTGAAACGTGGTAAATCTAGTCATTACCATCTGAAGATGTGCATGTGCTTTTTTCATGGCCAGAAACTTATTCATTACAGAGTTATCCCCCTTTAAATACCTTTAAGTCATACATGAATTGCAGTACCAATCATTTCTTGTCACCACAACTCATACAATTTAGTTGTGATTCTTTTGAAATTTGGTAACGGTTATCATTACCACTTGAAGATTTGCCACTGAATATATTACTTGAAAAAGCAGTGCTATGATTCCAGTTTGAAGAAATTCATCCTGAGTTATCGCCCTTGAAAAACTTGTCCGGGCATAATAGTTGGACGAAATCGAAACTGCACTTACAAATCTATCTTTCTTTAAGGCGAGATGCAGTGTCCAGATTAAATTTTTCATTGATTAGTTTTTCTAAAATATTGTCCTTTACAATTAACGTTACATGTGTGTCCACTCTTGATATATGTTTATCTGAAATGTTTGGATCCGCGGGGGTGGGGCATATGCTGTCTTCTGATAGCTCTTGTTTTAACAAGCTCAACTTACTGGTTGGGTTAATCATATTGCACCCCAACTTGTACCAATACGTCCCTATACAGACAAGACATGTCATAATGACCTTGGGGTCAAGCAGCCAAGGTCACCACGACCGTGATTTTTTTCATCACTAATGTTTGTGTTTAGCTGGTCAACTCGAGCATTTTCACGTATTTGGTTTCGTACACAGCGCCCAAATTTGGACAATTGTTTTCTTATAGTGATATGTGGTATGCCACAATCATGTTGGCATTAAAAGGTCAATGGTTAATGTCAGTGTGATAATGGCAAAACTGCTGCGGCTGCTGCTCATATTGGAAATGGACATTCTACACCAATATGCTGAAGAGGCTGTTGCGACTGTTCGATGTCTGCACACTTTGTATCGAGTACAATGTCCAAAGGTTGGGACAATCTATTCTGTATGTGACTCATTTGTATCTGCAGTATTGTAGTGCATTGCTGAAGTACCTGTATGGGTTATCCACATAATCCAGGCCAGCTATAGTTCAGCAAGAATAAAGGACCGAGAGCATACTCGACCGGGATTAACAAAACAGATCTCAAGATGTTATTCAAATCAACACATATCTGTTTTAGAAAACAAGACCCAACTAGACAAAATCGTAGATCCCCGCAATGGCATCCATTTTGATGGGTGCCATGATAGACGGATGGACTGATTGTTAGTCAGACATATGCCTATATGGTGGAGTTGGTGGTGGGTGTAGGGGGGAGGGGGTGGGGGTATGGGCGGAGTGGACTGACCCAACAAATAATAGAATTGACCCTAGCCACATGAGATGACCAACCTATCCATGAACATATAATTGACACAATCTTATTTCACCATCTGAAAACTGAAATGGTAGTATTAATTAGTCTCTATTACAAATGCTGATTGGTCAGACATACCTAAAATAACATTTGTGCATTTCCGATAGCCGCTGTGACGTTCATATGTCTGGAAGGCAGACAATAAACAAGTGTAGCATGCTATAGTCATGGTTAGTGCCGAGTAAGAAATCTAATCATTGATGTTTCAGATAGTTTCAGGTAGTAATGCTCTAATACTGTGCCATTCATAACATGGTAGGTATCGGTTACGATTACATTTTAGCTAAAGAACTGGTGTAGTTTAAGCATAAGAATCAAGAGTTCATAGTGATTCTGATATTTGCACGGACAGATGAACACAGTCAGAAAGGCAGATGGGTGGATGGACTGACTGACTGACCCATAAATTAGCATGCTTTTCCCTACTACCATAGCCAATCTTCCCATGATGTTTCGTCACAATACTCCAAGCAAAAGTAAAGTTATCAAACGAAAACAAAATCTGCACGGACAGACGAACCCATGGCTAGAAATGCAGATGGGTGAACGAAAGGATGGACTGACTGACCAACAAATTAACTTGGATTTCTCTACTAGTATAGCCAAACTTATCGAACAAAAACCCAAAATGCTTGGATGGATGGACACACGGTCAGAAAGTCAGATATGGACTGGTTGACTGACGCACAAAATAACATTCATTTCTCTATTACCATTGCCAACCACCCATGAAGTTTCGTCACGATATTCCAAGCAAATGTAGAGTTATCAAATGAAAACCCAAAAAGAATGGGTGGACACATGGTCAGAAAGGCAGATGGATGGACCGACCGACTGACAAATTAAACGCATTTCCCTACTGCCACAGCCAACGGTTCCATGAGTTTTCGTCAGAATACTGCAAGCGAATGGAAAGTTATCGTTTGCATGGACGCAGTCAGAAAGACGCGAATGGAAAGTTATCGTTTGCACAAGCGCAGTCAGAAAGACAGGTGGATAGATGGATAGACTGACTGACTGACCCACAAAATAGCCTGCATTTCCCTACTACAATAGGGAACATTCCTACGAAGGTCCGTCACGATACTCCAAACAAAAGTAAAGTTATCCAAAGAAAACCCAAAATTTGCACGGACTATGGTGACACAGTCAGAAAGACATGGTTGGATAGACAATGGATTGACTGACTGACTGACCCGCAAAATAGCCTGAATTTCCCTACTACGATAGCCAACCAGCCCATGAATTATTTTCGTCACGAGATGCTGAGCAAAAAGTAGTTATCGAACGAAAACCTATGTGTGATGGAGGGACGCAAGGACGGAAGCGAACCCCCCCCCCCCCCCCCCCCTACCCCTTCGCGAAAGCTTGTGGGGGCTGGGTGAGTGGGTGGGTAGGGTTGTGGTGGGATATCGCAGCACGCTAAAACTGCTGGCAATATTCTATTTTAAAGCAGAGTTGAGAAAGGCACATTAGGCAGCAAATTGTGTATGTCTCTGCAATGGCATAGCCATAGTTGTGAAATGACGTGGACGCACGTATGTGCGTGTGTAATGACGTGTACGCACGTATGTGCGTGTGTTCTGTTACTGTTACTATGTTGTTATCCCCCTGTTTATCAGGGTAATGCTGAACTGGTTAGCCACACCGTCACCAATTAGTATTTTTCAGGTTATGAACTGTTCATCGTAACGTTAGACAGGAGAATAGAAGATTGATATCAAATAAAATAATAATAAGAGTTTATGTACATTTACTAAGAAGGTTGTATGCACAGTATAGCAGTGTTCATATAACACAACTTTGTAGACAGATTCATACAAGTCCACCTTTTCCTTTCTGCCTGCTTGCTTTGAAGAGATAGTTCAGGTCTCTAGCTCTAAAGTGGTGTACCCTATAGCACAGCCATCATGATGCAGATTCGATGGCTTGAAGTAGAGAAGGATCGGACAGATTTCTGAACTCTAGATGTAGATTCGCGACCATTGGTGAATCTCTTTCTTGCACTCTGTCTGATCTGGTTGGCTCAGGAGTAGGGACCCTCACATCAAGATTGGTTGGGTCGTCCCGTGCGGTCATCCCACGGAAAATCTTAAAATATATATGTTAAGAGGTTGAGATGATGATTTGATAAAATTCATAGAACATCTATATTTCTGAAAGAATATGCTATATTTAGAACTTTTTTGTGTATGCTCCTTAAATTGTCGCATTCTGAAAGACAAATTAACAGTAAGAGTAAACACACCCGATTTTATATTCGTGACCGTTTAGCATGAACATCTGCCAGATCTGATAGCAACAACTTGTTGCAACTGCTTTGTAAGTTATTACCAATAAAACAGGTTTATATATATACATATTTGAAAAATGGAAATTATCTGGAAATTGAAGACAGGTTTGCTTGTGTGGCCAATTTGCAGTCAAATTACTTTACGACTAACGAATAGTAGTGGAATTAAGCAGCATAGCACAGCTATGCCCGCCATCTTTGACGAAAATTGTTGACAGTTCTTAAATGTGATGATGAACGTCACCTTATATTTCTGATTCAATAGCTTTATTAATCCCCTACCGGTCAAACGGGGTTGGGGTGGGTTGCTATAGGTTTGCACTTCGTCTCTCTGTCCGTCTGTCGCAGTTGGTCTGCTGCCCTTTTTTTCGCAGTCCTTCAAGGTATTCAACTGAGAATTGGCACATTGCTTTGTTATGAGACCAAGTTCGAGTTTCACACGTATTCGTAAATTTTTGATGGAGTTATGCTCCCTATCGACTTAAGAAATACGAAAAATATCAGCTTTTCGCACTTTTTTCGCACTCCTTCAAGATATTTAAGCGAAATTGGTACATCGCTTTAGTATAAGGCGTTGCAGAGCAAATTCGAGTTTCAAATATTTTCGTCAATTTTTCATGGAGTTATGCCCCCTTTCGACTTATGAAATACGAAAAATATTAGTTTTCCGTACTTTTTGATCAGTCTTTCAAGATATTATACTGAGAACTCGTACATTGCTTTGTTATGAGAAGCTACAGACCAAATTCGAGTTTCAGGCGTATGCTATATTTTTGATGGAGTTATGCCACCCATCCCTCGACTTAATAAATACAGAACATATCAGCTTTCCGCACTTGTTTTCGCACTCCTTAAAGATATTTAAGGGAAAATCGGTACATCGCTTTAGTATGAGTTACAGAGCAAGTTCGAGTTTCAGAAATTTTCGTCAGTTTTTCATGGAGTTATGCCCCCTTTCTGCTTATGAAATACAAAAAATATTAATTTTCCGCACTTTTCTCGCAGTCTTTCAAAATATTTTACTGAGAATTGGTACATTGCTTTGCTATGAGAAGTTACAGACCAAGTTCGAGTTTTGGGCATATGCGTCAATTTTTTATGGAACTATGCCCCCTTTCTACTTAAGAAATACGAAAAAATTTATATCAGCTTTCCGCACTTTATGAAATATGAAAAGTATTAGTCTTCCGCACTTTTTCTCGCAGTCTTTCAAGATATTCAACTGAGAATTGGTACGTCGCTTTGTAATGAGAAATTACAGACCAAGTTCTAATTTCAAGAGTTTGCGTCAATTTTTGGTGGAGTTACGTCCCCTTTCGACATGGAAACAAAAAATATTCGTTTTCCACACTTTTTCGTGCTTCTTCAAGGTATTCAACTGAGAATTGGTAGGTTGCTTTATTATAAGGAGTTACAGAGCAATTTTTCATGGAGTTAATTGCCCCTTTCAACTTATGAAATACAAACATTATTAGTTTTCCACACTATTTTCCGCGGTCTTTCAAAATATTCAACTGAGAATTGGTGCATTGCTTTGTTATGAGAAAGTACAGAGCAAGTTCGAGTTTAAGGAGTTTGCATCAATTTTTATGGAGTTATGAAATACGAAAACTATCCATTTTCCGCAGTTTTTTCCGCACTCCTTCAAGAGATTCAAATGAGAATTGGTAGGTTGCTTTATTATAGGACGTTATAGAGCAAGTTTTAGTTTCAGACATTTTCGTCAATTTTCCCCCCTTTAGACTACCAAAAAAATACCAAAAATCTTAGTTTTCCACAAGTTTTTTCGCAGCCCTTGCAGATATTCAACTGAGAATTGATACACTGCTTTGTTATGAGAAATTACAGAGGAAGTTCGAGTTTCAGGCATTTGCGTCAATTTTTTATGGAGTTATGTCCCCTCATGGCGGCGAACCATGGAGGAAAAGTAAAATCTTTGGCCCACTGCTTTGCAGTACTGCTGACATTTCTGCACGCTGCGTCATGGGGAACATAGCTTTCCAGTCCTTTTGGAAGCTATGGATTCATAGATCAAAGATACCCTTGATAAAGAGGCTGCGTTTATACAATGCAACCTGGGCATCCTTGATGCTGTATAAAGTAACAGCTGGACAGCTCTAGACAAATTCGATGCCTGCCACCGCAAATACCTACGCACCATCACTCGACACCAATGGCCAGACAGCATAATTTCCAACGATGCATTATACAAGATGTGTAATACGTCGCCGCTGTCTGTAAATGTTGCCCAGCAAAGATGGTCCATGTTTGGCCATGTGCTAAGGATGCCAGAAGAGAAACCAGCACAGAGAGCCTTGAAATTCACCCTACTCGGAGCCAGCAAATACAAAGCCAGGAGAGGTAGTCATTGCATAAATCTGCTAAGCGTGCTACGAGGTGACCTCAAGAAAGCAGGACTCGGTACACTCAAGTCAAGAATGGACCTGAGGAAGCTAAGGATTTCGGCTGAGGACAAGACACAGTGGGCAAAAGCGAAGAAGGACTGATTGCAGTTGTAGGCTGTTTCTACTACTACAGCCGCAGAATACAGTAATCATACATTATGCCCCCTTTCGACTTATGAAATACAAACATATCAGCTTTCAAGACTTTTTCGTTCTCCTTCACCATATATAACAGAAACTCTCTCTCTCGCGCGCGAAACTTAAGTGAAACTTAAATAGGTTTTGCACTTTATGTTCCGTGCTGCCCTTCAAATAAGCAGATAAAACCATAACTGAGACTCAACCCACTAATTTATTTCATCGATGTAAGGAATATGTGTGCTCAACCGATAGAATCAGAGAACTATTCAATAAACCCCTTCGTAGTGCTCCCCCCCCCCCCCCCCCCACCCACACCACCCGCCACTGGATCCCCAGTTCTCTCACAAAACAGATCAACGAGTATGTATATGACTTAGAGTGTCTTTGTTCTAAAGTACCTTGTCCGTGGTTTTATGGCTCAAGAGACCAGAACTAAGGCGTAGCTAGTTATTAGTACCAATGTGCTTCTCTAACATATACATATAAACAGTATGACAGTTAAATCTCGACCTGTTTATAGAACACAATAATAGTCGAACCATTCAATCCAAACCAGTCTGTATAACAATAAATTCAAATGAACCAAACTTACTTCTAGAGCGCATCCCATCTGATTCTTTGATGTTGTAAAATCTGAATTCTTCGAAAGGGTCCATTACGTTGGTTACCTTTGTAAAATGCCTGTTAGCGTACAACAAATGTCAGTCAACATAATGGCTAGACAATTACTGATGATAGCGAGCATTGATGTCATCGTTGAAATTAACCCTGTACAAATTAGTCATGAATCATTATGGCCATCATAGACCATAATGGCGCTCAAATGCGCAGAGCGGTAAACAAGACGACACTAGTGATTTCTAACACAGATTTTAGACAGTGTGCCGGCCAAGGATTGACTGACACGCCGATTGATGAGAGTACTATATATTTGCATGTCTTGCGCAGACGTGGTACATTTTGGGCCCTTTTTCAGCTTGGCTGGTGGTTTGCGTGAGAGGTAGTACAAACATGATTGTTAGATACTAGTTACAAGTTTTAGTCAGATTCTAGTTATGATTGTAAGAAAAGGAGAATAAATTCACAGTACGTCCGTGATACAACAAGATCAGAGAGAAACACTCTGCCATGAATTTCAGAATCTTCAAGAAGTCAGATGGCCCGGGCACGAATATAAATATTTGATCTCAGAATCAAAGGCTAGCCATGTCACCACACGAATTCAGATAACTTTGAAAACCAGTGAGCTGCTGGTTCATAATTTATAATGGTGCACCTGCTAGGAAATGAACAGCATCACAATGGAAGAACGATAGGACGGCATAGCGAACATTGCAATCGAAAGCAGTGAGTAATAATGTTCTGAACAATATAGTGAATAGTGGCATAAGCAGACAAATTCTTAAATGGCAGAAAGAAGCGTTGAAGGAAATGATTTGCAAACCATTGCTGACGGTGTGATTAATCTAGTTAATAGTGTTAGGACAGAAAATGCTGTGTTTGAACGAAATAGAAGAGCTTGAAAATCTAAGATATTACACAGCAACTATACGGAGAAGTGATGGGTTGGTACATGCAGAGGCGAAGGCATCACTAGACAAGTGTGAGCTAGTAATAGGAGTGCTCAGTGACATACTGGGCAACGCTGCATACATTGCCGCATGCACATTAACTGGAAGTTTCCATCGTAGCATGGGAAGACATTTGTGGACAGGTTATCCTAGTATTTGTGTTGGCCAATGAAGATGAACACTTGAAATACGATGTAGAGGCTTTGAAACAACGTCCAGATGAAGCTGGTGTAGTTCGGATCGACCGGTCGGGTACTGGCCGTACCAGCTAAGGTGGGTACGCGCCGCCCGTCTAGGATTCGTTTCCTAACACGCCCCTCTGGGTAGAGCTATGTGCGTATATGGGCCTATGGGAGAGAGAGCGTGTCGAAAAACGACTAAGTTCGTTAAAACGCATTATGCGCATGCGCGCGCCGGGACGCCGTTTCTATGGAGCGCGTAGTTGTGACCTAGATAGGATGGCGCTTTTTGTGTACCGAGCTGGTACTCTGTAATCCTTACTGATTGTCTTTCACGTTAAATCTGGCATTAATCAAGACCAGAATTCGACGGGATTTTAAAATCTGTAAACCATTTCAAAATCGGTTGAGAAATGGCTGAGTTATCCAGGAAAAACTCTTCTTGATTATCTTCAAAATATTGCCGTGACGTCATAACCACGTGGACGTAAAGCTTCTAGAATGTTCTAGAACGTTCGACGACGCTATTATTAGCTGTGCGCTGATTGGCTGTTGCTCGAACGATGATTGGATGAAGCCTGTTCCTGTGACGTCACGGAGAGTATAAAAGGAGAAGCGATCCAGTGATCGAGAGCATCCTCGGCCAGGGGCCGAACAGGTTGGACCTGTACCAGCCACTACAAGTGCAACAGATATTACGCATGTTCCTTCGCTATGCGTCGGGTTTTTATCCCGTAGTCTACAGTTCTCCAACCCACCGCACTAAAACAGTTTTGTAACACCCCATCTGCGGGAGTAATTTGGAACTTTTGATAATCGTTCACGAATACCACATTTACATTCGGAACACAAACTTGCGGTGAGGCCTTTGCGGCCTGAATATGTGAGTCTACAGATGTAGAGGCAGGATGTTCTTTGATGGTTGACTCGCCGGATCTGCCGGCCACGCCTAAAAGTGGTATTTAAAACGACGCTGCACCAATCGTGCGTCTTCAGAGCTGGTTGACATACCCAGCACCGTGAAGCCTTGTTTAGTATGTTCATTTTGCCTCTTACACCCCCCCCCCCCACTAGTGATCGAGTTGATTACACCTTCCATCAGTGCCATCGGTGTATGGGAACTTTCTTCACCACGTAGTACTATCGTATCTTTTGCTGACTGCTCGTTAGACATTCGATTAGGTTTACAATGCTGAGTGATGTCCTTACCCCGCCATGAACGTTCTCACGGGAATCTTGTTTGCGGACAACAGCTTGCGGGAACCAACCTGCAGGAACCGGGAACTTTCCAGCTTCCGGAGAGCGCATCATCTCACGTCGACTACGGATTGACATATCAATTTCAGTAACACGGTAGCCTAACATGGGAATGACTACCAAGTATTCAAGTAACTATGCTTCACTGTTTAATTATTTCTCTATATAGGTTTTGTTAATTATCTCGTATCCGTATTAACGGTTACAATGACTAAAAGGAACCATAACGGTCTTAGGACTGATAGTTATAATTTCTGTATTTGTTATAGTTATCTTCATTTTCCGCAATGTGTTGCTAACCGCACTATAGTAGGTTCGTTAACCTGTATTAATACGTATATCTTAATCGTTGACACCGTATTGATTGTTCTGGTTAGATTATGTATGCATATGGCCAGTGGCCATCCGTTAACTTGTTTTGCTTAAGTTATAGAAAATATAGGACTGCAGTGCACGTAGGAAACACTATGCAGCAACATTTATATATGCAGCATTTTCTCCTGCCACCAACAATTTTTCACTGAGGTCGCTGTCCGTGCTATAACTCTGTTTAGCCCGGCATGCTACCGACTAAACCTTTTCTATTCAGCTCGATAGGATAGGTTCAAAATGATTAGAGACACTTTCTTCATTACATACAGTGTAATATAGTCTTCTCTTCCGGCAGTGCGATAATCTAGCCCCACACTCCGGTAAGACTCATAGCTCTAAGATTTTGTCTCTCCTCATATTCCTCTTAGTCTTGTGGCTTCTTAATTGTTTGGATGTCCCTATCCGCACCAGGGGCTGATCCGACTCTGGGAAACTATTGGGGTTTCCGAGCGGTGATGGCTAGGGTGCGTTATCACATACACCTCCCCGCGTATCTTCGGATACTTAGTAATTAGCACTTTAAGCCAATGTAGGAAAGCACTGCGAAAACACATGTATTAATTATTATTTTATTTACTGACAATCCTCCCGCACCACAGTGCAAAACTGGCAACTTGTATATAAACCTAATGACAGGTTAAACGGTTAGTTCCATAGGACCCGGTGAAGGGCGAGATATGTATTCTCACCGAATTCTGTTAAAATGTCTGGGCATGATATTCAGATCTGCCACGCCCTTACGGGAAGGACATTTACGGTGTGCATTCGTCTCTCTTACCCACACCATAACGATAGGAGATATGGCCTAATAATGCTTCCGTGAAATGTAAACCAGGTCTTGTAATGTTTCATGTGGTTGTGAACCGGAATGTCTGGATTCTCACCCAGTTCGGAGATCCCGCTAAGTAACATGTATGAGCGCTGTCTACAGTATTGATGTCCTAGGGCATCTGTTCTCAATGACAGCCGTGTCTAATAGCTAGGTAGGTATCGGCCAGTTGTGGCCTAAACTAATTCTTGTTCTGAAAACAACTAAAAGGAATTAAGCAAAGCAGAAAGCCCGCAGAAATAAAGCGGCAACTACTAACTCAGCATATTAGGAATCACATAAGATGGTGACGAAGGATTCCATCGGGAATCTTCCGTTCTGTCTTCACGTAAAACAATATGCACCCCTATAGTCATAATCTCACTAGGTATGGTCTTTTCTTTCTACAACATTTTTGGTTTGAAATATTAGAGTGGGCCCATTTTTGCCTACTATTCTTCTCCCGCTTTAAGCCGTGGCGACACCTTCCTGAGATGGTGGCCTGCGCGAGGCACTTGCCTCTCGCAAGGATTCAGTGATGACGGTCCACGCCAGGATAATACTCCTCACCCAAACTAGCACTAGGAGTAGTGCCCACGTGAGGCACATCACTTTTTCGCCTGAGACAGCCTTCTTCCTTTTAGCTTAGAGGTATAATAACTTATGTTAAGTTAAATAGCTATGTCTCGTGTATGGGAGCCTCCCTTGCGGGGATACCTCTGCGGACCTACGAGTCTGTATGGCACCTCTGGGCGCCCCATGTTTAAAGGTTCATCCACCTGCCTCTATGTCTTGTATTTTCGTATGCTCTTACTGTAGTTTTATCTAGCATATTTTCAATTAGTTAGGTAAATGCATTGTATAGATGTATATTTTTAGGTCACCAAATCAAATCTTGTAAGTCCATAGTTCACAAAATTGAGTTCCACTGGCCTTAGGAGCCAGTTTTTGTTTCCTGCAGGGCAGTCTCGTTCAAGGTCTGTCACCCCGAGACCGGATGCTAACCAGCGTCATCACTCGTCATGCACTTATGGCACGGCGAGTCGACATGAGACATTGGAACAGCCCGACACTACCCGGCGAGCTACACTATCAACATTTAATAGATAATTTTGTGCATTAGCTCATCGTACATATGTGACTGAATCTGAAGATGCAAAAAGGACAGTTTTAAGAACATAACATTAAATCTCTTGGTGATAATAAAATACCTAGAGAAATTGTGTTCAGCAAGAAAAAGACAATGGAAGATAGGATGAATTTTTATAGAATAACAATATGCTGCTTAGGGGTGTAAAGTTAGAATTTTTATGGTAACCTACAGTAGGTCTCGCAAATGCACATATGGCAACCTCCTCGTAGGTTACGCAATAATAAATTTGGCAACCCATGGCAACCTTTGGTAACCTACTAATATATAGGCTACCCGGTCAGCAGTAAATCTATACTTAATCATGAAATAAATAATATTGAACTTGAACGGCCAGTACCAGATAACGCATGATATTGTGCATACGATAACGTGTAATACCACAGTATTCTAGTCGCTTATGTCCCGAGAATATGACGATGATGATGATGATGATGATGATGAACTTAACGTTTGTCCGGGGAAAATGAGAAATTTGGCGGGTAAGCCAATCTCGTATATATACGGGATTGAATTGCCCGCCATATCCCTCACTCAAATAAATAAAACTCACCCCAAAATTGATTTCTAAATTTAGACCCTTTTGGGACAAAGTTGGTCCCATGACTGTAGGTATAACTGTAGGTCTCCCTTCCCAGTACCTATATTAGTTGCTGGTAGAGATAGATACGCTGTCTAGCATATCGGTTGCACTCCTGGGCAACTTGTTATTTTTGAAAGAAATATTTTTCTAGCGATATTTCTATCTGTCAATGTCTAGTAGATTGCATTATCAGCTCTGGTACAGCTGTCCGGTAACGGAAACATTCCATTCTTACAGAAAGCCACGATCCCGGTTACTAATTTCAACAATAAAAACTGTCACGAATCAGCCTAGAGGGGGGTGGGGGGGGGGGGGGTGGGGTTGGGGGGCGGTCTGCTAATTCACCAGTAATGAGAAATGTCTCGCGCGACTGCGCAGTCATAGTTAAATGTAGTAAAATTTTGATCACGTGACCTCGTTGCCATTCATAACGCATTAATCACATGATTTATTTCAACCAATCTCTGTGCGACTCTCACGATCAACATTGATGGATAATGGCGGAACAAAAAAACTGTGCCGCTTTTAAATGCAGTAAAGCAATATCTTAGCGCTACTTTGATGGGTTATATGACCCAATATATTATTACTGTAAGGTTGTGAGAGTAATACCACCCAATATTTAAGTGGTTCATTACTTTGGAGTGACTGAGAAGACAGGTCTATATGTCAGGAAAACCGGTGCGTAGTAACTCTTATTTCCAGTAAATCGCATTTCCTGTAAATTGCCAGTTTAAAGCGTACAAGCTAAGAAGGGTCAAGCTATCTACTAAATTCCTTAGAGCTGCTTACGCATTTTATTGTGACGACTTGCGGGACTCACCATAACCTGCAAGTCTACCACAACAAAATTCTGTTCGCCGAACATATTTTAATGACACGAATCAATTATTTCATGTAACTATTATGTCTATCATATGAAAACAATTAATATACTAAGTGTACTTAGTACCGAGAGCCTACTGTGCTGAATTCTTTTATGGTGAACGAAAACAGGTATTATATGGAGAACAGATATAGGTCTCCTAAAATCGTGTTTGCGTAGCCTCCATGCAAACGTGTTCAGCCATTCGCCACAAATTTACGCCCCTGCTAACGTAGAACTATTAAACATGATGGACGTTTCAGAGCATGACCCTCACTATGAATTGATGGATGTTGATGCAACATGTGATCCATGATGGGGTGCATAGACGAATTAGAAAAACGGGTATCTAAGCAAAATGAAAAGATGCTCAGTAGAATAGCCAAGATAGATGCCCAGTTGAATAAACCATGCCAGGAAGAGGATTTTCACAGACAAACATGAAATGTAAGTAACCAAGCAATAACGTATGGGACACACAAACAATCAGGGGGGTTTTGATCAGAGGGTGAAGGTAGAAAGAGAGTAACATGTCGTCAATGTGGGAAATCTGGACACAACAAATGCGGAGAGGCCAGGAAATATATATATATTTTTTACATTCAGGAAACAAGTGTGGGCCAAAGAGTTTTCAATCTCCATGGAGATTATTGGTCCAACTACAGATTCAAGGGAATGGGTAGCCACATCCACATCTTTGATATGCAGTGATATATGGAAATGATTGTTAGGAACACACCAACTACAGAAGCCAGAACCTTATTAGCAGTCATCTGTATGCTAATAAAATTGTTGGGTAAGACTGAGGTAAAGTTCGATGGGGGATTACCAATATTTGTTATCGTAACACCCCCAGAGGTGGCTTATGAAGGACTGATTGAAGCAGATGAATTGTGAATGAGAAAAGCGAAATTGGACTATGAAAGTGGTAGGACAGTGTGGTATGGACACTCATATAAATTAGCAGAGAGATTTCACTGTGCCAATATATCTAGTATCAGGGGAAAAGTGGGGTACACAGTCGTAGATGGTGTATTCGATCCATTTGCTGGTGTGTTTGACACAACAAAATGGGATAGCACTGAAAGATACTCAAAGGCCAGATGTACCATCCCAACATGAGATCACCCTCCAATAATGCAGCGTGCATACCATTTGCCATTAACTAAGAGATGTATTGTGAAGTGAATTAGAAGATCAAAGAGACATAGGAGGTGGGTGTCATCCATCCATCAAACTCACATTGGTCTTCTATGACATTAGTGTCCAAGAAAGCGGTGCCAATGAGATTTTGCATTGATTACGGATCCCTAAATTCCATAGTCTGCAAGCAGAAGTAT
The DNA here is from genome assembly GCA_034401795.1 of Chaetoderma sp. LZ-2023a. Taxonomy (NCBI): domain Eukaryota; kingdom Metazoa; phylum Mollusca; class Caudofoveata; order Chaetodermatida; family Chaetodermatidae; genus Chaetoderma; species Chaetoderma sp. LZ-2023a. The sequence goes on from CM067371.1 coordinate 124,201,950, forward strand.
CCACTCCCATTAATTTCATAAATTTTTAACTCGATGGGAGGAGTGACTATTTTCTACTATGGATTTAAAATCTGGCTATTTGCAAATTCCCATGGCCAATGAAGATATTGATAAAAATGGCTTTCGTGTGTATGGAAGGTCATTACGAATGGCTATCAATGCCATTCGGGTGTTCAAACTTGCCTAGTGTCTCCCAGCACGCCATGAATGAAGTATTTCAAGATTATACAGGCCATTTTGTATATGTATTTGTTGATGATATTGCAGTATACCTTGAAAGCATAAAAGACAATGCTGAACATTTAAGACTTGTAATGCAAAGACTTGAAGACTATAACCCGCAATTAAAGAGAAAGAAATGTGAGTTTCCAAAAGAATCTGTAGATTTATTGGGTTACAGAATATCAAAATATGGGGTCTCGCCACAAAAACGAAGTTTCAGGTAATCGAAGAGATGCAACCATAAAAAAAATGTCAGTGTTATACGTTCTCTGATGTGGATGTCTGGTTATTAAAGAAATTGCAATCCAAATTTTGTTAAAATAACCAAACCCTTGGTGGACCTCACCGCAAATGGGTTAAGTTTCTATGAGGAACATCTCAGCAAGATACAGTTGAACAATTAAAACACTTACTATGCAGTGACACTGTCTTGGACTATCCTGACTTGAATAAACCATACAAATTATACACTGACGCATCTGTGATAGTTCCGAGTTTTCACATATTCGTTTTGCCATCTATTCCTAGATATGTCTATGGTTAAAATACGAGTTAATTTTTCTGTTGATTAAAGCCAGTCTTTAATCTTTAACATCCATTGATTTATCATGAACATTAGTTGGTTTACAACAATTTAATCAACAGAAATCTTTGCAAACCAGCCATTCATCAAAGACACCATATTTCATCCATCCAATCAGTAATTCATTCATGACATCAGTTTTCGTTTATTCATGATGCCATTCGACGCCGACAGAGCACTGCGACCAGACATATTAGACATCGACCCTGATGACCCAGAGGCCACGATTTCATGGGAGTACTGGAAAGCAATTTTCGAAGGTTACTTGGAGGAACAAGGAGATGATGTCAACAATAACTGCGCTCGCAAGCTACGTCTACTACGAAAATACGTTGGCAAGAAAGTGTTTCACTACATTGCACAATTTCAGATGTATGACACAGCAATGGCAGGCCTAGCTGAAATCTATTACCATAGACCAAATAAAATTGCGGCTAGATACCTGTTAGCAACGCGGAAACAAAAATCTGGTGAAGATATACAGCATTTTATAAATGAGCTCACTGCTTTAGCTCGTAACTGTCACTTCAATGCTCTGACAGCTGATCAAAACAAACAACAGAGCATGCTGGATGCATTCGTAGCGGGTTTGTCATCTCCCAACATTAGACAACGACTGCTGGAGAAAAGTGACCTGACACTAGATGCAGCTAAAGAAACCGCCAATGCTTTGGAAATGGCTGAAAAGAATAGTGCTGCTGACTTTGTTCCTGTTAGCTCTCTAAGTGCAATGACAGTATTAAAGCTCTCTAGTGAGCTAAGTTCTGAGAAACCAGCCCCTCGACGTGGTACATATGATAATTTCAATGAACAATCAGAACAAGCTGGTCAAATTAGACCACCAAGAAAACAATTCCAGAAACAAACACAAAACCCCCAACAACACTTCTCATCATGCGGAAACTGTGGTGAAGAACCATGGCATCCTCATTACAAGTGTTCAGCGTGAAACAAGCAGTGCAGAAAATGTCGTAGATATGGCCATATGTCACGTGTTTGTAGGACAGTTAAATCTGCAGCGATCGAAGAAAATTCAGATGATGAATATTTATTAGCCAAAGAACATTCAGATGATGAATATTTATTAGCTGCTATCTATGCCAGAACCTAAAAGTAGCGAATGATGCCATGCATGATGTAGTTGTGAGTGGTCATGCCATTAGAGCACTAGTTGACACCGGGAGTTTGGTATCGTTCATAAAGGCATCTGTAACGCAGTCCATGAATTTAGTCACAAAGCCATCAGCAAAATCTGTGGTGCTCGCCGCCAGTAATTGCAAATCGCCAATTGTCAGCACGTGTGAAGTACAGCTATCCCTTCAAAACCACACATATCCTCAACAAAAATTGATGATTCTTGATAACCTTGTAGCGGATATCATCCTGGGTCGAGATTTCATGGCTAAGCACCAATCTGTGAATTCTTCCTTTGGGGGCTCTAAGAAAGAACTGCCTATTTGTGAAATTGAAAACGAAAATACCGCTAAGGTTGACCCACAATCCATATTTCAGAATATCACTGACTGCTGTAATTGCCACTAGATCTCGACAGGTCAAAGACTGCAACCAAAAGTTTATCAATGCAGAGGTGTCTCGTCTTTTAGCTGAGGGTGTAATCGAGCCAAGTCATTTACCTTGGCGTGCACAGGTTCTAATAGCAGTGAACAGTTCCAGTAAGATGCATATGGTAGTGGACTATTCTAGAACCATTAATCGTTTCACACAATGTGATGCTTACCCGATGCCGCGCATTGATACAATGGCAAATTCTCTAGCTCGGTTCAAAGTGTTCTCAACACTTGACCATCACAAAGCATATAACCAAATCCCAATCATTGAGTCAGAGAAACCTTACACAGCATTCGAAGCTGACGGTAAACTGTATCAGTATCACCGAATCCCATTTGGGGTTACAAATTGCGTAGCTGTATTTCAATGTGTGATGGACTCGATTCTTGAGAAAAGTGGTTTAAAGCAAACCTTCGCTTATGTTGACAACATCACAATAGCCGGTCATGATCAGGCAGATCACGATCGAGAACTACAGAAGTTTCTAAGTGTGGCTGAACAGTATCACTTGTCATTCAATCATGACAAGTCTGTGTTTTCCAAAACCGAGATAGATCTTCTGGGCTACAAGATCAGTCATGATCGTCTTCGTCCTGACCCAGAAAGGATGCACCCACTACTAGATCTTCCTGTGCCATCAAGCGAGTCTGAACTAGCACATGCTCTAGGAATGTTCGCTCATTATTCCAAGTGGATAAGTAACTTTTCTACCTTCGTCAGCCCGCTTACTATTGTAAACCGATTTCCAATGAGCGCAAACCAAATCAGCTCTTTTGAAAAACTGAAATGGGTAATGGCAGATTCAGTCATGGTATCTATTGACGAAACTCAACCTTTCACCATCGAAACCGATGTTTCTGATGTTGCGATTGCTGCAGTCTTAAATCAGAACAGTTGTCCAGTGGCATTCTTCTCTAGGACACTCACTCCATGTTTGTTTTTTGTTTTTTTCGTTCGCTGATCATACCGCCAGTCCTGTAAGTGACTATCGACATGATCATAAGCGTTAAGTGCGTGGATCCATGGTTTATTAGAGTGCGCCGTGCGGCCTGGAACCTCCGTCTTCAGCACTCGAGGTTTCTGTCAGAGCTACCTCACCCTTACCTCCTTTAGTCTCCTCTTACGACACGCAGAGGATACGGAAGGTGTATTCTAAGCCCCAACTACAGGGCCAACCCACTCCATGTGAACGCAACCATTCGTCATTTGAGAAGGAAGCATATGCAATCGTAGAAGCCATTAGACGATGGAGCTTCCACCTAGTAGGGAGATGTTTCAATATCATAACTGATCAGAGAGCGGTGTCATTCATTTTCCATGAAAACTACAAGGGTAAAATTAAGAATGACAAGATCGAGCGATGGAGATTAGAACTTTCTTGTTATAGTTATGACATTCAATTTCGCCCAGGAATCTTCAATGCCAGTGCTGATGCGCTTTCACATGTCGCTGCGAGTATCACACAGGACCATTCATTGGAGAAGCTCCAAAAATTACACAATGACTTTTGTCATCTGGGAATCACTCACCTACTTCAGTATATTCATAGTAAAAATATGCCATATTCGACGGAAGAGGTACGGAAAGTGTGCTTAGAATGTAAGTCATGCTGTTTGTTGAAGCCAAGCTTCTTTCAGAAACCGCGTTCAGATCTAGTGAAAGCGACAGCATCTTTTAAAAGACCCAATGTAGACTTCAAAGGTCCCTTACCATCATCATCGAGAAATAGATACATTTTGACAGTAGTTGATGAATTTAGTAGATTTCCTTGGGCATTCCCGTGTTCTGATGTCAGTAACAAGAGTGTGATTACTAGCCTAAAACATCTGTTTAGAGTTTTTGGGATGCCAAAAAATACATACATTCAGACAGAGGTGCAGCCTTTATGAGTTCTAGTGTAAAGGGTTTTCTGCAGAAAAGTGGTGTAATGACTGGTCGAACCACTCCATTCCACCCGGTAGGGAACTCTCAATGTGAATGATTCAATGGGGTGATCCGGAAAGCTGTTCAGTTAGCTCTACACTCACGCAGCCTGGAAACTGGAAGTTGGTAGGAAGTACTGCCAGTCACTCTTCATTCGATTCGCTCACTAATATCGACTGCCACCAATGACTCACCACATGATCGTTTGTTCAGGTATCCTAGATATACGTGTAATGGTACCTCTCTTACAGCCTGGTTGACTACTGCAGGTCCAGTTCTGCTTCGACGATTTGTTAGAAACTCTAAATATGATCCATATGTTGATGAAGTTGAACTATTGGAAGCAAATGATCAATACGCTTATATCAGACTGTGCAATGGACAGGAGAAAACTGTTTCTATGAAGGACCGTGCTCCCAGTGGTAGTGTGAATGGACAAAACACGTGTTTGTCTTGGGAAGCTCCATCTGAGCTTCCACTAGATTCCATATAGGATAATGTTTCTGATCCCTCGAAGGTAAGTGAGCTGAATGACTTATTTTCAAATGACACTAATCTCACTCAATCCATTCGTCGTGAAGAGACTCATGTATCTGATGATACCTATACTGATTCAGGTGTTTATGATGACCAACATGAACTCCGGCGTTCTGCTAAAATTAAGAAACCCCCAAATAGACTTGATCTGTAGAATAAGAATTCAACATTTTTGAATGACTCAAATTGTACTAAAAGAACATGTATTATTTCATAGGTGGGATGAATGTGATAGTTCCGAGTTTTCACATATTCGTTTTGCCGTCTATTCCTAGATATGTCTATGGTTAAAATACCAATTCGTTTTTCTGTTGATTAAAGCCAACCTTTAATCTTTAACATCCGTTGTTTTATCATGAACATTAGTTGGTTTACAACAGCATCAGTATATGCTGTGGGGATAATTCTGCCAACACAATTTAGAAATAATATATTGCAAATGGTGCACGAACAGTTGGATCATCAAGGCTTTCATGCGACATGTTTAATTAGGGGTTCCTTTGTCCAAGACGGAATCTATCAGGATGTTATCCAGATGGTCGATAGATATTCTACTTGTCAACTAACCTGAAGAGTAAGAACGTGTCCAAAATACACTGAAATGCTTCTTCTGAAGTGCACAGGGCAAATTAATGGAACTGACCTTATTGGCCTGTTAAAAAGGTCGACCGAAGGTAACACGCACATACTTACTGTTGTAGATCATCGCCCTGCATGGGCTGGGGCTTACACCATCCCATCCAAGTCTGCATGTTGCGTATAAGATACATTCTTTAAGGAGTATTGCTTGCATCCTTGTATGCCGGAGATAGTAATCACTGATTTGGGGAGGGAATTAAGTGCCCACGAGGTGCGAGATAAAAATGTAGATCTAGGAATCGATCACCCATAGATCAACACCCTATCATCCACAGACAAATGGAAAGACTTAATGTTTTAATATAAAAAAATAGAGATCTTACAAAAATGAACAAAAGAGCGAATGCTGGTGAGTTTAAAGTAGGAGATTCGATGGTTGTGAAAGCTGAAGAACGGATTAAATTAACTGGACACTGTGACGCCCAGTATGAAATATACAGAATCAATGGTCCAGTGGCCAATATTAGACATCAAAGATCCGGAAAACAAGGGTGCTAGATATCAGTAAGCTACGTGTAGTCGATCTAGAAATGGTGTGGGATCAAGTTAGACAACGCCCATTGCAAAATCCGACAATTGGCACGAGAAAGAGTGTGATAAGATGAGAGTGCATGCTGATTGAACAGCCAAAGTGGGAGGAACGCCAACGAGATGACAGAATGATAAATGAACCACCCTGCACCCAGGTCAGAGCCTGCTACGCTAGAACCAAAGGACACCCCAATGGTGCAAGAGGAGCAATGGAAATGGACCAGGACGGTCATGACTCACAGCCATAATCACAAACTGTGATTGACCAATCAAAATCACCCAATCACCGAGGTTAAGCATAAAAAGGGCGGGTCTCCCTGCCTAGGCATAACTCAAAATAAAAGACAACCAATTTGCGCAGTTTATTTTTGTGCTAATTTAGGCATAAGCTCCGATGAGCAACATTGTATTGTGGGCATTAATGCATAATATCATATTACAAATTTACCGAATGGAGTTATGATAACTAGACAAAAAGTGATTCACGTGGTTCGAGCAGAATGGACAGTGGTTATCAGCATAACACCTCCAAACTTACATCCATTTGGTTGCTTTTGTGAAATACCCGAGCATTGATGTCGTCGTTGAAACAGTCCCTGCACAAATTAGTCATGAATCAATATGGCCATCATAGACCCTAATGGCGCTCGAGTGCACCGATCGGTCAACAAAATGCCATGAGTGATTTCTACCACGAATTTTGGGAATGATGGTCTGCCGGCAACGCTAGGTTTAACGAGAGTACTTTATATGTGCATGTCTTGCGCAGACGTGTAACTTCTTCTTCGTCTTGCTTGTAGGAAATCCAGCCTCGATGGGCTTATCCTCAGGAATCCAGGGTAGTTGCCCAGAATCTAGTGCGCCTAGAGAGATTATCCGGAATATGCAGTCGTCACAATATTTGTAACCGAATATGCGGAGACACACGATATATAACACGGTTCTCGATGCCTAGTGTTAGTTCTGTACAAACAATTGTTATTTGCGAATACGTTTACGTTTACGAGTCTGTGCAATATGTGCAGTAGGTTAATTTAAGTTTTGTGCAAGTGTAAGCTAGCAGACGATGACACTTGCAGGTATTCTTCATCTTGCAACGTGCATAGCATAGCAGAGGAGGAAATGGGTGATTCTAGCAATTTGTATAGACTTTTGTGGTGATGACTGCATATCTGGCAATTGTGGCAGTTTTCCATGGTCAAAGATTAGTTGGGCTACGATTTTCAGGATCATTGATGATGTTGTCAACTTGGTCCTGGTTGGGGGTTTTTCCTTCCGTATTCTCAGGATATCGGCCATATATGGCTTCCTACAGACGTCAGTTGCCTTGCAGGCCACAAGAAAATGTACCTTGTCTTCAGTCGCCTCAAGACACAGAGGACATGTATCAGGGACACTGTATTGATTGACGCGTGCTCGGTTTGACTGGAGTATATACGTCCCTGTAAGTAGTTTAACTTTCACAGCGGCACGTCTGGCCTCTGACATTATTGTCAACCGAAGCCCAGCAATGGTGTACGGAACCAATATTTAGAAAATTCAGTGTGGTTTTATTTGAGCCCTCATCTCTCCATTGCATCCAAACTATGGTGTTAATTTGAATACGCACAGTAGTTTTCCATTCCTCTTCCGGGGGAGTGTTTCGGAAAAGTTCATATATGCTTGGGAGGTTGTATTTGCGCAGAATACTGCGACATTAAAAAACCCACCTACTACTGTTAATGTCCTTTATAGCTAGTTGCCTGGCACCAATCTGGTATTCTATGGTTTTCTTGTCTGCAAAGATGCTGTGGAGAAGAACTAGCTTCTTACTATCTAGTTATGCGTGTATTGGCCGTATCCCCAATAGGCTCAGGACTGCTACAGATGATGTGCTTTTCTTGTTGGGAGAGATTGTAGCCGCTTCAAGGTAGTTCTCTGAAACAGTTCTGAGTTAAAAAAAACCCCTTCAAAGCCGTATAGAAGCTGATGAAGATAGTAAATCTTCCAGATGTGACTAGATACACGCATAGATAATCCACCATTCCCTTGTAGGCCAGCACCCATCATAGAGTAGAGTGCCCTACGTGTTGCGTTTATCCGCCTTTCAGCGTCCCCTCCACTAAGGCTTGCTCGCTCAATTCTTAAGTTAGTTTCACTCTCGGATATGTTGATGGCGTCACAACCCAGTGTTATGGATTCATTTATTAGAGTTTTGTTGAGAGACACAATTGCACATTTTCAAGGTTAATGAGATATCTCTCTTCTTTAGTATGACTGTGAATGCATTTTCATGAACGTGATAACGATTGATGACCGATTTTTTTTGCGGGTGAGTGTAGGTTATCAAGTTCGAAACTCATAATCCAGTACAACAGGCATAACCACTACACATACATACACATACACTAAACATTATCACCTCCATCCACCTGACACGATGAAGCACACTATAAAGCGTGTAAGGGAAATGAACCTTCACAATGGCTTGACTCGTGGACGTTTAAACATGGCAACTTTCCATGTAAGCGATATCTCGCTCGGAAATGCACTCAAATCGAAATGAGAGAAAAATCTATGAGTGCATTTCCCCATGTATGTGATAACGCGCGTAAAGTTGATTGTGCGCAAAAATTCATAGATCGATTTATTTTTGCGCGTAATGAATCTCGCATGCTTATGCCCTCTATAGTCTTTCCATGTAAGTCATATTTATGAACCTCGCGTGCGTTGTCACGTACATGTAAATGCACTTATAGATTTCGGCCATCGCTTACTTGAAACCCGGGCCAAACAGGTAGGTTTATGCTCTAACCTTGCATGCATGCGTATACGCTCGCGAAACGCATGTGAGAAAACGCATGCGGAATCGTGATCTTGGAAAGCGGGCCTAAACCATTCGCTCTTGTCCAAACTTAGTTTCTGCACAAAAAATCATAACAAGTTGGTCGCCCTGTCATTCAGGTAAATTACTTAGGCGACAATTTGTCTTTAGTGACCACGAATTGATGGTCAATACACTGTCCGTTATATACAGATTTTGTAATTAATTTGAGGAGATGAAATTGGAAATAATGTAAACATGTCTCCAAGCAATATTTACTTTGTCCATGTATGATTAAGTGCGACGTGTTTTCTCTTTAGACGCTGCATCTATCTGCTTGCATAGAGTGCTGGGTCCGTATTGTTTTGGGTCAAAGCATCCAATCATATAAAATGTGCTTTTAGAGCTGAGGGGGTTTATCTTTACGTGTGTTCATAAGTAGCCTCACACTCACACGAGAATTGTAGTAGCAGCCTTTAGGGCATTTATATTGATACGGACTTCGGAGTTCTAAAGAAATATATAATTATTATTAAATAATAAAGCATTTGCATCATGTCCGTGCATAGGTCAGTATATGGCTTAATTAAATGACTAATCTATGCGTAAACGATAGCTGCATGCCTAGTGTACGTTGAGTTTGGGTGAGACTTAAAATCGATCACGTACAGAAAGAGAATTCAGCGCGCAGTGTTTGCTCGCTCATCCATTCATACGGCTAATTAATTTGATGCGCATTCGCTTGGCTGATTACTGTAATGAGGATGGCGATGTCATCAAGGCTGACAGTTATTATGCTGGTTTATATATGAATGCGATTCCGTGGTTTGGATCGAATGCATTGTAATGCCGCCATTACTGATGATATGATAATTAACACCAGACGAATATCCGCCGGTGTCATTAGCAAGCTATCATCTGTCTACCTGATACCGGGTCCCCAGAGACGTATTTACAGAATCACCTGCCTTATGTGTCCAGCTTACGGAGCTTCTAGAAGTGCTCCCTAAAGACAACGGTATCGCCGCTAGATACATACCAATTATCGTTGAAAATACCGTTTTGGAGCCACATGCGGCGGTTGTTTAAGATAGGATGTTATTAGACCATATGCCTTAAAGAACCAACACCATCAGGGTAAAAAATCAGATGGTTTCTGGAGCAGGTCTGACTATACATCAGACTAAATTCCTATAATGAAGGCTATTTTCATCAATCAATACCAAGCACGAGCGCGTCAGCATTCATGCAACATCGTCGTGTCGT